>CM076575.1:926338832-926544497 GCA_034641835.2 Pinus albicaulis | reverse complement strand
CAAGCACCCAATTGATCTAACCCCAGGTGCACCGCTACCTAACGGACCGATCTATCGGCACTCTGTTTTGGAGAATGATGAAATCAAGAGGCAGATTCAAGAGCTGTTGCAGAAAGGTCACATCAGACCAAGTTCATCACCATGTGGGAGCCCAATCGTGTTGGTACAAAAGAAGGATGGGACGTGGAGACTCTGTATTGACTATCGGGAGCTGAACAAGATCATTGTCCGGAATAGGTACCCAATCCCACGGATTGATGACCTTTTGTACCAACTCAAAGGTGCAAAATATTTTAGCAAGATCGACCTGAAGTCTGGGTATCACCAGGTACCAATTGAACCCTCCGATGTGTGAAGACTGCCTTCAAAGCCAAGGAAGGCCTTTCGAATGGCTTTTCATGCCTTTCAGGTTGACGAATGCTCCCGCCACCTTCATGAGGATGATGGACGACATCTTGCGGCCATTCACCAACTCATTTGTAGTGGTGTACTTGGATGACATTCTGATCTTCAACCAGACTTTGGAAGAGCACCTTCACCACATCCGACAAGTCCTCCAAACACTGCGGCAACACAATTTGTGTGCCAATCTGGAGAAGTGCACTTTTGGCATGACCCAGGTTCAATATCTGGGATACATTATTGATGAAATGGAGGTGCATGTGGATCCAGCCAAGATCCAAGTCATTCGGGATTGGCCAGCCCCAACCACTATAACAGAGCTTCACAGCTTTCTGGGTCTTGCTAATTTCTACCGGAGGTTCGTTTTGGGATTCTTTCATATCACTTGGCCCTTGAGTCAAGTCACTAAGGGAAGAGCGAGAGAAAAATTCTTTTGGTCGGAACCTCAACAGAAGGCGTTCACAGAATTGAAAAATCGCCTCTGTTCTGCCCCAGTGCTCACTTTACTCGACTTGCAACAACCATTTGAGATCGAGACAGATGCCTCTGACTATGCTATTGGGGCAGTTCTTACTCAACAGGGACATCCAGTGGCATTTCACAGTGAGACATTGTCTGACACAGTTCGTAAGTATCCCACTTATGACAAAGAATGTGTTCATTGTGAGCTTGTGTAATGAAGCATTACATTTGGAAAGAAACAATCATCCACACGAGACCATATTTGCGTTCATACGGAACCTGAGAAGTTGTAGAATGATCGCCATCAGAAGTGGTCCACATATCTGCAACGGTTTCATTTGAACATCAAGTACAATAAGGATAGCACCAATAATGTTACATACTGCCTCAGCCGACCACCGATTTTGGTGTTCACCACCATTCTCAACTCTTGTGGGCACGAGACTTATGATTGGCCGCTTCTCTACGAGAGTGACCCAGAATTTGGCCACACTTACAAGGCACTCTTGGGGGGTACGCAAGTTCCAAATTTTCACCTCCAAGCTGCACTTTTATGTCACATGCGACACATTTGTGTTCCTTCAAGCGAGCTTTCCAAGATGATATGGGAAGCACACTACAGTCGAGTCGCTAGGCATTTCGGGGTCGAGAAAACAGTGGCAGTACTGCAGAATTATTTCTATTGGTGAACCGAAAGGATGTCGAGAAATGTATATCTACTGCCTTGCTTGTGCCGTTATGGCTTGACCATCGAAGAAAGGCCTATATACTCCTCTACCTACCCTAGTCGACCTTGGGAATCCGCTCCATGGATTGCATGCTCGAACTGCCTTCTACTAAGTAGGGTAATGACTGTGTTTTTGTGGTCATCGACAAATTCTCGAAGATGGCCATTATGGCGGTCTGCAAGAAGAATATCACAGCAGAAGCCACTGCTAAACTCTTCTTTGAATGAGTGTGGGTGCACTTTGGGATCCCACAGTCTATCATATCAGATTGGGATAGCAGGTTCCTCAGCACATTTTGGTCCAGCCTCTGGTCAATGTTGGATACCAAGCTCACCAAGTCCACAACTTTCCATCACCAAACAGATGGCCAAACAGAGGTCGTCAACAAAATTATTGTACACATTCTGCACATGTACAATTCAAAGCATTCACGCACATGGGACGAGAGCCTCCCCTATGTACAACATAGTTATAGTCGCTCTCCACGGTTCAATCGGCCATAGCCCCTTTAGAATCGACAAGGATTTCAAATACTATGTCCCATTCGCTTGTGTCGCCTGCATTTGTTTGCTCGACCGATTCGACTCATGTCCAGTCTGAAGTTGACAAAGAAAGTAGCTTCATCGAGCACATTCAACACATCCGCCAACAGGTTCATGATATATTGGACAAAGCCAATGCCAAGTACAAGCAACGCCATGATCAATACCGGGGTGCCACACAACTTCCAGGTGGGCGACAAAGTATGGCTACATTTGCAAAAGGAGCACCTCACTAGACCCCACTGTAAGCTTCGCCCGATACGATATGGGCCATACACCATAACCAAGGCTATAGGGAACAATGCCTTCGATCTTAGTATTCCACCATTCCTTGGTCTGCACCAAGTCTTCAATGTGGATCACCTTCGTCCTTACTTCCCACCTCTACTAGACACCTCGGACATTGCAGAACAACTCATACCAACAGAGTTAAACCCATACTGCATGGAATAGGCCACCACAGATTGTATCATGGACATGCAAATCAAGAAAACTCGCCAACAGAAGATCCGCTTCTGTAGTTGTCAAAGCTGGCCAACTCCCGCACCAAGGAAAGTGGTTCACCAGGGACCAAAAATTTCCTCATCTCATGGGGGAACTTAACGCAATGGGGACCATTATTTCCTAAGGGGGGAGGAATTATCCAAGTGGATATTGATGGTCACCCGCCTATTCCACTTGGGGCCCCACCATTGTCTCTTTCAGTTTTTCAGTTTCGGCACAACTTACTATTTTTAGCAGTTTTTCGGGTCCTGAACTTCCGGAGCCGTTTTGAGGCCCTAAACGATGTTTTTTGGGAAAATGGAGAGCAACATGGGTCCATGGACCGATGTTGCTCGTTCCAAATTTGTAGTCCTCGGATAGATCTTTCTAACGAGGTATGGTATGCGTCAAACGGAGATCGTATGCCAAAGTTACGTCCATGGGAAGTTGAAACACCAATTTACGCAAATGGGGCCCATAGTTTTGGCGCTTCATCTCCTAGGGTTAGGGTTTTGGATGTTTAGGATTTCCCATTGTTTCTAAATAATAAATAGGCCCTCGAGCCTCATTGTAACTCAGTTCAGAGGCCTGTAGCCACCACATCTCTTCTCAGAGATAGCTACCAGCACCCTAGCTAGCTTTATTTCCATTCTGTCTGTAAGCAAATTTCAGTTCTTTGATATTATGGTTATATGTTTATTCTGTTGCGTTCCTGCATAAATCCGGATCAACCGCACAAATCCTTCTCATCACAGTCCATTTTCTAGGCTGCACACTATTAGTATCACAGTTGGTCACAAGCATTACAGGGTATCTCTATCCTCGGATCTTCGTTTGTCATGGTTCTAGGTCATACACAAACCCACACTTCATCAAAGTCCATTTGCTAGGCCACACACTATCAGTATCACAGTTGGTCACAAGCATTACAGGGTGTCTCTATCCTCAGATCTTCGTTCATCATGGTTATGGGTTAACCACACAAAACCCTTCTCTTCAATGGATCTTCATATTCAACAAGGGCTTACCAGGAGGGAACTTCACACAATGGAGACCATTGCTTCTTAAGGAGGGAGGAATGATCAGAATGAAAAGTGGCCGACACCCATGGTATTCATCCAACCATGGTATTGTAAGTAAAATTTATCCATGATATTCATTCACCCATGGTATTCATCCACACATGGAATTTACCCATGGTATTGTAAGTGGTATCTGCCCATGGCATTGACCCATGGTATCCACGTATGGTATCTACCCATGGTATTGTAACTCAAAAAAAGGCTATAAATAACAAGTCTCACTTGTTAAAAGGACATATTGTCCACCACAATGTAGCTTCTACGATTATTCTCTGTTTTAATAAAACAAGTTTCTTTGTGGTTTTATTTGTTATGTGTTCACGCTTTTCTCCCGCATTCTAATTTTGTAGATCTTTCCAGATCTATTTCATTTTTTTTTAGATGTTTGGGGTCACCCCCCAAGATACGGATAAGGGGAAGATTTGTATATGGTTGCTACTGCTTCAGGAGTATGACTTTGAGATTATTGTGAAACCCGGGAGAATGAATGCAGGACCTGATCACTTGTCTCGGATTGAGAGTGGGGAAGAACCAAATATTTTGGAAGAATGATTACCTGATGCACAACTATTCACTATTAAGGTGGTAGATGAAAATTTTGTGGATATTCTTCACTTTTTGACAACTGGTACAACCCCTACAGAATATTCGGTGCAACATAAGAAATAATTGGTGGCCCGTGCAACTGACTTCACCATAATTGCAGGACAATTATATAAGTTAGGCACAGATGAGGTGTTAAGGACGTATGTGTTAGAATATGAAAGGAAAGCTATCTTGGTTTAGGATCATGGAGGTGTGACAGGAGGCCACTACATAGGGAAATCCATTGCGCAGAAGGTGCTGCATGCAGTGTTAGGGTGGCCCACACTGCATGATGATGCGCAAGCATACTTCTGAGCCTGTGAGGCATGTCAACAAACCAAGAAGCCCTCACACAAAGATGAAATGCCCCTGGAACTGCAGATGGCCTTGCAGGAATTCGATAAATGGACCATCGACTTTGTGGGGCCAATCAATCCTCTGGGAAAGAATATTGGTGCATGTTACATCATTACTACTACGGATTATGTAACCATATGGGAGGAGGCAAAGGTTGTGAAAGATTGTACTGCAGATACCACTGCGCATTTAATCTTCGAGCATATTTTGACTAGGTTTGGCTGCCCAAAGATCTTAATAAGAAATATAAGTACGCATTTCGTTAATGAAACTATTGAAGCTTTGACAGACGAATTCTAGATCGACCATGTGAAAAGCACCTCGTATCACCCACAAGCTAATGGTGCAGTAGAGGATTTCAACAGAATCTTGGAGAACACACTAACTAAGATCTGTAATGCCAATTAGAATGACTAGGACGTGCACATCCCTTTAGTGCTATGGGCCTATAGGACCACATGCAAGAAGCCGTGACGCAGCCTTGGCTGCGTTTACCCACATCTACGCATATAAAATGTGTTTTCAATTAAAAACCCAAAATAGAGGTAACCTCATATGCGGAATCTTTTCCTTTACCATAATTTTGATTATAAACCATAATAATTCACACACTTTATGATATTCGTATTTACGAATTAGAATTTGATTTAAAACCAAAAGATGCTAACATAAATTTATATTCAGTCCCACAACTTATCCAACTCACATTTCCACCGTTAATCATATGCACTCACCAAATCGACGACAATTGCATTTCAAGCTCCATGATGTTTAAGGTTTTTAACATATGTGAAATGGGCAGTTTTGATGTGCTACGTGTCACTGCCTTGACACTATCGCATCCTCACCATTAAATACCGCTTACAGCTTTCAGCCTACGTGAAAACCTCTTACCATTTTGTGATACTGCTTCCTAGTTCCGTTCTCCCTTTGACTTTGAAGTTCCACAACGCAAATTTCTGGAATTAAGAAATCATTCCAGTCACGAAGGTAATCATAAATTTTTTAATTTCATCATGCTATCGACCTTGGATTATTCCTCCTCGCAATAGTTAATCCATCATTTCATAATTATATTTCTTGTTAGTGATACAACTCAGATTCATAATTCAACGCTGCAATCCATGTATTCATCTTCTAACACCATGAATTGTGAACATAAAAGAACTTCGGTTCATATAAATATATCTATCACACCATTAATTACCAAGGTTAGAACACATGGATTTCTACTCAGCCACTCACTCAACATCATTCATTCATCAACATTTTATTGCAGATCATTCAAACACAGTCCCTCAGCTTTCCAAAAAGGAGTTTATCGAATTCTATGTGAATTCGATTTTCACCTTTGTTTAATATTCTTCTGTTTCTGTGGATATTTAATATGCGTAGCTCTCTTCTGAAATCATTAATATCACTTCATTTTTTAAATAGTATTTATTTGGATTCAAAAAATCAAAGCTCTGTCTCTTTCGATTCTGCCCAAATTCAATCTGCACATATATATTATGTAAAAATTCTGATTCACACACAAATTTCAACTCTGCCTCTCAATCATTAGCACATAACAGAGAACATACCTAATTATAACTCAGTCAATCAATTTACACATAATAACTCAGCAACTATTTCGCTTTCAATGTGATGTGGAAATTAAGTGAAACTATATACACAGGAGTTGATTTAAACAGAGTTCAAACTAAATCAAACAAAATCAGAAATCGAGTCTCTATAAAAATACTCAATATTTACACAGGAAATTTCTTTTGGCCTGATATTTGAATCAGTGGCCTCTTTCTTCCTATTGCCCGTAGGCTACAATCCAAACCCCTGATTATCTGGTCCTGAATCTCTCTTGCCTTTTCCATGCCTTTGAGGCTTACAATTTATACAAATGGTTCTGAAACCAATTCTGGTTTCAGATCCTTTATCTTCTCAACAAATTCCTAAGAATCCTCTCAGTCCTAAAATCATGGAATAAATTCCTAATCTAAGATTTATATTTAATTCCTAAATCTTCCAATTCTTAATTCTCTCATTTTCCCTTTCGAGAACATTCACAAAAATCCTCTCAATATTTAATTAATCCTATTTTAAAATATTAAAATCACTCAACTCCAAACAAATAATTTAAATTTGTTACATAAGAATCTAATTTCATAGAAATACAAGACCCCCCTATATCTATTAAATTACAATGAATTTTCTGAGCCGGATGCTCCTACATCAAGCCGACTGGGAAGACTCCTTTCAGGATGGTCTATGGACAGGAGGCTATCATGCCCATGGAACTTGACATCATGGAGGAAAACTTGGCGAATATGGTTGCCTTGGAAGAAGATCATCAACAAGTATAGAAGGCACGTGAAAAATCTTGGCATAATCGGCACATCCGACAGAAAGTGTTAAAGGAAGAAGAATTGGTGTTACTCTATATTGGTAGTCAATTTACTCGCCACCCAGGGAAATTCCGTAAGCACTAGTTGGGACCGTATATAGTAAAATAGATTACAGATGGTAGTGCGGTGCACTTGGCTATGTTGCATGGAGACTACCTTCCCGGGTATGTTAATGGAAGTCATATGAAAACCTACAGGGATAAACCTATGCCTACCAAATGACTATAGGGCCAGAGTGTCAGCATTAAAGGAGCTGCATGCACGAAGAGGAGAAGGCGCAGGAAAATGCGACGAGAGTGCTGCAATAATGCGCAGGTGAGGAGATGCAGGAAGGTGTGACAGAGGCTACCAACGTATGTTAAGCCCAGAAAGCCAATGGTGTGCACACCCAAGAATGTAGATGTCGTTTGCAGATATCTCCAAATGCCGGTAGTCCCACAGGAGGTCCCTCTCATTGGGGAAATGTTTGGTAGCATTCCAGTCATTAAGTTTGATTACCATGATCTGGCTAATGAAGACACCTTCCCAGATCTGGCTTCAAAATTATACCTTGAGTGGGTTCTATATGATGTCGTACCAAAGGTGGATCCAATGCCATGGGCATGCGAGCTGCAGGCCTCAGGAATTTTGAATCTATCATGCATCCCCTACTTTGGGCAATACTCTATCACCAGCTTGGTCATTTGGTAGTTGCTTGCGCTGATCCATGATGGCTACTTATGGATCCAAGGATACATCCCTCTCGATGTTTCATTGATCCACAAGATCATTGGGTTTCCCATGAAGGGGCCACATCCCATGAAGGGGTTTGGGAATAAGAATGAGCAGAAGGTGGAAGACGACGTCAGAGAAAAATACAAGGTGGACTGCGATAAGCGAGGGTTCCTAGTAGAAAGAATCATTGACCCAGGAGTGTGCATGGGAACTCTATTGTTTGGGTGTAAGCTAATGAATGTAGGCCATCAGCTGTCCCTGCATATGTTATTTAGTTAGCAGAACAATGCGACAAGGGGGTTTGGTACAACTGGTTGTAGTACCTATGTGAATAATTTTTAGAGAACGTGCGCGAGGCGTAGGACCAGGGTAAACCTTTCTGCTACTCTTGGTTATTTCTATTGATCACCCTAGTTGTGTGGGGGATGCCTGAGGATGCGGTGCTCCCTCAGCTCGAACCTGATGTATGCGATGGAGCGTGCTACGCGAACCTATGGGACTCCAAGGATTCACAGCGCATAAAGGAGAACAAAGTCTTTTAGGTATTATTTGATGGTGCGCTGGCAGCAACACTACATTCCAGGCCAAACTTATCACCTGTTGTTTATGATAAATATAAGTGCATTTTCGACTTTCATGTCACCATGCACAACGTGAAAATCAGGGCATGAAAGGATCCCGTGTGGTACAACATTCTGTATATGGTCACCGAGGTGGAGGTCGACCAAGTCATCACAACTTAGCCACCTGAATGGAATATCGGCCTCAAATCCACTGCTCTGGTCACAACAGGCATGCCCGAAAAAGATGCAGCAGCCAAAGATACTCTCCCATCGAGCACAACGAAGGAAACTGACCTACACTCCATTGAGAATACGATCTCCAAGGAAACCCCCAAGGACACCACCAAAGGTTCAGAGCAAGAGCCGCAATGTAACGTTGTGACTAGAGGAGTTGGTGGGGAGGGCACGAATCCCCCACGAGGAAAAAAATTCATAGGTGAGCCTTCCAAAGGTCAGTGGAAGAAACGCAAAGATGATAAGTCTGGGGGTGAGGCATAGGTTACGTTGACGGAGGAGGATTTGGAGAAGATCATAGATGCCTTCGTCACTACATAAGAAGATCAATGGAATGCCCTAGAATATCAACACAAGGCCGCGGTGGAGGCCTTACAGTCTGGGATGCAGGTGCTACAGTTGAAGGCGGACACAATTCAAGTGAGTGTGAACCAAGCGAGGCCAATTCAAGTGAGCCTGCCAGCCACAACCACATCCTTGGTCATAGTGACTGAAAGTAGGATCTGCCCCTTCCTGAGTGCAACATTGACTATAGAACCACCAGTGTTGTGTGTGCAAGTCTAAGCATGTGCAAAGGTTGCCTTCGAAATTGCCAAAATAACAAGTGGGCAGCTACATTCTCTCCACTTGTTCGTCTCTGCTGAGATCCAGAGAAGAGAAGCACGTGCACAACAACAACTGAGTGAGGCAGAGCAGAAAATTGCTACCAAGGCTGCTGAATCTGCTAAGCATAGGCAACACAACATGCGGCAGTCATGCAACAAGCAAAGTTAGAGCACCTCATTGACCGGCTATGTGGAGAAATGCCTGAAGTAATTCCTGCCTTTGCTGTGCCTAGGCAAATATTGAGGGCTTGATGGTTGCATTAAATGCATCCAGAATCGAGGTACAAACCGTGAAATCAAACCTTGAATAATAGATTGTTGTGTTGCAGGCCAAGCTGCAGCCGGAAACCACTCTAGAGGTACAGGCCCAACGAGCCGCGCTAGTGAAGGAAGCGACATGATGTATTTCAGCACACATCACCAAGGGCTCTAAATCACTAGACACCACCATAGCGCTATGGTCAACTGTGCAGAATGACTCCCTTCTCCGACAATTCAATCAGGAGCTGCACCAAAAAGAGCAGAAGTTTGAGAAAATGGAAGCCACCATGCCAACCCTTGTTGCAGCCTAGCGCCTAGCACGCCTTCGCACCAGCCATGCTCTATGGGGTGAGATTGAGGTGCTCGGCCACAAGAAGTAAGTCCTCAGTGATCATCTGAAGCCTTGGTTGGATGAGGCACTGAAGCTCTCGTAGGACCTAGATGTAGCAGTCAAACAGTTGAATCAGACATTGGACAGTGTCACTGCAGCTATTGAAGGGTCGACTTCCCAAAAATTGGTCGAGATCGCACAAAATTCAGCCGTGCAGAGTGAGTGTGTCCTGCCACCATTTTCCACCGCCGCCGAATAGCTTTGGGCCAAGATGAAGACCCCACTGCTGATGTGATTCAGGATCACTCACAAGATTGTGTTGGGGGCCTATTGGAGCAGTGTCCCCTGACCGCAATTTTGATATATTTTTGTAATACTTTTTAATAGTTTAGTCTGGCGCAGAGGCTTTGGGGTGGGTCAAAGCCGCTAATGGATTGTAATGGGTCAAAGGGTAGACCAAGAGGCTGCAAACCCCGGTGGGTAGACCAAGGGGACGAAAACCACGGTGGGTAGACCAAGGGGCCGCAAACCACAGTGGGTAGACCAAGGGGCCGCAAACCATGAGTAGCGCAAGATAAAATAGTATAAATAGGTGACTAGATCGAGTCTAGAGGTAATTTTTCGTTAAGCCTCAATGAGAATAGTGAACTTGTGATAATCTGATGCTGACTTGTCTGGGTAAGGGCTCCTGCTGGCTGTGTGCACGGAGACCTTAGTCCTGCTATGTGCGGACCCCACTGGTTGTGTGCGCGGGTATGTAGAAGAGTCTATAATTGGAATTTGAAGCATCAATGAACGAGAAGACATTTTTCTAATATTGTAATATCTCTGTGTTCTGTTATGTGTTGCGCTACCTGTTAATTTCCTGTTATTTCGATGTTATCTCTGCAATAGTAACTATTGATTATAGATTAAGTGTGTATATGTAATAAATGATTAGAAGGACAATGAATGCATATATATGAGTTATATTTCTCCTGTTAAGTAATTATTGTATGATTTATGGGCTGGGCAGGTTATTACGTTACACATATTTTTAAGGGTTTCTGGTTAGGGCTTCCTCAGCGCAGGCCTGTTTAGATCTGAAGGTTCTCACTTAATTATATAACTCTCTCCTAGGGTGCGGAAACCTGGTTCTAGCACCCTCCCATACTAATTCAGGTGAGACCTTGACCTGCGCAAGTAGGCCATTGCCGAAAGGGCTAGTAGTACAGGGGTTTGTTGGTTAATTTTAAGTCCGAACCTGGGTCAAGACCCCTTAGACCAACAGTCCTTATCCCCTTTACTGTCTCAGAAACCATCAGTTTCCAGTGTTTAGAGGTACTTGACCTCGTTGTTTTTAATTTCTCACCATTAGTGGGTTCTTGATATCGGTCCCTTGTGCCATAAGCTCAGAGGAATGGATTTTGAGTAATCGCCCATTTTTGTTTCATGGCTGGTAAAGTGCCATTTGATCACCTTGAAGCCTACAACCACTAGGTTGTCCAGGTATATTTAAAAGGGGAATTCATTGTTAAGAGATACTACTGGGATGTCGTGTGCATGAATATATGGGTTCACCACAATCGCAATGACATGTGAGCAAGGGGGAGGAACCACTAGGTTCTTAGAACTGCGGGTTGTTGGAAAGAGACACAACCAAGATAACATGTGTGCAGGGAGAACCCACCAGGTTCTCTCGACTGTATGTTGTTGGATTGAGTCATAACTGGGATGGAGTATGCATGGGGAGGACCCATTAGGTTCTTAAGCTCATAGTTTATTGGGAGGAGATACATCTAGGATAATGTGTGCACGGGAAGGATCCACTAGGTTCTTAGGCCTCTGGGTATTTTGAAGGAGCTGTGACTTGGATGACATGTGAGAAAGGAGCACCCATCGAGTTCTTAGGCATGTAGGACTTTGGAAAGAGCCACAAATATGATGAAAAGTGTGTGGGTAGGAGTTACACGGACAAATCTCTATTGCGGACAAGAGAAATTTCCCTAGATTCCTAAGGGAAAAATAGAAACAAACATACAATTGAATAACTCTTTCCCTAATCCTAATTTGTTTGAATCATAAAAACAAGAGAAGGAGAATGGTGCCCTTACCTATTTGTGAAATTCTTGATGGGGATCCCCGCTCTGTGCCAATGCAGCTCCTCAATGCTTGATAAGATTTGCAATCACAGACATAAAAAGATTAAATCAATATGCAATATAATGATTCAAACAAGCTTAATATAATGATCAAGGAGATTAGAAATTGATATCATCTTAATGAATGCATAAAGGAAAATAATTCATTCATCATTTCAGTAAGACAATACAATGGAAAAAAGTATTCATTTTTATTAATGTAGAGAAAAAGAAAAACCTTACAACCTTTGCCTTGATGTCATGAGATTCCTCCTAAATGCCTCAAATCCTTTGCTTGGATGATAAGCTTCCAAATCTAAATTCAATAGCATAAGACTAACTTTTATGAACTCCCTAACCCTCTAGCCTCTACTCAATTTATAGGCCAAATAGAGGAGGTTTCAGATCCAAAAGAGAAGGATGAGATCCACTAATAGTGGGATTAGGGTTCCTTGATGAAAGGGAATTAACTCCATGTTGTGAGGGGTAAGGCTCGAATAAATATTACCAAGAATATTACAGTTGGGATATACTTGTCCAACAAGCATCCTAGAACTTACTTTTTATTGAGTCATGTGCGTGGTCTACAGTGGAAGACAGAGCATAGTTCTATTTAGGTTTCAATGGAAGAAATTGTGAATGTTCGAAAACTGACTAGGAAAATCATGCAAGTCATACTAAACAGGTTAAAATGCCATATTACTCAAAATTCATAATTTCTTCAGGGGTTTTAGATGCTTGAATTTTAAGGGAGTGCTTTGAAACATAATTATGGATGGCGACAGATCCATTTTAACTGTAAAGTGTCATGGTGACAAAATGAGTAACATATTTCCCCCTAAAGTGAGAAGTCTGAAAAGTCAGTAAAAGATTGAAGCGATTTATCATGCCAAAGATTGGATCAAACACAATGGTCAGAAACTTGCAACAAAAATTAAAGAATTACAATGCAATATATCTAAATCATCACTGAGGTATTCATTCCCATACTGAGATAAATCTAACTCGATGAACAAGTACAAAAATAGACTATAATCATATCAATAGTAGACACAGTATGGATGCAACCATATGTTATGAATATGTCTACATAATCATGAATACATAACTCCTCGCAGCCTGGATGGATGAAACTAGATCCAAGGTCTTTATCTCCATCTCTCGATCCATAGTACGAGTCTTAAGATGTGAAAAAATGTGCCGAGGTTGAACATGGAAGATACCAATTTATTACGGGTCAATGATGTTAATCGTTAACAAGTGCGAGAGAAACCACCAATAATGAAAATGGCTCTCAAGTTACTCTCAGTACAATCTATGAAGTGTGATTAGGTGATCTACAGTTGAACACTCATAGAATCACTCGATCAAAGTTCAATGATGAGAACATGTCATCGAAGGTGAGAACCCCGCCATTAAGCTATCTAGTCCTCAAGGCACTAAAAATGGTTTCTAAATCAACTTCCTAGATAGTGAGCTGAATTTGATAGGAAGCGATCTGTCGTAGGAGAGCCTACAACACGAAACTTCATGTCAAGTTTTAAATTTTTTTTTCGAAAGGATTGACTCAGGGATGACCGACATGATTGAGGGAGAAAAATTGCAAAGAAATATGAACTGAGGTTTAACTTCTCTTGAACACATGGCGACACGACAATTGACTTGGAAACATTTTACTAATTGATAATACCCAAAAACAACTGAAGAATTTCAATGAGGTTGGATTAATTGTAAAACAAATGGATTTCCCAACCCTAACACGTGTGACAGAGTGTCGTGTTCAAGAGCGACATATTGCCTTATAATGAATGAAAAAATGAATAATTTTTCCCAATTTCCCCCACCATTATTGGCAAGTACCTATTTATTTTTGTCAAGCTTGAGGAGGATAACATTTTCCTGTTCCGTAAGCTCATCCTTCGGATGAGCTCGAAGTATTTATTTACGAACCCTAGGAAGGAGTGGTTTGGTCTCGTGATGATTGAAGAGTCCTGCAATGTTTTAATTTTATGAGCTCAATGTAGGGTTAACTCAGTTTCGTTTTCATGTTTAAAGAGTTTGAAAAGACACAAAAAGAAAAGCCATTCAATTTTTTCAAAGTAGATTTTTAACGAGCCCGGAGAAAGTAAAACTTGGTGTTTTTCAGTTTTTAGGGACTTAGGATAAAAACATAAGTAAATTCCATATTGCTCTTTTTCGTAAATTCAGTCCCTCAAGCCCGAAAGAGGACAAAATAATGCATGAGAGAAATCTATTGACCATGCTTAGTCAACATATACCTTTTTCATAAATAGTGTAATTCAGTCTGGAAAAGGGGTAAACTTATACTGAATAGACGAATTTTCATTTATTTTTACGAGTTCGAATAGTCAAGTAATCAACGATATTTTCATGTTTATAGAGTCTGAAAAGGGCTTAAAAGAGAACTCTAGGGTTTCACTTTTTTGTATTTTTCGAGAGCCCGAAAAGTGATAAAAGTTCGCTTACAATCAAAATGGTCTATTTTTATGTTGTAACATGTATTATGCACATTACACTCTATAAACCATCATAACTGCTCAAAACCATGGTAAAAACATCAAAAATTTAATTCTAAAAGGTAAAAGGCATAAAAAAAAATATTTTTTGACCTAAAAAGCTATAAAAGTTGAAAAAGTGATTTCATTTTTACCATTTTGATTAACCAATTTGAGAGTAGAAAAGAGGGGTTTTACCACAAAACTTCATAGGCTGATTCCGAGCAAAACGTTGTACTAATCCGCGAACTGTTTTCTCTAGGTAAGATATCTCTTCATTATCTTTCTTTTCATCCAATTGATTTTTAATTTTAACCATTGGTTTGATTTTTTTGGGGAGTTCAAGTGTTGAAAATCTGCCCACATGTGTGCGGTTTCCCTTTATCAGGACCACGCACATCAGTAATTTTTTACAAGCTGAGAAACACGATTTGTGCAATTTATCTACTTAGAAACTGTGCGAATGTGCTCTATTTGTTAAGAAAAACGACACAAGCACCGAGGGTTTTCAAAAATAATAAATATACACCAAAAAATTTGCAAATTTCTCTCAACCATTTTTCTACCACTCCTCAATTGTCATTTTCAGGTCTTTTGATCTGTCATGTTGGAGCGGAAACAGAGAGAACATGAAAACCATGATGCATAAGCTATGGATGATCCAAAAACTATGCAATATTTGAAAATTTATGGCCTATACAAATATTGGATTATTCTGGGAATGAAAGCTCAACTGGAGCTCATGACATGGATGGTGATGACTGGGATATACAGGATTAGTGTTTCGTGATAGGGGATCATCGCCTCACCATAGATGCTGATGAAATGTAATTCTTTACTGGGATCTTCCGAAGAGGGCTTAACATTTCTCTATTTTTCCAGAGGCCAGGTGTAGAGACTACTGCTTCATACTTGAGGCGATATTTTGTTGATGGTGCTGAGATCAAGGATGGTAGGATTGATATCAAAACCATCGATTAACTTGATTTGAGGACAATTTCTTTCACAATCACCAAAATTTGTGGAAGCCCAACGCCTTACATGGCCACAAAGGCCCAGATGTAGATTGCAGTGGAGTGTTCGCAATCTACTATTTTCAACTTGTGTGAAGGAGTAGTTGCCAACATGAAAGGGAAACTGACTAGAGCCAAGAATGGTAAAATGAAGAACTTCGGTTATGGTTCCATTCTCATTTCATTTTCTCTAGAGAGGATTACACTCCTTATCCAACAACAGATTCTCATAGATGAGACAAGACCTCGAGATCCACGTATGCTATAGTGGGTTTCGTTGGTTGCTCACCATGGAGGCGATGTCCTAATGGTAATGTATACTCCTTAGTTTTTTGTGTGGCTAAAAGGCATTATAATCATCATCGAGGATTTTCCATATGCGGGGATGGATTACAGAGGTGACCCAGATATGCGAATTCCAGCAGGGATGCAGTGGAGTGATCTAGGTAAAAATTTCTCATTTTTATGTTTTAATGTTTTTTAATTTTAATTTTGTTTTTAACATATAAAGCCTAATATTTGAAATGCTAATGTAGATGTGGGATAGTTTGACCAACAGAGCTATGAAATTTTGACAGGCAAGGGGACCAACCTGTAGCAGTTGTATTACCCCACTCAGATGTAGCAGAGGCGTTGACCGAGCTGGAGCATAACCTAGAGAGGTTGACTATAGATATCCTAGAGACTGGGAGTGATGATTTTCCTCTTCTATACTAGAGGCATGTGGTCGGGGTTCCAGGACTAATTAGGCGTCTACTACGTCAAGTATCTCGTGCTATAGTTTGCTATCATGATCATCCTCATGGATAGTTTCTAGTATTTTAGGGATATATTTTGATTTTTGTGTCAGCATATTTGGATAATAAAGGCCACTGATCCTCATGTCTTTGGATGAAATTTTTTGTAACACACTTCTTACACACTATATATATATATATATATATTTTTTTTTTTTACAGAAACGGTTATGGAGCTTTTATATTAATCTTGGGCTGAATGCCGAAATTCTGATTACATTATGAGCTTCTTTGCCCTGATGCATCTCACTGCTAAGGATGAGAATGCAGCTGAAGCTTGCAGATTTCTTCCTTGGATAAACCCCCAATGAGTTGATTTCAGAGATTTTCCCCCACTTGAAGATACAAAAAAATTTGTTTAATAGCAGACAGTAGAACATGGCAGCAATCTATTTATGGAATGGGTTCCCATGATTCTTATTCCTCTTTCAGCTTGACCTCGGCAGAGAGTAGGGTAGCTTTATTGGCTTCTATGTCTGCCTTTTTATTGTGAGTTCTCAACACATGATAGTACTTCAAGTTCTGAAAATTGTTTTCCAAACCTTTGATCCTAGTAATCAGCCTTGCTAGATTGAGGTCCGATACTGGAGTGTTGAAAACCATTGCGTTTATAATGACCTGGGAATCGCCTATAACAATTGCTTCATTAATGTCCAGATCTTTAAGGATCTTGAGTCCTTGGAAGAGGGCCAAGGCCTCAGCTTGAATGCTGGTAGAATATCCAAGTCCCCAAGCGTAGGAGAGAATTTTTTCCCCAGTTTGATTTAGAACAACACCTCCTGCACCAGCTTTGCCCGGATTTCCCTTTGCTGCTCCATTAAAAAAGAGGAAGTGCCTTGCTTCCGATTCAAGCCAATCTTGAAAGTCGTTCTCTGGTTTCCTTATTTGCCATTCTTTGATAGTGGGGGCTTTTCTGACTGCAGGATGAAATTGAAGTTCTAGAGTTGATCCCCATGCAATGTCCTGTTGACTGAGATTGGAGTCGTCTTTTATATCAATCAAGCACTCCTTTATGTGGCATTTAATCTTGGCTTCTAAGACTTTGTGGCACTGCTTTGTATTTCTAAAAATTCTTCTGTTCCGCTCTAGCCATAACTGCCAACAGATGATCTTTGGGAGAACAACCCATGCTGCTTTAATAATCAGGTTTTTAGGAGGTGGATCTGGATATCTGTTTGTCCATTCAGAGAAAAGTTCAGAAGTGGAGCAAGGAAGAGTGAAGTTGGGATCCAAATCATGAATAAAGAAGGACCAAATATGCCTGGAGAAGCTGCATTCTAGAATTAGATGAACTGCATCTTACACACTATATTACCTAATGAGAACTACTACTTTTATTTTCAGTTTATCTTGTTCAATGTATGGATGGATATTGTTTTTATTTACAAATGTTGTAAATGTCTATTTAACACGTGATTGGCCAATGCATCAACTAATGTGTTTAAATTTCTTGAAATGTGTTGATATTCAATGTAATCAAACTGCCTTTCCAAGAGACGGATCCGTAAAAACGTTCTTAAAATTGGTGAAATTCTAACTGCATAGACACCATTTAAATGTAATACTATGAGTTGTGAATATAACCTAATGATCAAACGTCTAATGCAAAATGCGATGGCTTCAAATAATAGTTCAATGGCTTTAGTATATTTTGCTATGTTGTTTGTTGTTCGACCAAGGAATATCCCATGAATGGAAACTAACTCATCAGTGGGTGAATATATGACCCAAGATGCGGAAGGCAAATTATGAGTACTATGAATAGCTCCATTAGAAAAGCCAATGTAAATTTGAGGGAGCATCGAAATCTACAAATCAAGTGTAATCCAAGATAAGCAGGAAAAGTAGTAGGAAATCGTAAAAAAATCAAACCTAAATCACATGAGATAAAAATACGATATAATTAATGTACAAAAAATTTCATGAGATAAATCATGCATAATATATCTTAAGGTAGATACCATTTTTAGGATCTCCTAAAGAAACACAATCATAGTCAACTAATTCATAGGCCCCTTTTGCTAGTACAAATTTTATGATGTAAGGGCCATGCAACATAGGTTCAAATTTACCAGCGCCTAGCTTATCATGTGCTTGATCATATACCAAGAGTAGGTCGCCTTACGAATATATACGAGGATTCAAATTTTGATCAAACTAATCCTTAACACGTTTCTTATGAGCCTCACTAGGTAATGCAACATTACAACGAGTTTCATCTAGTTGTGCTAAGTACATAAAGCGTTCCTTTTCCACAGAGGTAGTTGGTAACAAGTAAATGGATAGTTTTAATGACAAAATTTCACACTCAATCGGTAAAACTACGTCCAAACCATAAACAAGTTTGAAGGGAGTAAAGCTAGTCAATGTTTTCACAGAGGTACGATATGCCCACAAGGTTGAAAAAATCATAGTATGCTAGTTTCGTTTATGAATTTCAATAATCCATTTAATCATATTGGTCAAAACCTTGTTAACGGCTTCAACTTGGCCATTCTCTTGCAGATAATAAGGAGTAGAGTTGTCATGGTGCAAGCCGAGCTGTGCAGAAAGCTCGGTCATCATAAAATTTCAAAGTGGCTACCATGGTCCATAACGATGGCTTATGGTATGTCGAACCTATAAATTACATGATTTAATATGAAAATATCCGTGGTTTCACCGTCATCCTTATATGTAGGCATTTCCTTGACCCATTTCATAAAATAATCTACTACGAGAATAATATACCCATGCCCCTTGATCGAGTGAGGGTTATATTTAACAAAATCAATTCCCCATATAAAAACTGGGTCAACAATTATGATTGGGTAAAGAGGAGCTAGAGGAGCACGCATCTTGCGATTGCAAACTTGGAAATTATAGTCTAATCACAGTTATGCAATCATTGAACAATGACGACAAGGAATAGCCAACACAGATTCTAGGAGTGGAATACCCTAACATATGACCTACACAAGCTCCAAAATGGCATTCATTTAATTCCTTTTCAGCTTCCTCACATGTTAAACAACGTTGAATAATAGAATCGACACCACGGCGATAAAGGGTATCGCCAACAATAGTATATTGCTGGGATTTGTACCGTATTTTGACGATGATCAGTTTGAGACAAATCGGTCGAAAAGTCTGAGTTTGAAGATATATAATGATATCTACATACCAAGGATATAAAGTACTAATAATAAACAGGGATTCATGTGGAAGATGATCCTCTGCCACAGTTTCAGTTTCAATATAGGGAAGTCACACAATAATTCAGCAAATACCAATGACTTCTTAGAATTAGATCTTTCGAATTCTAAATCAAAATATTGCAGGGTAATAATCCATTTAGATTATTTCCCCCCTAGAAACTATTTGGTAAGAGTGTACATCATAGGGTTGCAATCAAAGATCACGGTCGTTTTGCATAAAAGTATATAGTGAAGAAAACGTTGGGAAACTTGAACGGATGCTAAGGCCAATTTCTCCACATGTGCATATTTGATTTTGGTTTTTGTGAGATTCCTACTCAAATAGTATATCACATGTTCAGTGGTAGATTCATCCTTCTGAATTAGCACCATGCCCATGGTGGCATCATATGTAGCTAAATACAAAAAGTAATATCTATGATAATTAGGCGGATGCAGTAACAATGCATGGGTCAACATGTTTTTCAATGCATCAAAATATTTTTCAACAAGCTTGTCCCAAATAAATGGAATTCCCTTTTTCAACAGTTGAGTAAAACCTTTAGTTAGATCGACATATTTAGGTATGAATCTACGTAAAAATTTCGCTTTCCCTTGCAAAATTTAGAGTTGGAGAATATTAGAAGGAGAAGGAAAATTGACAATAGCCTCTACCTTGAGTGGATCGACACGAATGCCTTCCTTTGACACGACAAATCCCAACAATCGACCAAATTGTACACAAAAGACGCACTTGTGAGGATTCAAATGAATATTGTAGTGCCTACATCAAATGAAAATTGCTATCAAATGCATGGGATGATCTTTCTGTCTCAATGAATGAGCTGGTAAGTCATCTAGGTAGGGTTGCACAATATGTTTGATATCGTGAAATGTGTAAGAAATTTCCCTTTGAAAAGTTTCTCCAACATTCTTCAATACAAATGAGAGTTTGCGGTAGGAAAATCTCCCCCATGGAAAAATAAATGCAGTCTATGGCTGATTGACAGTGAGTATTTTTATCTGATTGTATCAAGAAAATACGTTGATAAAAGAGAAAATCTCATTTCCGGCACAATCATCAACAATTTGGTCTATATAAGGAGTAGGATAATTTTTCTTTGGACAAGATTTATTGATATCCCTATAGTCGACACATACTCTAATAGTCCCTTTATTTTTGTTCACTAGAACAATATTGGATACACAATCAGTCAAGGGAACAACATAAATGAAACCCGATCTAAGTAAATTTTCAACTTAGCTTTGATAGCAACAACTTTCCGCGGATGTACTGGACGTAATATCCATCTGATAGGTTTAGCATCCGACTGTTTTAATTTCATGAACTACAATGTTAGCGTCAATTCCTGGCATTTCCTCATAGGACCACGCAAAAATGCCACAAAATTCCTGAAATAGGGCTTTATATGTCTCAATTTCGTCAAGGGAGCATGAAGCACCTATGTGAATGTTCTCGGTAATTCTTGATTTAACTGAGATTTTGATGGGTATTTTTGTAGATATGTTTCAGAATTTGAATAAAGGATTTACATAGGACATTGAGGACTATCAACAATATCAACCGAAAATATAGATGAAAAAACATTCTCAATTTTATCAAGTTCAGGGATAAAGTATGAAAGATGATGATAATTGTTTCATGACAATTCATCCAAATTCAAGACTTCCATGATACTTTCGTCAGTTGGAAACATGTTTTAAAAGGGATCAGGAAATGATGTTGGCACTAAACATGACAAATGAGAATAATCATCATTGATCACCTTCACTTGATCAGTTTCAGTTGATGATGGGTTGGAAAGTGATTGAACTTCCTCATAAGCCAATTCAAACATACTTAAAGGAATCTCACTGCCCTACAAGGCTAATTAAGACTTTGAAGGCACAATCCAAGGATCAAGCAATGGTATTGTGCTTGATGTAATCATGTTGACCTGGGAAACATTACGAGGAATTGCAAAATTTCCCATCAAAGATGAATCATTAAGCAAACCTACCCCAACATCTTCATATGAAGTATTCGACTTTCCAACAAAAGGTATATTACTTGTAGAGCTAGGGTCCGAAGTGTAGTAAGACAGTTGGTCAAATTTTACAATTTTCCCTTTATGGGGAAACATTACCATTTGAAAATATGACGAGACCACTGACGACATAGTAGAAGACGAACTTCATCATCAACAACTTCAACTTCAACTGCAATCATTTTACCCTCTATCTCTATATGTAGATCATCAAGAATCCCATATGGGCGAAAACCTCTTCCATCAAAGGATTTCAAAGTTGTGGGAGAATTATTGACACTTGGAGGACCCAAGGCTTTCCAAAAATAAATATACATAATACACATAGGCACTCCATCAATTATCGTGCGAAAGACTCGTTTGGTTTTGACGAAAATTGGTATTTGAAATGCCAGTTGATACAAAAGTTTAGGTACATAATTGTCTAGATCAAAGATAATGAGATTAGAAGCCTGAGGATCAATCAATCCTATTGCTAACAAAAGAAATTTCCTTTGCGTTGGACATGTCTGCAATACTTCAAGGGCCGACATTGTTGAAGGTGAAATATCCAGATCTTCAACAATGTTGTAATTCTGAGCAACTCGTGCATGTGGATTGAAAGCTGACTTTCGAAGAACACCTTTAGGTGGTGGTCCAATCACCATGTAAGAATTTTTTTTTCAATTTGTAATGGTTCCGAATGAGGAGGAATTGACGTGGAAGCTTGAATGGGTGAACCAATGTTGTCTCCATTGAAATGAACCTTACATCCATAATATTGAGATCTTGTAGCAACCATAACTTGAGAAGACATCATCATGATATACATCGATGATGTGGAAGAAGAAGGATTGTGTGAGACCATATTACTGTCTTGAGATGACAATTGATCCTTCAAAACAACAGGGGTGGGTGAACCTTTAATGAATTTAGCTACCTTTGTGTGATGAGGGAACTCTTGGTGTAATGATCTTCATCACATATTAGACAAGGATAACAAGGATTTTTATTTTCATTAGATGGTTTAGATTTATCTGATTCCTCTTTTGAGGAAGTGTTTTGTTTCACTTTACCTTTCCCTTTACTCTTACCTCCAGTTGATTTATTTTTAACGCTAGATGAATCTATAACGTTAATATCAGAAGTATTTTCGGGAGAAGGATTTCCTTTCAGTGAATCTGATAAAGTTATAATCGAAGAATTAGATTTGAAAATTTTCTTCTTACGCTTAGATTGGCTAACATAATTGATTACACCATCAGCTGCGTGAGAGCCAAAAGGAGTTTTGGTTACTTGAGCAGGGTGAGGCAAATCCACAATTTTGTCATAAAAAGTGCAAGACTGTGTGTAAACAAGGTCTAGGCATTAAGAATGAGCAATAAATTTTTATTCAGTTACAACACCTCCCTTGGCCAAATATTTAGTAATGACTGGGAGTAAATATTTCATAAACCACTCAGCCAAAATCTGATCTGGAATGAAAAATTTAACCAAACGACATCTATGTCTCCATTCATGGATATGATCGGAAATATGGGTAGATGAATTCTGTTTTGAAGAAGTCAAAAGTTTGGTACGAGTATCGTAACAGATTGGTAACTGAAAATGTGTCAAGAAATCTATGGCTAAGGCATTAAAGTTGTGAAAAGAAGCTTGCTATAATTCAATGTACCATTTTGCTGCTGAATCGGTTAAAGTTCATTGAAAAAATAGTAATCGAATGCAATCATCGATTAATGAATTTTATGCACAACAAAGATGATATGTCATGACATTGTTTGAAGGGTCCTTTCCCAATTTGCCCTCAAATTTCAGAATGTCACTGGGAAACTTAGTGGGAATTTCTAGCCAAAATGGGAAATAGTAAATAGGATCATTCGTTAGACGAGAAAAATACGATAATACAAAGTTGCAATAAACGGTAACTGTCGGTTGGGATCTTGTTGTGAAAACTGATAACCCTGCGGGATAAGTCTTGTACCTGGAGGAGGATATCCAGGATATCTTAAGATAGCCTAAGCGTTTGGGATTTTCATTCTTCCAAGATAACCATGGTTAGCTATACCAAACTATGGTTGAGACGAAATTTGAAACGTATGAACATGGTATGGCTGACTCTGGAAAGGCGTATTTTGGCCCATATGCCGCAAGTAAAACTGCTCCTGAAAGGGTTGGCTTTGGAAAGACTGTCCTTGAAATAAATGACTTTGATAAGGCTGACCTTGAGACAACTAGCCCTGAAAAGGCTGGCCTTGATACAATATTTGCAGAGTTCCCATACCAGGTTGTCCCAAAGGTATTTAAGATATAGACTAGATTATAGGACCAGCTTGATAAATATATGTTTGAGGGATAACCCGTTGTTATCACTGGAAAATCAGACAAGCAAAGGTGACATTATTAATGTCAAGAAGAAGGATTTATAGGGCTGAAAGACATTAGAAAATCTAAAGCATTTAAAAATCTCTAAGGTCTGAAAGGAAAAATCAGATTGCGCACATAAAGAACTAGTCTAATGCACTTTTGCGTGCAGAATTCTTCGATAAGCATGCCTTTGCGTGCCTTTTGCTAAAAAATCCATACAATCCTGAGAGTGGTGGAAGTTACTTTTCGGGACCACAAGGCACACTCCAGGACATTATTCCACACTTGAGGCCACCTAAGCACAACCACCCAAGCCTCCTTAGGGCCTCAAGGGAGCACACGATGGAATAAATATGGCACATAATGGAATCACCCTCCTCTCTTGGGTCACCATCCACAATCTACCAAGAGAGGGAAGAAGGATTTGAATTCTCCTATAAAAGGCCACCAAGAGATGAACAATATGAGAGCACATTTTTATGCTGGCCAGAATTGTCCCAAGCAATACCGGTAGTGTGTGATCCAGGGCAAAGATAGAGGGGATTCAGTTGTTGGCCATCCAACAACTCCAGTCCACCAAAATAGAGAGAGGGAGACTTTGCGCCAAGGTAGCTCGGAAGTAAAGACATCCTTGCATTGGGACTTAGAACCCCTAGTTCTAAGGGCCCCTTGGCAAGTGGGTAAAAGTTTCATCCTCATTTCCTACCGGCACTCAATAAGAGGGGACGTAAGTGCCACTGTTTGGATTGTTGAAGTTGTTTGACTCTATTTAGAGCTTTTGTTTTATTTGTTTTAGTATTTTTTTAGTTTTATGTTTGAATATGCATGTTATTTCTCTATCTAGTATGTTTATGTTTTAGCATGTTCCACTAACTTGCTTGACTCCATCTATTTTATGCCTGTGACAAATAACTTAAGAGGGAAAAAACACCCCTCTTAAGCATGTGTGATTTGGTACATTCGTGCGCCAAACTCACAAACACAGGATTGACGACTCCACTAACTTTTATTTCCAAGGTTATGTGGTTGTTCCTTTTTGCAATTACCTCCGTCTTTGCTGTGGATTTGGGTTGGAATTGCCCCCTTTCTCTCCTTTATTGCCTAGTTCATCCCTAGTGACAGGATGAACCGGAAGAGATCCCAAAAATTACTTTGCAGAAAAATTGCGCACATCTCTCACAGATAGACGCACCCCAGTGCGCGCATTCATAAGTGACCCGCGCAAAAAAATCACACCTGTTTCAACCTTTTGGGCGCAAAAACTAGAAGTGGATTTTTCTCCACTATTTCCATCTTTTCTTACTTGTAAAAGTGACTGGCAGCTGATAATACGTCTGCCAACACTGATTGAGGTGCCCCGCAACTTGTGAAAAATCACTTTTAGCTGCTTCTAGTAGTTTTAGATGTTAGTTTTATTTCAAGTTGATTTTTGCAAAGTTAACACATAGTTTAAGTAGGAGGTAAATTAGCTTGAATTCTGAAATAATTTATGTTTTGAAAATTTAGGTACCAAAACGCCTAAATAATTATCCAAAGTAAGTGGCCCAAGTCCACACATGCTTAGCTAGTTCCTTTTTATTTTTCTAGTGTAAAATTCATTAGTTTAGTTCAATTTTTGCACTAGGATTTTGGGACCAGGATCGAATTGTTGGTAGAAGAGTAAGTAATCTCTGCTAACTTTGCACCCTCCGGTGATCCTAGGAAAGCATATGAACACTCTCTATTCACAACTCACCGTCTCCCTATAGTTGATCACATAGATTAACTAGGAAAAATTGAAAGCGGCCCATATCCGCGCATGTTTTTCTTTTGAGAAAGGAACAATAGAACATAGTTTAAATAGGGGATTTTGAAAAGGATCATCGCATATTCACATGTTCAAACTATGTGCTTTTTCACCTTGTGTTCACACACATCCACACCCTAATAGAAGTAAAGACACCTAAAACTAGCTTAACAAAACTCACTAAATTCTCCCCACAGGGGCCACAAGAGAATTTATAGTCTAAGTTAGAACATGGGGGGTAGGCATCCAATAAGCTGCCTTGGTCATTCTTTGTCTTGAAACATAGATGACTGTTTAGGTAAATTTAAAATCCACCTATCAGCCGATGGAAAAGAAAACCCGAGCGTGGCAGAGACCCGATTCAGAGGTGGTTAGGCTTAGGCGCAGTGCGTGCGGTATTAATTGGGGCTACCTGACCCAGATGATACTCAAAAGTGTTAGCTAAACTACCAAGAAGCCTAAGAATCGAATGCTCATGTGGGACAACAGTGCTTAGTGGCTAAAATTAGGGCATCCTTTCCCTATAGGTTACGGTCCAGGCAACACTAGATCCTCTACCCTTACCTTGGTGGATTTTCTGTAGTTGACTCGGGTTATCGCCAGTTCTTTCAGGACGTTGTGCCAGAATTCGCGAGATATATTCTCAAGGCTTAGTTAAATTTGAGCGTGTGAGGATGATTAGGTCTTCTAGGATTTTAGTATCATACAAAAACGACAAAAAACCATATTTTTTGATTTATTGATCACATAGGATTAATCTAAAGGGAAAATTTATTTTATTTTCGTTTTGTTTTATGTATGGATCGGAAATTTTCTCTGATTATAATCTTTGTGCTCTCAAATATCTCCAAAACCATACCTAGTCGACGCTAGAACGGACCTCGTCGATCGAGATGTCTTTTAGACCTCCCCCATTACCAGGAGGGGTTCCAAGTCTTTCGCCATTTAGAACACTGCCACCCTTATTGGTTCATCCTTTATCAGGGCATATTTAGTTGGGAACGCTAGTCAATCTCCCAACGCCACACCGGTGAACACCCCCACAGGGTCACCAGACACCACTCCTCCCACAACCCCTAGCAAGTAGAGAAGTGCTACCCATTCGGGAAGCCAGTTGAACGCACAATAGGGTATGTCATAGACAAACGCTATTCCTAACCATAACATTTTGTTTTCAAAAGTTGTAATGGCTACAACCTCACAGTCACCTTTTATAGCTTCGTTAAATCTACCAGAATTAACCAAGTTGACAAACGACCCCATTGCAAACAACTCGATATGGCCTCCCATGCCCACGAAGCTCCCATCGAACATTCCAAAATTTGAAGGGAAGCAAGCAGAAGACCCTGGAAATCATGTTATGAATTTCCACCTATGGTGTTCGTCGAACAACATCGTTGACGATATTATTCGACTAAGATTGTTTCAACGCACTCTAACCGGAGTAGCAGCGAAATGGTATGTGGAGCAGCCCTCTAATACACATGGAACCTTTAGCGCCCTCGATACTGCATTCCTGTCCTATTTTCAGTTACCCATCCACCATGATTCTAGAATGGAGTTACTGACCCACTTTAGGCAAACCCCCGCTGTCCATATCTTGGACCATCTCGACGGATGGCGGTGGCATCGCAGTTTGTGCAAAGAATACTCGATGATCGAGTCCTGTTAGACCTATTCCTGAAAACTCTCATCGTAGATATTTCAAAGGATGTGGCACAAAAAAATCCCATATCTGAAGAGGACGCCTTCAGTAAGTCCCAACAGCTCAAGCTGATCTATACGAAGTCAGGGTATATTTACAATATCCTACCGAACACCTCATGCCTGCAAACTTGCAAAGAATTTCCAAGCGCATCGAACTCTGCAAACGATTTAATTGGATCGTTGACCCAAAATCACCTAAGCAGCAATGTTCAATACCCTGGTTACACGTATGATTCTACCCAGAACATACCACAACCAAACTACTAAAGTCATCACATGCCTCCGCAAAATTTGACCAGTAGGGCGCCATCATATCACCATCAGCATGGAGGACCTTATCCTCTAGATCAGGGGACCTAGCACGTAGATAGACATACTAACGGAAGAGCTCCCCCCCACAATAGCCATTTACAAAATAGGGACCACAATATGCCCAGTCCCCTACACAAGACCCACCCATGCAGAATAATGCACAGGTAAGCTTTGTGCAACCCTCCCAAAACCAACTGCGCCAACCATATAACCAAGAGAATACAAATTATCCTCCTAACATGGTTAAGAAAAAAGGAAAAAACAAGCCTAAAGGAAATCCTGGATAGGGGGGAAACAATCAACAATGCCCTCCACGATCTCAGATTGGAGGCAACTCCAACCAAAATCAAAACTTGGAACCAAGCAACTCCTAGGGGTAGAACAAAAGGCCAATTATTCTAACAAACCACTCTTGTTCGATCTTTGGTGAGTGCGACCATTACACTCACCACTGTCCCGACCTCCCCAAGCTGAAGAAGCTGTAGAGTAACTGTGGAAAAGGCAGATCCTCCCAGTATACAACAGTCATGCAGGAGCCCTTCCCCCATCAAATTATAGTTAGCACGCAACAACAAACTCCTGATGACTCCGGAAAAAAAACCACGAAATCTACATGACTAGAGAATAAATGTTTTTTCAGACACGGAATCAAAATTACGACACCTCACCAGACACTAACACGTCAGGGGCTAGTACCAGTGCACCAACAACACCTTTGACCATATCAAAGATGTCTATTGAACCTTTGCCAAAAATGGCTAAGGGACGAACTAGGCGGGCATGAAACTATTCCAAAGCAACCCATAACTATAGCATTGTGGATGATCTAGTTCAATCTCCTGCCGCTATGTCAGCTTTGGAGGTATTAAAATCATGCCCAAAGCAACGAAAATCCTTACTCTCCACATTAGGCACCATCGACCCTGTCGATTCGCACCTCATGTCTTTTGATCTAGATAAAGCCACCCCTAGGCTTCCTTCAATGGTCGCCTTTCAGTTACCAGTATCAGTCCAAAACATTACCATTCACCGATGTATCATTGATGAAGGTGCATCCACATGCATCATGTTAAAGAACATGTGGCAGAAGTTAGGATCTCTCGAATTGAAGCCATAAGACATCACGCTTAAAGCATACGATGGTCACCCTTCAGCGCTCGTTGGTCTCTACCAAAACATATTGGTCTGCTTATCCGGAAAGACGGTCCTTATAGACATTGAAGTCTTGGAGGCCCAATTGGATTACAATATACTCCTTGTCCAAAGTTATATGTACGCCATGTTAGTCATAGCCTCCTCCATCTTCCGAACTATGATGTTCCCCCATGAGGATCAAATCATTACCCTTGACCAATTGATGCACAACAAAAAGCGTCCCTTAACAAATACCGATGTCATTCTACCTTATGAAGACATAGCTGCGGACATGCTTACATGGTACCAAGAATATGGCCCTGGCCAGTTCAAACTATCGACCATCCTAGGATAATGCCTAGGAGATCCCCTTGTTATACTTGAGTCATCACCTGATGTCACAAGGACTCCGGTGTGCATGATGTCCACATCAAGCATCGAAGCTAGTCAGAACATAGACATGAGTATCAATGACACCGAGTCCTCAGCCATAATAGCCTCTATAGCCTACGCCACCTCCCAAACTCCTTTCCTTCCCCCCTAGCTAGTTTCGTATTGCAGTAGGTCATGTCCACGGTGGTCTTACCAAACTTATCATTCGTGATACCAATTTGTTACCTAGCCCCACCCACTCCAATGGGAGTAGCTCACATCTCCTCTACAGGGTTAATCCCCATCAATCCTAAACTATCCCCAGCCGTTCAGGGGACTTTCACAAAAATCCCTTCAAATGAAGTCCACATCGCAAAGCTGATGGTTACAAATAAGAAACTAGTGAGAAGAGGAAAGAAGGTGGAGACTCCCACCACGCAACGAGAATCACCTGGCTGCACCATATGTGACGTAGTAGGACACCCTACCTACATCTGCCTAGAGCTGGACGAATTAAAGAAACTCCTTAGCTCTGAGGTAGACATCGCGACACCAAGTTCTCGTAAAAGGGAACTTGCCACCAAAAGTCAAGGCAAATCATTGCGCACAAATCATGCATGCGCTGTCTACAACAATTACGGACACTACACCCATCATTTTCCAGAAATCTTGTGATATAGCGATGCCTTACACACCATCGAGCGATCCTATCAAGAGGATCCCTACACCCAATCATCTGGAGATGAACCTTGCACATACTTTACCTGTAGGAGGAATGACAGTCGCCTAAAAGACTGCCAGCCATACCTCCACCTCCCATCGAGCGTTGTGTGCTCTGTGACAAGCGCGATCATTTCATCATCGATTTCCTAGATCTATAAATGTTCCAGTGGTGGTATCGAGTTCATGTAGTATATCGCACTGACATGGATACCTAGTATTCATGTCAGATCTGTGGTGGTAATCACCCGGTGTGCCATTGTCACTACATCCCTAGATTCCATGCAACACTAGCTTGTATGTGCTCAACCATAGTCCGCCTCTCCCGAGAAGATGGCTCAGACTCAAAATCTATGAATAGCTCGACAACCCAAGAAGATATGTAAAGCAAATCCATCCTCTTCCTGTCAGCTATGAAGTGACCAATCAGGGGACCGTTAGTTACCCCAAACAGTTCTCTTCAGCGAATACCAACATGTGCATTATGTAAAATGCCCAATCATGTGGTCGCCACCTGCCCTGACTTAGAAGCGCTACGACGTTGGTACCCCGTCATGCCACCAACTGAGCACGATGGGCACCCCATATCTAGGCTATTTTTCCTAGTATATCAGGGAAATCAGTATGAACAACATTGTACTTATATCCTGAGAGTACGTCCTCTAATTGATATGATACATACATTAGAGAAGAAACAAGACGATCTCCTCAAGTATATCACCCCCAGGCCATCAAACCCACACCTAAGATGACGTAATGGAAAAACTGGAACGCCACACCAACCAAGCATAAGCCAGGTCCAACCTAGGATAACATGCAGACTATGTGACCTAATTGACCACCGAGTCAATCAGTGCAAAGAGCTAAAGCACCTAGCAAACAATTTTCACACAGTCTCGTCTCTCCCACAGAGACTTCTCTCTAACCAAGAGAAAATCACACATACTTATTTCCGGATTTGTTCAAAATTTCATCATACAATTAAATGTGAGTATCTCCCCAAGCTAAGAGCGACAAGAGAAGCGTTGAGTCTACACTCCCCAAAAGAGCTAGACACACCCACGCCGATGATACGGAAATGGAAGCAGAAGACCTCATCTTCTACAATAGATCCTTTCCAAGTGTGCACATCTAGGAGGAAGAGTAGTGTTGATTCCCACACAATCTACTCGGTTGGCACAATGGTACCATGCACCATTTTCACTTTCCATAACCACGAACCACAGGCATGCCCACTAATGGAAACATTCAGGCACCTCTGCACCAGGCACAATTTCCACCGACAGGAAATTGACCACCCTAATCGGGGAACCAACCTTGCACCCACGCAAGCTCCCATAACGAAGATTCTCCCCCCACCAAACGCCGACGAAATGATACACCATATATGATTTGTATAATAATTTGGAACCAGGACCCGGGCCACTCACATGACGTGGACTCCCGAACCTGTTCTCGTCGTAAAAAATCAGGGCACCCTACGCTTTTGCATTAATTTCCACGAGATCCCGAATTTACATGCTGCCATCCAACTCCTCGATGATACGCAACCTATAGAACAATGTCTAGTACAACTAGAGGCTCTTTGACAAAAGCTGATGACAGTCACTGCAACACAACGAGGCCTACAAGAAACAGGTAAAATCATCGTTCGACCGCCACATCACCCCTCGCTCATTCACTGAGGGAGAGCTATTCCTCCGCTACGATATCACAAAAGAAGCGCTAGGGCCAAGAAAGTTTGAAACCTTGTGGAAAGGACCCTACATGATAAAACATTTCCTCCTCAAGGGGGCATACATCTTGACTGAACCGGACGGGACGTGCCTCAGAAACCCCGTCAACGGCCTTCACCTCAAGAAATTATACCCATAAGGGCCAAAAAGGCCTACCCTAGAGTCAACATACACAAGCCCAACCACTTTAAATTTTTGACCAAAAGAATTGATACAAAATGCGCTCGAGTATCACAATGGATTATCAACTCGACCCTTACTTCGGATTTGCTGATGGAGCATCAAGATGGTCTCAAAGTTTAGCAGCCGCCACCTAGGTCATTTATTACCCTGACCAATCACCACTCTACACCAATGGTGTTTGTATCGGTTCAGCAACAAAAAATCAGGCATAGTATGACGCCGTTATCAGACTTATATATGACGCTCTCCATCAGGACATACACGACATACATATCTACCTCAATTCTCAGTTAGTAGTGTCGCAGTTAAACCAAACATTTGAGACAAGAGACCCAAATTTATTTAGAAAATATTTGTGTGAAAAAATAATAAGCAGACAATTTGACTACATTACATTCACAAATGTACCAAGGAGTCAAAACCAAACAAATGATCGCATAAATAACAATATTCTAAACTAGAATCCATCTCGGTTAAACCATTATACATAAAAATAAAAAACATAGATATCCATTAGCATAACATAATCCATAAACAGAAAACAGGGGGACACCATGTAGAGCCGCAAAAAATATCTCTTGCATATATATATCAAAATGTATGTGTCCGAGTATAAAAAATAGTGTCTTTGACCCATCGGTCAGCCCAAAAGATACACATATAATTCGTCAAAAATAGGGGATTCATCCTCATAATGGGTGATTTCCCATGTACATAAAATACTCTAGGGTGGTGCTCCCCCAGGTGGGGCACTTGGACCCACTACCGCTCCTGGTACCACTACTAGAGTCGCCGTCACTACAGAGACTGCCACTCGACGTAAAAACGACCGATAACCCCTCTCTCGGGTCATCAAGGTCTCCAGCCATACATCCTCGAGGTCATCCAAAAATCCTTGAGTAGGTATCCCCTAGGTCAAGCGGTCCACTCGATCCCAGGCATCCTCTAGAACTGCCACCCACTCGGTCAGCTCAACAACACAAGCCTCTATTGCATCAGCACGAGCTAGCTCAACAACAGTCTCGCCGGCAGCTGAGCTGCTACCCTCCCCTGAAGGGCCAGTCTCACCACCTGGTGCTCCACCTAGAGGGTGGACAAGAGCTCCTCCATGCCCCCCAAGAGCTCCTCGCGGTCGCTGAATCGGCTGGTGCCAACCAACGGAGCCACAGGTCGACCAACCTTTCCAACATCTGCAAGAGTAACCAAAACTATGTTAGTGTCATCATAATACACATATAAAAATTAATACTCAAATAAATGCAGAAAACACAAAGAAATACCTGTTGGCCCCCAAGCATATCCAACAGGAAGAACCATGTCTGGATATCCCCTGAAGTCCATCCCTGCATAAGGGAATGGCAGGAACATCTGAGGGTTGGCCTCAAACCAAACCTCTGTGGTGGTGTTCTAGTAACACCCCACCCTACCCCCACCTCCTTGAGGCATCACGGGTGCTCACCTCTTCATGCGAGACTCTTGTGGCCCCCTAGCAGGCACCACCACCACCCGTCTCAGCAGCACCACCCGCTCGTACATGATGCTGGCATAAGTAAACAACTTCGATCCATCTCGGACCTTGGAAAGCTGTGCCAACATCCCGTCGTAAAAAAAAGGGACAAAGTCAAATAAGTGCCTGGCCCTCAGCTGGTGGAAGAAACTAACCTATGGAATTGATGCCCGATGAGGAGCAGACGACCCTTCCAGTCACACAATGGTCGCTAAAGCACACCCCTCAGCCAAATATGTCATTGTGGCAATGGCTATGCAACCCTTCGTAAGGGGCGCCTCGCCGCAATGAGGTGCCCGGAACCAATCAAGATCCACCCTCCCAGAACCAATCAAGATCCACCCTCCCAGAGGGAAGTGGATACCGAAGTGCCTCACCCTAAGGCAGCAGTCTGGTCACAAAGTAGATATCCATCTTAGGATAGATAATGAGGTCGCACCCACGCAACACCATCACCTTGCGCCGCCTGTTCCAGCATTGGACCAAGTAGTGCAAAAGTCGATCCTGCGATTGAAGAAGGTCATTCTCCAGAAATTTCAGGAGACCCCATCACGCCAACTGTTAGCACACCTGACCATCAGCATCTAAAGCAGTGCGGAGCTCGGGCGAGTCTCACTCCCTCCACAAAATCCTGTCATCAAAACATGAGCACATCAGTAGCATGAAAAACACCAAAAAATAGAAAAAATTTCCATAAATTTTGAGAAAACTGCCTCATCTCTCTGCGTGCCTATCCCTCAGACAAGCGTGAGGAGGGTGCACCTGTTATTCTCACAGGCAAGAAAAAGGCATGCCCAAAACTAAGGTAGACACACAAAAGGCACACAAAACCTCCTTTCTGCGCACAAAAGGCATGCCAGTTTCGTGATCACCCCGGAAATCAAGGAAAAAGATGGCTCAAAATCCGTACAAACCAGGCTTTTACCGACACCCAACACTCACAGACTGAAAAAATTAAAATGCAGGACGTCATGGAGTTTACTTGGCTAAAAAATCGCTAATCCCAGGTGCTCAGGCTAACCGTAACATCAAGAACTGCTCTGCGAAAGCCTTTGACCTCTCAACACTCAACGGACACAAATGAATTGAATTGAGCCATATTCACCTATATGTCACCCTTTTCAAAAATGTTGGAGGACCATAATGAGAGCTTAGAAGGCCTAATCATCGGACTGAAAGTAGCACTAAAATTTGCACCCCCGAAAAAATAATTCTTCAGTGCCGGCAGGTATGTCTTCTCCCATCTTCTTTTTAAAGAAAATATATTTCAAATCTATATTTGAATAAAGAAGATGCTTTCACTTGGGGTATTTGTTTTTGTAGTTAGTGTGCAAACCATCCACAACTCCGTCCACTTAAAGTTCCAGAGCAGGTATCATTCTACCCCCAACATGATAGAGTCCCAGAAAAAATCTGCATATCCTGACATCATTTCTCCATCAGAAATCATCCATAGGTTCCATCCACCCGATCATGTTTATCATCACCTCACCTTGCACATGATAAGCATCCTCGTTGGTCGGTAGAGCCTCCCCTCCATGGCGCTCATCACACATAGTAGACCACATATCACAACAATAGTGACGCCATGGCCATATCACCTTTGTCCAGGAAGCACCTCATGCCCATCCACCCGTCATGCATCGGGTCAATTTTTACCATATTAAAATAAAGCCCCTTCCTGGATGACCAGGTTTTTGAAATCATATCAAAAGCGCACTACTGTGCCTCGCATTTGGCTTACCATACCTCCATCAGTATAACCCATCTGCAATATTTTTTCATCTGCTTCATCAACCTCGCACATGAGACCAACCAATGGGGCCCCCACCCTCAGAAAAACATCCTCCTCACACCATTAGTGAGCGAACACTTTCATGTTTTGAGGCACTCGTCTCTATGTTTTGTACAAACCGAACCCCATTATTTTATTCTTTTGGTAAGTGTACAAATACCACAAATGGTGCACTATGTACCCCACCCATCTCATTCATTTTTTTTCCCATGACAGCAGTCCCTGATCACCCTTGGTCGGAGTATCATACCCCCACGCAAAAGCCACCATGACATTCATAACCAGTTTATACCCACCCTGGAAGTCCTACTGACTCCAGGGATTTCCCCATAAAAAATATTTATGACTGCCGCCAAGCTGGTTTTTATACTCCAACCTTCAGCCATTGAATCCCCATCATCAATGTTCAGTCACCCCTTGCCATCATGCCTATGTTAAAACCATCGCATCCAGGATCCTGATCCTGCATATCAGGACCCCCTCGTTTGGTTGAGGCTTCCTTTTTTTTGACATCAACACCTCTTTTCCAAAAAGGAAGTGGTACCTTAGATCACCCCTCTGCACAAAAGGGCATCCTCGGGTGGCACTCTGGGAGACATCATTACCCACAGATGTCATCAATCCTCCTGAAATTTGACTAAAACACGAGCTTTCATGTCAAGATGGTATCATACCTTACAACCATTGCACTTTGATCAAATTCATCGAAGACCCGTACCTTTATAAGCATCTCTTTCAGGAATGCTTACACGGGAAGGTCCTAGCCAACGCCTATGCGTACAATGAGCATTTAGATTCCATACCATGTTTACGCATATGGGTACCACTTTCCATATATTGTCAAAGAAAAATTGCCCCTGAGGGCGTCAGTAGTCGTCGTCATCAACCAGCAGATCACTACCATACTAGTGCCGCAGACATAATCTGTATTTGTCAAATATATTTTTTTAACTAGCTAAAGCATCATGAGCATGGGACATGCCTGCCTCTTAGAAAATTTGTATATATATTATATTGTATCTTTACTTGCAGGGATCCCATAGGACATGGTTGCTCTTCGACCTGGTTCAGGGTGTCTCCAACTCCGAGCTACACGCAGGTCTCTCTCTCTCTCCACACATTATACAGAAAAAAAAAAACTATCATGTATTTCAGCTATACAGTTCTTCCTAGAACTCACACATTAGGGGAAACTGTTATCACTGGAAAATCAGACAAGCAAAGGTGACATTATTTAATGTTAGGCAGAAGGATTTACAGGGCTGAAATAAATTAGAGAATCTAAAGCATTTAAAAATCTCTAAGGTCTGAAAGGAAAAATCAAATTGCGCACAAAAAGAACTAGTCTAATGTGCCTTTGCGTGCATAATTCTTCGATAAGCGTGCCTTTTCACGCCTTTTTCTCAAAAAGCTGCGCAATCCTGAGAGTGGCGGAAGTCCCTTCCCAGGACCACAAGGCACACTCCAGGACATTGATTCCACACTTGAGGCTGCCTAAGGACAGCTGCCCAAGCCTCCTTAGGATCTCAATCGAGCACACAATGGAATAAATGTGGCACACAATGGAATCACCCTCCTCTCTTGGGTCACCATCCACAATGTACCAAGAGAGGGAAGGAAGATTTGAATTCTCCTATAAAAGGCCACCAAGAGATGAAAAATATGAGAGCACATTGTTATGCTGGCCAGAATTTCCCCAAGCAATACCAACAGTGTGTGATCCGAATCATTAGAGGGGACTCGGTTTTAGTATTCGTTTAGTTTTTATGTTTGAATATGCATGCTATTTCTCTATCTAGTATGTTTATGTTTTAGCATGTTCCACTAACTTTCTTGACTCCATCTATTTTATTCCTGTGACTAATAACTTAAGAGGGAAAAACCACCCCTCTTAAGTAGGTGTGATTGTTAAACACCATGTTAAACACACACATGGTGTGGAGAGAAGAATAAACACACACAACAAGAGACTCAACACACAATAGAAGGATAAGCGTGTAGCTCTATTTATTTTTTCCATTATACATGATGTACATTTATAGTACAAGGGTATGACTCTTGGTTTCACATTTCAAGGTCACTTGGATTCCATTGTGACTTTTCGCATTCCACACCTACCCATGGAGGATTAGGTGTTCAACATTCCCCCCCTTAATCCGAAGGGGTATGTGTGAGTCCAAGAAGAGATTAGTAATACAAATCTGCAAAGTATACATGACAACACTTGGGCTGAATCAACTCTCTGAAATGTTGGCAAAAAGAGGTGGTTTAAGGATGACCACCAACACTGGAACGCAATACTTGTTGCAGTTCCCGGAACTCTTCCAAAACTGGCAAGAAGCTGAAAGCTTTTTCTAGAGGAATTGTCCCTCATAAAAAAGGGAGACCTTCAACCTAAAAGAAGGGAGGTCTACAACCTATGGTGGTTTAAGGATGACCAACAACACTGGAATGCTTGAAGCATTTCCTGGAACTCAACCAATGCTGGGAAGAAGCTGAAGGCTTCTACTAGAGGAAGTGTCCCTCAATATGAAAGGGAGACCTTCAACCTAAAAGAAGGGAGGTCTAAAACCTGTGATGGTTTAAGGTTGTCCATCAACCAAAGATATTCTCATGGGCATCCATGTCTCTAGCTACATCTTCGAATCTGGAATGACAAATTGTGGCTCAAGCTCGCTTGAACTGCTGTGTCTCTGGATACAACTCTAAACATGGAATGAGAGATTGTGGCTCAGGCTTGCTTGATATGACGTCGAAGCTTGTACATGACCACCATTTTCCCCCCTGTCAGGGACAAGGTTAGATGATGGCAAAAACTCAACTGCAAGTTTGCTCAATATCTGTGAGCAAGTTGTGACATGTGTCTTAAACATCTTCTTGGCTGCTGATGCCCATTGCCAAGAAGTGATCCATCGAAGATGAATCTTTGTTCTTGCAGGAGACTTTTTTTTAAAGCATCTGTTTGAAGAATGGGTGTGCCGACCACAGTGCTTGCATGGATGAAGATCAAAACAATGATATTTCATATGGCCAACTCGATCACAGTGTTGGAATTTTTCAATCTGTTGTTGTTGTGGAAGCGGAGCAGGATCTGGAACAGTTGTAGGTGAACTATCATACAGGAATCTGACACTCTAAAATATGATGGGCTTGGTGTAGTATGGAATATGAAAGGACACATTCTTGTCATATCCAAGACCAGTTCTGTGCTTGTTGTGGACAAGCTCTTCCTAAGGTCTGATGATGGGCTTGAGAAGTGCAGGTTGAACTACTGCATCTGTATGTAAATCTGCTCTAGTGCAATGAAATGAATGTGAATCAACTGCAACTTTATCTTCTTTCTTCTGACGAGAGTCCTTCACAATCTTCTGAACATAAACAGGTTCAGAATGGTGACTCTTTTGCTGAAGTTCATCTTGCTGAAGCTGAGATTCCAACTGCAAAAACTCAATCTTTTCTTGTGCATCTTGCAAACAACTTTGAATATTACAAAGAGAATTCTTTCTCATTTTTATCATATCATCAGCATTGGAACGAATGAGGTTATTCAACAACTCTAATGCCTCATTGATTTTAGCCATTTTTCAACAACTTAGGCTCAAAAAATGAAAGGGTGTCGACTTCAACCGAAAATGCACCCGTTTACAATGTGATTCAACTTCTGTTCAAAAATTACAAATGACTCTAAAGAATTTCCAACTATGGAAATCTCAAAGTACAAAATCTACCTCAAGGTATAGACTTGGCTATCTAATTGACAAGCAACAATGACTTACATCAACAATTTTTCCAACAATTCAAATTTACACTTCAAGTCTTGATTGCAACTATGAATGAAGATGCAAATTCCACTCACTATACAATGTAAGTTCAATACAACATCTCTACAAAATATTTGTATGAATGTGCAGCAAAAACACTGTGCAAGAAGCCTTTAAGGCAACTAATTTTTTTCTTCAAAGAGCTATTTTAAAAATGATGGCAAAATTGTCTTCACATGTAAATTTCTTTAGAAAATCACCCTCTTATATATGCCACAAATCATAAAATGTAAACTGCACTTTTCTCTATGTATTCAATCCATCTGCTCACATGGAATTTCTTTATTTTCTGCTGTTCATTTCCTCTCTTTCTCTCTCTTTCTGCTGTTTACTTCCTCTCTTCCTCTCTCTCTGCTATTTTTTTTTAAAATTAATTAATTATTTAGGATTAATTAAAAAAATGAAAGGAAGGGGAATTAATTTAAAATGGAGGGGGGGGGGGGGGAGGAGGGAATTTATGGGGAGAGGGTATTATAACTATAGAAAATGAAATCGAAAATTAAAAAAAAAATTTAAATGGCTGAATGGCCAAGAGAGGAGTGGCCGAGTGATAAGGGAGGCGTAGGTTGAGTTGGGACGAGGGCCGTGTAAGGGGGATGGGTAGAGGGATGAGAGGGCCGTGCGGCTTGAAATGAGCACTGCTGGGTAGCGTAGGGAGCATTGGGAACGGGGGTTCAAGCGGCGGGATAGGGAAGGGAGGGGACGACTGTGCCGTGAGAGTGGGTTGCAGAGTGGGAGCCGTAGGTTGAATAGGAGTTCGGTGCAGGGTGGGCCGTCGTGAGGGAGGGGAGGGTGCAAGCGTGGGTAAGGGGGAGCATTGAGGGAGCTTGTGTGAGGGGGAGGGTGAGTGTTGGAGCGGCTGTGAGGATTGGAGGCCGCAGGGAAGGGGAGAGGAAGGGCTCGGGTGCCGTGTGAGGGAACTGTGAGAGGGTTGGGATATGGGTTGAGGGAGCTGTAGGAGAGTGGACAGGATTGTAGCGAGGGGGAGTGAGTATGAGAGGTGGGGAGCTATGGGAATGGGGGGAGCGTAGGTGCAGGGTTACCAAGGCCGAGGGACATCTCAGAATTATTTTTTATTATTATTATTTTTAAATGCAGCAGAGTAGAATAGGGCAAAAGGACAACAACAGAATTTTAAAGCAGTAAAACAGCAGCAGATTGCAGAAATTGCCAATAAAACCCATAAATTTTTCTAGTGGCCTAGTAGCAGAGAATATTTTCTAGTAGGAGAAAAACCCAGAATTGCAGAAAATTTTCAATGAAAAAAACCAGAATTCTTTCATAAACCCACTTTGAACAATTTTCCAGCAGCTCTTCAATGCATAAATTAAAATGCAGAAATTGCAGGGAAAAAATCAGAATGAAAACCTGCAGAAATCTCTGAGTGCTGCAGAATGCACAGTGCTGCTCTTCTTCAAAACCAATGCTGCTCTTCTTCAAAACCACTTTCTAAATGCGGCAAAATGTCTGCTGCAGAAACTCTCTAAATGCTAAGAATTTTTGCAGATATGCACAGGCCATAAACACAAATGGCTCACTCAATGTTGAGCTAGTTATGAACGTATCAGCTCCGATACCTTGTTAAACACCATGTTAAACACACACATGGTGTGGGGAGAAGAATAAACACACACAATAAGAGACTCAACACACAATGGAAGGATAAGCGTGTAGCCCTATTTATTTTTCCATTATACATGATGTACATTTATAGTACAATGATGTGACTCTTGGTTTCACATTCCAAGGTCACTTGGACCCCATTGTGAGTTTTCGCATTCCACACCTACCCATGGAGGATTAGCTGTTCCAACAGTGATTTCGTACATTTGTGCGCCAAACACAGAAACCCACCTGTGTAATAGGCTACACCGATACTTGAGGGACTCCTAGGATGGGTGTTTGAGGTGTACTTGGTTGCTGAACAAATGTTTACACAAAATATTGGACATGAGTGTGTAGACTGCTCGAACCAGGCTGCTGACTTGGTTGTTGAACAAATATTTGTGGATTAACTTGAGGAATCCCTTGAACAGGTTGCTGGACTTGAGTTGGAATACCTTGTAAAGGTATTTGTTGAGTAAATTGTCCAATAGGCTGAGAAGGTTGGTAAATTGTTACCCATGGATCAACTTTCAAACGTTTTTGAGAAAACAAGGGTTCCAAATGGTATTCATCCCTAGATAAGGAGTACCTGCTAAGGGTTGTGACACAATGGGTTGACCTAAACCAACTTGAGGCATCTGACCATAGCTTTTATAGTTTCCATTTTAAGGTAGTCTTCCAATCGTAGGATATGAGCCAAAAAAAGGTTGCTCCTGAGGCGGAGGTGGCTGCCCCCCAAGCGGGTTATAACCACATGTTGGGTTAACTTGAGGATTTCCTACACTGCCAGAAACCATATGAATATACTAGTCTCACGTCAAACCTTGGGTAGTAGAAGTTAATAAACCAGTTGACATAGAAATATGAGGAGAAGGAGAATCTCCTGAATATTTCCAGAAAGTGACTGATATCCAAGAGGAACTGACGAAACAACATATAACAATGATTCTAGAGAGCTTGAAAACATGGATGTATCAGTAGGCGTACTTTCGGAAATCATTTCTGACATATTAACTTTGGGCAAAGAGTAAAAAGGAATGCAGTGATGTGGATGACCTAAACTAGCTTAATGTAAAAAGTCAAAAGGTGTGAGGTACCAAGGATCTCGTTGAAAAGGAGAAATATGAGGGTCTAGAGGAAGGGTTTGTTCAGCGGTAAAAAATGGACTACTTGTAGTTTCTTCTTCATCGTCTGCAGTAATATCTTCGATACTAATGAGACCAGGAGGTAGATTCTCAGTAATAATAAGTTTTACTTTGGGTGAATGCAAACCAAGAGTAGGGGCTATACCTTTTAAGGAGATTCAAGTTCTGAAACTTTTGGCTTAGTTAAATGTGTATCTGAGACCTCACTTGTATCATATTATGATTTAACAGTTTCAGTAACTACTGGTTCAGTTTGTACTAAGCTTGTTTCAAATCCTCGAGGTTGATTGACTTAAGTTTCAGTTTCTACCATGGTAGATGTTTCAGGTTGATTTGAAGACCCAGATCATGTTAATTTTTACCTTTCAACCTTAATTTTCTCCAATTGACTTGATGTATACTCAAGGAGTTTACCCTGCATTCTCCGTGAATGTCTTGGTAAATCACCCACAATGAATTTTAATGAAGAATTCACAAAATACCAAGAAATCACACCTAAAGCCTCTAAAAATTAAAAACAAACAAATAACACACGCTAACAAATCTAGGAGTCAAACCACACAAATAATATTTTCGCAGCGAGATTACTAGTTGGTGATGAAACCCAATGTTGTAGGAATCATTGTGAAAATATATAGATAAAGCAGATGGAACCAGTTACCCTGACAACCTGCTTAATGAAACAATCTAGTGCAAGTAACTCCACTTATGCCATCTCGAGTGAAGATTACCCCCCAAAAATTCCAAGTGATTCTAGTCAACATCTGTTCTAGGTATAGTAGAGACCTTCCCTCTACCGTCACCTCAGGAAAAATCCCTAATATTATGGTCACTAAGGTTACCAAATATAACAATTCAACCTGGGGGAGTAGTCGCAGATCCGATGTACACGCAAGGGAAGAGTAACAAAGCTCAATCCCATTGAAATCTCCTTGAAATGGTAAATGTGAGGTTTACTTCCAATTGACCCCAAGTACCTTTCGACACTATTTTAATGCATGCAAATTCTCTACCATAACCAATTAAGCATGTAAGGTTACTTCATCGGGTCCGATATCATCTCGTGCTTGACTCCTGTGTAAGAGGAGCTTCCCAGAGAAAAATTGTAATAACTGGATTTACTCCCTACCGTGAGATTCTACTACTTGTTTATAGATTTGGAAAGTTTACTCACTTTCCTATTCGAAAGCACTAACCTTATCTATGTTGGTGGAAAGAGCCCTAAAAATGTAAAAAATTATAGGTTGATTTTAATTAACATTGTGTTATTAAGTTGTTACTTACTCAGAGGGTTATGGAAGTGAAACTGATGATATTTTGATCGACTCAAACACTCTAATGCAGTAAAATATGAAATTGTAATCTTTTCATTTAATGAATTCCTAGTTACTGGAGAGTGAGAGACTTTTTAATTTTCAAAAGAAAAGCAAAAACTCAAATTCCAATAACTTTCTTTTCCACAAATTGCCAATTTCACTTTGAAACAATTCAATTGCAGAAATTAAATCAAAATTTCAATTCGCTTAACAAGTCAAATAAACATACAAAGTCTCTTTCACAAGAAATCACTCACAATTCTTCAAATTTTGTGGAGAAACAAATAAAAATCTAAAATAAAAATTTTTAATGAACACTTCAAATTAATGATGTCTATAATTGCAATTATGAAAACTTCAAAATTGAAAAGGAATGATTTTCTTTTAACATTCAATGAATAGAAGCACTCTTTCACAAAAACACTATTTTTTTGAGAAAATCCTAACTTCACTAATCTAGAAGATCTTTCACAAATAAGAAAAGTATTTCGTTCAATAAGATAAATAATGAATTTGGTATATTTGACAGAAAAATATAGGGATATAGTGATCTAAGCAACAACTTATCTCTTTTTTATCAATCAACAAACAAGCCAGATGTAACCCTACTCAAATTTGTGAAAATGATTGTTTCGCAACAAGACTTCACTACGACATTCAAATAAGATCACATAAGGACTCTGAAGGTAAAAAGAAACATAATGACCACTCAAAAATTAAAACCCGGACTATGATCAATAGAAAATCTATTTTTTCAAAAAATTCTAAGGCTTGCACATGTAGACAATTAAGTCCAGTGCATATGTAGACAGTTAAGTCCAGTGCACATGTGCATTATTGCTGATGGAAAATTACACAGATTTGTGCTATGTTTCTGAAGTAGAACCGCACAGATCAATAAAGGTTCAGGAAAAAATAAAATAAAGGTAATCAAACCGGAGGATCTCAAAATTCACTACTTTTCCAATACTCAGATAAAGTCAATAAAAAAATATCGGAAAGAAAAACCAAGGAAAAGGAAGAGAACTAAGGTGTTCCCCAATGGAGTCGCCAATTTGTTACACGGAAAAATCCCTCTTGCGGACAAGAGCGATCTCCCTAGTTTCCTAAGGGAAAACTAGAAGCAAACATACAATTGACTAAATCTTTCCCTAAGCCTACTTCGTTTGAATCATAAAAACAAGAGAAGGAGAATGGTGCCCTTACCTATTTGCGAAATGCTTGATGGAGATCCCCACTACGTCCCGATGCAGCTCCTCAATGCTTGATAAGATCTGCAATCACAAACATAAAATATATCTAAGTCATATGAAATATAATGATTCAAACCAGCTTAATCTAATGATCAAGGGGATTAGAAATTTTTACCATATTAATGAATACGTAAAGGAACATAAATCATTCAACATTTCAGTAAGACAATACAATGCAAAAAATAATTCATTTGTATTAATTCAGAGATAAAGAAGAGCCTTACAACATTTGCATTGATTTCATGAGGTTCCTCCCAAATGCCTCAAATCCTCTCCTTGAATGATAAGCTTTCCAATCTAAATTCAATAGCATAAGAATACCTTTTGTGAACTCCCCTAGACCTCTAGCCTCTACTCAATTTATAGGCCAAATAGAGGAGGTTTCAGATCCAAAAGAGAAGGATGAGATCCAGTAATAGTGGTTTTAGGGTTGCTTGATGAAAGGGAATTAGCTCCATGTTGTGAGGGGTAAGGCTCTAATATATATGACCAAGAAGCTTTCAGTTGGGATATATTCACTCAACAAGTCTTCTAGAACTTAATTTTTATTTTTACTTTTCATTGAGTAATGTGCGCGGTCTATAGTGGAAGACAAAGAACAATTATGCATAAGTTTCAATGCAAGAAACTACGAATGCGCAGAAACTGACTAGGAAAAGCGCGGAGGTCATACTAAACAAGTTAAAAGGCCATGTTACCCAAAATTCATAATTTCTTCAAGGGTTTAAATGTTTGGCTTGCAAGGGAGTGCTTTGAAACATAATTATGGATGGCGAGAGATCCAGTTTAATTTTCAAGTGTCATGGTGACAAAATGACATGTAACAGTAGGACCCATTAGGTTCTTAGGATTATGGGTTATTGGATGGATCTGCAACCAAGATTACATGTGTGTGACCAATAACCATTGGGCTCCAAAATTAAATTAGAAAATGGGTGTAGCTGAAAGAGCCAAAACCTGTATGATGTTGATAGGTGGATTGGTTTTTGATGGGGAATATTCATAAAACTCAATGGGGTTTACCTTGCGGGACCACGACCTTTAAGTCAACATGGCAAGAAACCATAAGTTAAACAATGTTTATGTGGATGCCATGTAGGAACCATGAGAGCTGGAAGATTATAAGGGATGGCATAGAAGGTCCACATGGGTCACATGTGGATGCCACATGGTGGTACCTTATTACACGGCGCAATCTAGATGATTTAACTTCAAATGGGCATACATTTTGATCTGGGAGTCTAATTTAGATAAATTTATATTTTCAAAAATATCTTAGCAAGCTAAGCATGATTGTGATATCAAAAATTATTTTTCTCAGAGTCAAAGGATTCTTGTAATCCCATTTTCAAAACAAAAAATGGATGTTAGATTAATTATAAAGTAACACCTACCTTAATCAAGAAGGTTCAAGGGGGTAGGAGGGACCCTTATAGAGTGGTATTAGAGCTAGGTTCAACACTTGGAATATATGCATCATGAAAGATAAAGTTAGAATCTAATCTTAGGTTCAACACTGGAGCTGAAGAGGGTTGGATGATTGCTAAACTTGATGAAATTTTGAATTTAAACATGCCAATATAGTTGATATGGTTACTAACATGATGATATGCCCTATTTATTTATTGGAATATGTGATTGACATGGATTTTTTATATATGAGAAACAACATATCAACATGCTTTAGATCAACATGTTTAGTGTTGGCATAACAAGGTAGGGAGTTAGTATTTTTATGCTTTATATAACTAACAACTATGTGTGTGAAAACACATAATAATATATATTTGTAGAAAGGATTAGAGGAATGGATAGTAGAATGGTACAACATAGTATGGACCAAGATAATAAAGAGCATGAAGATGAAAGCTCCCCTCATGAAGTTGATACTCTCGGGAGCTTGAAAGATGAGTTGAAGAGTTGTAAAGTATGGAATGAAAGACTCATTAGAAAGAAATAAGAACAAAAAAATATAAACATGATTCTATGGAAGGAAGTTGCCCTAGCTGAAACAGTGCTTGGATGATATATGTTTTACATTTTATGAATATGTGAATAATGAGAAAATAAGAAAAGGATATACTGATGTCATTTCTTGCGAAAGGCCATTTTTTGAGAACGATATTATGAATGTGTGAATGATATACTACTTGTTATGTTTTCAATAACACAATGAATTTATTTAATGGATTCCATGTTGCATGGAGGATCCATTAGGAAAGTGTGCAAAAATGACCTATTGTAGTTAACTATCAATATCAATGTGCTTAGACTCATGCTTATGATTATGACATGTGTTGTGTGAATAAATGAAAACAATAACAACTAAAGATTTACCCTAAAAACAACAACATATTAATAACATGGAATGTGTGCATATATGATGCATGCTTGTGAAAATGGATAGGCACATGTTCGGGAGCATAGATTAATACAAGCATGTATCAAATACATAATTAGAATCCCTTTATGAAATAGCATGGGAACTTGTAAGAAGTTGCATTGATATAGTTATGGTTAAATTTGAGGTTGAGATCATCTCAAGGACTGTTAAATATTGTAATTGTAGGTGTGATAAAGGCTAGCCGTACTCCTTAAAAAAAGAAGAAGGAGAATTCAGTTAAAAATGTCGATACTAAAAACTAGGCAAGTAAGGTAAACAATATGCCAAGGTAAAAAGGTAAAGGGAAGGAAGTTAGAAAGAATTCCTTTAAGATGAAATTGATATTTGTTGTTTAAAATTAATGAATGATTTGCATGGATGTCCAGAAAAAGGTATGGTTAAGGAAGGGAACATTTGATGGGAAATGATTGCATTGAATTTTGTAATGCATGCTAATGAAATGAAGAAATAAATTGCTCATGAATTTATAGATATGCATTTCTCATTTCTGACTCATAGGTTTTCTAGAATAAATGTTTGATTCCATTATGAAATGATTGGCATTAATGAGATGCATACATATGATGTTGTGATAGTTTCATTTCAATCTAATTGAAGTTACATGGAGTGGTATAATTTTTATATGTGTAGTAATTCTAAAATCGCTTGAGGATGTTGTGAAGTCTCACAATAAATATATGTATGCTTGCTAACGGTTGTTTGGTTGATTGGAAGATCAAATTGTAGGAAAAGTGTTGGAATGGGGTGTGAGATAAATACCACCATAAAAAAATAACACCACTTGAAAAATATCTCAGCACCATGACTACAAGTCTCGTGATTATGAGATATGGATTATAAACAAAGAAAAATTTGGAAATTAAAATTTCTAATTTGAATTTTTTTTAGTATATCTCATGGAAACTAAATGTCATGACACTGGGGAAATTATGGAGCATGGAGCCTAGGAGGAGGACTACTATGATGACATTACAACCTTGTGGTACCTTGTTTATCTCATGGGAGAAAGTCATGCCTAATACCTTTATTATAAAACTCCATGAGTAGTGCAATGGACCACACCATATAGTTACTTGTCCATAAGATTCCATGCACATTACATTAGAGCATGTTAGACTAGTAGTTGGCTAAAACACTGTAATCATTACCTCATGTAGGAAATCCTTTGACCACATAGAATGCACAGTATGGGGGTTTCCTAGGCTTGTAAAGGTGAGTAATTTATGGGGGGACATGTAGGAAAGCCTTTAGTCAAGTAGAATACCCAAAATGGGGGTTGTGTGGACCCATAAAGGTCAATAGCTAACTGAAGCCCACACACGAAAACCCTTGGACAAGTTGAATACCTAGAATGGGGGTTTCCCTGGCTTGGAGGGGTGAGTAAATAGTGGCATATGATATTATTTTCAACAGATGACTGCCTTGGTGGTAGATATTATTCCCACATTCACTGGGAGGTGTTGCGCGAGAGGGGGGGGGGGGGGATTTTCCTTAATGGCATATGATATTGGAGTTGTGATGATATTCCTATCAATAAATGACTACCTTAGTGGTAAATAATATATCCATGCTCACTGGGAGGTGAGAGAGATGGGGGGATCTACCTTGGTGGCAGTGGATATTGGAGTTGTGATGATACCTACCTTGATGGTATATGATAATGTAATTGTGATGATATTCTTGTTGACAAATGACTACCTTTATGGTAGATGATATGCCCATGATCACTAGGAGGTGAGTGAGAGGGGAGGCTTATTTTGAGCTATACTAAAATATGACATGGAGTAGTATATATGCCATTGAGTGCTTGTTTCGATCGAGAAACCACTAAGTGAGCTGAACTTGAAGACAGAGTAAAGAGTAACCATAAATATGAGTATCAATTTTAAAGAATATGCTAATGAAAGTGTGGTTTAAATTTATTTAATTTCTTTATGATTAATATCATAAGAATTGTGTGGTTATGATATAGGTGAATTGTTGAACTAACCATCAAAGACATATAAGGTTGATTACAAGCAATGCCATAGTTGTGCAACATAATCATAGTGGAGTTGAAGACTTTGGGAACTAGGCCATGATGGTGACACTAGAGCCCTGCGATATGAGTTAATCACCATGAGTTATGTTGTGACAAATGTGTTATATTGTTAGAGAGAGATAGAGGTATGACTTATTTATGAGACTCTGTCAAGAACCTTCATATGCAAGGAATAATTTCCAAGAAATGGATCGCCCAAGGGAATGGGGAGACAGAGAAGGGGATGATTCAACTTGGAAGGTTTGTGATTGCATGAAAAAAATAAGCTTCAGTGAAATAGTTTTCAAATAATCATGTGCATACTCATTGGGATCAAAAAATCATTTGGTGTGTACTAGGAAGATACAAGATAACTTAGTTTCTTGTGGAAGCCTCAAGATGTAACAAACAACCAGGAAAAAATGTTCTAGAATGCTAGGTAGTCTAGAGGTAATTAGATCGTGAAATATGAAATACATTGATAAAAGTGGAACCTGAGGACATGGAATATGTCGTTGATATATAGAGCTGTGTATATATAAACCTCATGGATGTATTTTGTGTTTTTTTATAGAAGGCCAAGGACAATGCTTCTATAAACGGGTGTGGTTTTTTACACACCTTTTTGTTACCCCTAATGTAAATAACAATATGTGAATTTGTTGATGTAAATAAATTTAAAAATGCAAGCTATGACTGAATTGGAGCAGTTGAAACAAATTCAGAGATGTAAGGAGGAGTAGTTGATTTTACAAGTGATTACCCAAAATGAAACCCACTTCATTTATTTTTCCCCATATATCTCCCTGACGAATTAATGGTCTACTTAGTAGGTATTGAATTTGTGTATGGTCGTTTGAAGTGACGTACAAGGCCCATGTTGTTCCTATTCTCATGGGACATGTACAAAGATAAGCCAACGCATGAAAGAAAACATAGGGGAGCAGGAAACATGGATAGAGAGAAGCAACGAAGGAGATAGAGCATTGGAGTACTACATTTGGGGACAAAATAAACACAGTAAAAACATGTGGGAGCAAGATAGGTAATGGAGAATGTGTAATCAAAGGAGCAACAAGGATGCACAACACATAAGATAAGAGAATGAAAGAAGGATATCAGCCAATGCTCTATATTGGGATGTTGTTATCTAAAAAATTGGTGTGGCCATTGGTTGTATGTCAGTGTAATATTGGTCAGTGAAGACTCAATGGAGACATTGAATCACTTAGTGCTTGTTAAGTAAGATGATAAAGAACCTGGATAGTGGTCTCTGGACTCCTGCAATTATTTCCTGGAAAATCTAGCTGATAATCAACACATAGAGTGGAGATCATTCTCCTGGAACCTAGTATAACTTCACTGAGCCTTGGATGAATCCTTGTGATTGATTTTAGAGAGGAAGAAGAGTCACTATGGTGCTTACTGATCAGGAGATCACGTCTAAGTTCAAAAATGCTAAAAAATGAAAGTGCTCAAAAATGTTTGCAGCCTGAACAACCGAAAAGGTCTCATCACTGGGATTCTAGTGCTGTGAATGGTTCGTAAAATAGAGGTCGTATGCAGAAGTTATTAAGGTTTGAAAATGACTAGTAAAATCCAAAAATGAGTTGACCAAGTTTGAATTTTTTAATTTGGAAAAATTAAAAAAAACAATATTCCCCAGAATATTCCTTGCAGGCAAGTAAGAATTCGACAAGTGGCAGCAGTTGGTTCGTTGCTAAGTTGACTTTATGAATTGGTGGCCAATTAAAGGATGCCACATGGCAGGCCTGGAGGTCGCCACGTGGTCCTAGTCCGGAGGTGAATGGCACATTAAATTTTTTTAATAAGTTTGCAGGTTTCAAACCAGGGTCTCTCGCCTGCCAGCAATGTGACTCGACCAGTCGAGCACTATGGTGTTTCTTAACAAGCATAGGAATTGAGACATATTTGTTGTCGTAAATTGTATATGGCAGATAATTAAAGGGATAGCCTCTTAGGGCTAGCCCGAACCCATATGATCGCCGACTGGAACCACAGTCAAATGAAACCACAGTCCAAACCTTTGGTGCAAAAAACGAAGTGTTCACATGGGCGGCTAACTAGAGTTTAAATGTCGCTGTTACAATAAATGCTGGCTCTGATAGTTTCGGTGGTGAGTCATGTGCCACCAAAACTGAAATATTTAATGCCACCTTTAATCGCTTGCCAAATTTGGGCGCGGTTTCACCTTTTTCAGAGATTGGACAAAAATGGCACTGCTAACTGGAGTTCCTCCAGTTTTGGAGGAGGTTTTCAAGGGACACTGGGCAAAAATTTATATTGGCCATAAATTCTTTGTTTTTTGACCAATTTGGATGCATGGATAGTCAATTTTGGGTATTATCGACATTTTGAACACATTGGAATAGGTTTCAGAGCCATCAGAGGTCATCTTGTGTAGTTTTAGCTTCATGAAAGATCAAGGAGCCACTAGGGCCACCAGGGTGTTGGCAATGTATTGGGCATCCATTGTTTGTTTTCTGCAAATGAATAGTCATTCATGACTAATTAAAGAATTATGAAGCTTTTTTTACAGCAAGAAAAACCATTTGAGGCTTTATTTCACATGTACTTACCATTTTTGAGCAATAAGATATGAGGGACATGCCAATGGGACCAGGACCAATAGATGTAGCCCAGGAGGGGTGAACTGCTTCATCAAATTTGCTAAGTATTGTGCTATGTGATGTTTATTTCTCTGTTATTTACTACTGTACAATGTTATACAAGCAAAATACATGCTTTAACCTCACACAGAAATATGTTTAACTAAGCTAAAACCATTTGTTTAACCTGAAAACTTCAGAGAACCTTATGCACACATTTTAATTAATGTTTGGATACTTAGCACAACAAAAATGATACATTCCATTCAGATCAAGTTTGTATCAGAGCTCAAGTTTGAGCATTAGGAGAGCTAGAGTTTTTACTCTTTGTATTGTTCTTGTGCAAAGTTTGTTTAACTATTTGCAAGGTTTTTCATGCTTACTAGGCTGAAGCTTAAGGGAGGAGAAAGTCAATTGCCAAGGACTTATAGTAATACTCAGCCAAGGAGGGAAAGAGTGCCATTATCTCCACCTTAAATTTCACCTCAAAGAGAAACAGAAGAATCCATAAGCATGACTTCAAAAGGAGGAGAAATTCCTGAAGACATTGATCCCAAGGAGGAAGAAAGGGTGTTTAGGAAGGCATTCCTAGACATGACTGAAATGGTGAGAGTTCTTTATCAAGAAAGGAATGAAACACTTGAAGGAGAAGGATCCAAACTTCACAAGGAAGGACAAGGATTGTCAGGAGGCCATAATGATGAAAATAAATCCAAGAAGGGTAATGGAGGAAATGGAAATAGTGGAAAGTCGCCATCATCACCCTCATCTTCATCTTCATCATCATCAACCTCTACATCATATTCAATACATCATTCTCACAAAGTCAAGAACACGGGTAAAAGTCCTTTTCTTAAACTTGATGTTAAGTTTGAATTTCCAAAGTTTAATGGTGAAGTCAATGCATAAAAGCTAGATAATTGAATTAGGCAATTAGAGGTCTATTTGAGAATTCAAAATTTTCATGATGACGAAACCAAAATTCGGCTAGCTTCATTGAGAATGGAAGGTGCAGCTCTTGTTTGGTGGGAAGCCAAGACAAAGGAGGAGATCAAAAAATATGGTAAGATTATCTTATCATGGTTTGATTTCATTTATGCAATAAAACAACAGTTTTATCCATTAGCTCACATGCAGAAAGCCATAATGGATTGGCAAAATTTTAAACATTTGAAAGGACAAAAATTTCAAATTTATACCCAAGAATTTAGAAGAAGAGCTCTTTTACTAGGAATAGATTTGCATAGCCAAGACACTTTACTGAAGTATATAGGAAGTTTTCATACTTACCTAAGACATACCATTCTCACGTTTAACCCTACAAGCTTAGGTGAGGTTTGTTCAAGCTGTTGAGAATGCAACAAGATGATGAGCTTAGTGAAAAGAGTCGCCTTCACTAAGTGGGCCCGCAGGCTATTTTTGGCGCAAGTCTATTTTTAGACATGTCGATCATATTCTATGAGTTGCAGGATGCTATTTGTGGATGGTTGGTCAATTTGGAAAAATAGATGGACTTCTATTTTTAGACATATTGGGCGGAATCTATTTTTAGATTGCAGTCTAAAAATAGATATGTCGAATATTATTAGCTCTTAATAATATTTGGACTCTAAACATTATCTTATTCTCTTGGAGAACTTTAGTTAAGTGCACAGATGTGGCACAGGAGCTGGTAGAAGGAATTACGCTATTCCTGAGGGTTAATTGGAGCTATTTCATGGAGACTTCAGTTAGAACTCATGTGACAGAGTTTGGTGGAGTTGTAGAAGTAGTTGGTGGAGTTGTGTTCAGTTTAACTCAGTTAGACACAGTTGAGCTAGTTGTATCTAGTCTAACTGATTGATACACTAGTGAGAGTGGTGTGAATTAATTAATAATTAATTCACTAAATATTAACTCATTAATCAATTGAAGGATACATCAGTTAACTACAATGCATGGACAGTTTCAGTGGAGACCAATGGAGAGGTAGGTGGAAGAGCAGGTTGACTATCAGTTGTGACTATAGTGTTGCATGATTTGCAACACACAGTGGTTGGAGATGCCAATGAGGATTGCGTGAGCAAGGCTAGACCAATTCAAGTTCATTCAGAGCCATTATTCAGCAGTGATTACGCAGTAGAGGTAGGCTAGCAGGTGGCAGAGATCGGTGCATGGATTTGCTAGATCGGGACCTGATTAGTGTGTAGCGATTGGAGATTGTACTGAGAGCTTGTGATAAGATTTGTATGATGATTGTTACATGATCTCTATGACATATATTATATACAGATAATTGGGGTTTTCAGATTTAATCTTTCCCATTAAAACACTGTGTTCATATGTGTGAATTTTTATGGTTTCAATGTGTGCATGCAATTGATTTAATTTCCGCATGTGATGATCAATGGTAGAAGAGATTCTGTATTGTGCATGAAGTTAAAATAGTGTGTGATAAGAAGAATATTGGATGTAGAATGCATTAGTTATATGATTTTCTACATGGTATTAGAGCGATATTGATCATTGGAGAAATTGTAAAGCATTGAAGCAGTTGAGTTTTGTGCTGGTGGAATTCGAATTTGCAGCAGAGTTTTCTTGGTGTCGAAGTTGAGATGTCTTTCAACGGATTGCGATTGGAGTATTCCGTTGAGGGAAGCTCAAATTATATTGCATGGAAGGATAGGATGGAGGCGGTGCTGGAGGACAATGGGTTGAAGGAGTTCACAGATGCATAAATTCCAAAACCTGTTTCTAGCGATGCTGCCGCGCTTGATGCATGGCAAAAGAAGACCGCAAAGTGTTGAAGAATTCTGTTGGAAGGTGCGAAGGATCACATAATGTCCAACCTTCATGATAAATCTTCTCCATTCTTGATTTGGAAAGAATTGATAGACTTGTTCCAACACAAGAGCGACCAGAGGAAGTTGGCGCTCAAGGATAAACTCAGGAATATAAAAATGGAGAAAGGCGACAGTATACCCAAGTACCTCACGAAGTTTGTCCAGTGCAGGGATGAGCTGGGAGGTGTGGGGGTTAATGTATATGACGAGGACTTGGTGAGCTTGGCTCTCCTTAGGCTTTCAAAGAGTTGGCATTCCTATCAGGACTCTGTCAATGGTCAGGAGAAACTGCCAGGATGGGAGTGACTTTGGTTGGATCTTGTGCAGGAGGAGATAAGACGGAGTACCAGGGATGGATCTTCATCGAAGAATGTAGATGAAGAAAATTTCACTTTGGCTGCCAAAGTAAGGAAGGGGAAGGGGAAGAAAAATGCTTCTCAATCCAGTGCGAAAGGCAAGAATTAGGACATGTCCAAGGTGAAGTGCTTTCACTGTCACCAACACGGACATTACGCCACTAATTGTCCACAGAAGAAGAAAAATAAACAGGCTGCTGGATCTGCAGCTGGAGAGGCCTTAGCCTCGCAGTTTGAGCTGGATTTTCGCTGATCACATGCTTGGTCTCAAGTGTGATGGGATCAGCGTGGTTTCTTGACAGTGGTGCATCTTTTCGCATGATCGGAGACAAAGATTTGTTTACTGATCTAGATGAGAAAGATCTTGGAGTGCACATCGAGATGGGCGATGATGGTAGATACAGTGCGACCAGTATCGGGACCATTTCCTTTGAGAGGGAGTCTGGTAAACCCTTCGTATTGAAGGAAGTCATGCATGTTCCAGGATTGAAGAAGAATCTTATCTCTGTGGCGATGTTGGAAGACAAGGGATATGATGTTGTATTTAGTGAGGGAAAGTCTTTCCTGCACAGTAAGGCAACTAGTGAAACCCGAAGGATAGGGGTTCGAGTTAAGAACCTTTATCAATTGCAGGTATATGGCTGTGCAGAAATGGCAGGAAAAGCAGAAGGAGTGGTGAGCCGGGATGAGGGTGAGCTGTGGCACAGGAGATTAGGCCACCTTCACCATGGAGCTTTGAAAATTTTGCAGCAGATTTCTACCGGGCTTCCCAAAGGTACACTTGCACAGTCAGATCAGTGCAAGGGATGTCCTTTGGGAAAATTTGTGAAAGCCACCTTTCACAAGAAGGATAGTCATGCCACGATGATACTTGAGAGAATTCACATAGACGTGTGTGGACCTTTCTCAGTAGCTTCGACATCAAAGCATAGGTATTATGTGATCTTTGTTGATGAATTTTCTCGGAAGTGCTGGATCTTCTTCATGTAGAAGAAGAGCGAGACATTCTCAAAGTTTTGTGAGTTTAAGGCATTGGTTGAGAAAGATTCGGGGAAGCAGGTGAAGGCTCTTAGGAGTGACAATGGTGGTGAATTCATCTCTGGCGAATTCAAAGACTTTTGCAGCGCAGAAGGAATTCGAAGAGAGCTAAGAGCACCTCATAACCCACAACAAAATGGGGTGACGGAGCGAAAGAATAGAACGATCGTGGGTGCTGCACAGGCGATGTTGCATGATCAGGGCCTTCCCATCCACTTGTGGGATGAGGCATTAAACAATGCGGTTTATGTGCAAAATCGTTGTCCTCATAGGATACTTGGCATGAGTACACCCGAGGAGGCGTTTTTTGGTAAGAGGCCTGATATTTCTCATTTGAGGATTTTTGGCTCACCTGTTTACATTCATGTGATGAAGAATGCCAGGAAGAAGCTGGAGCCGACCGTAGAGGTTGGGATATTTTTGGTGTACACAGAAACACCCCATAAATATCGTGTGTATTTGCCAGACAGTTGGAAGACTGTTGTGCGATGAGATATCAAATTTCATGAGGAGAAAGCCATGAAGTGTTCGCTTGAGAGGGAGCCACACTTGCATGCAGATGAGGAGCTATCAGTTCCTAAGGATGAGCCTCAGGATGTGGATCAGCCATAAGAGGAGGTTCATGGAGTGGAAGCAACCACTCATGTAGTGCCAACCATCAGAGGGCGGAAGCTCACTACAGAAGCTGAGCGACTGAATCAAGATGCAGCGCAGAATGTAGGAGTCCCTATATCACAGCGCAGACAGAGACAATCACCTGACCGATATACTGGATACATGGCTCTTATGAGCAAGTGTATTGTGACAGAACCATCTTCTTTCCAGGAAGCTGTGGAGGACCCTGCATGGGTAGATGCCATGGTGGAAGAGTATGATTCGATTGTCAGAAACAGTGCATGGGAGATTGTCCCAAGGCCGGAAGGGAAATTAGTGGTAGGTTCGAGATGGATCTACAAAGTGAAGCAAGCAGCTGACGGGAGCGTCGAGAGGTACAAGGTGAGATTTGTTGCCCGGGGCTTCTCGCAGATTGAGGGGATCGACTATGAGGAAACCTTTGCACCTGTCGCAAGGTATTCTTCCATACAGACGATTCTTGCTCTCTCAGCGCAGATGGGGTGGCACATTCATCAAATGGATGTGAAGATTGCGTTCCTCAATGGAGTCATTGAGGAGGAGGTGTACATAGAGTAGCCCGAAGGTTTCGAGATCTTCAGTAGCGAGTCGCATGTGTGCAGGCTCAAAAGAGCGCTATATGGGTTGAAACTAGCACCTCGTGCTTGGTACACACGGATAGACAATTATTTCATCGAACTTGGATTCTCCAAGAGTGAGGCGGATTCGAACCTATACCAGATTGTGGTGGAGGGTAAGTTGCTGATCATTTTACTTTATGTAGATGATTTGATTTTGACGAGTGATGAACTGTTGATACACTCATGCAAGGCTGATCTTGCAAAGGAGTTTGAGATGAAGGACTTGGGCCTCCTTCATTATTTCTTGGGATTGGAAATTTGGCAGCGCAGTGATGGACTGTTTGTGTCTCAAGGCAAGTATGCCCGGGAGATACTGGAGAAGTTCAACATGTAAGGCTGCAAGCCTATCGACACTCCTCTTCCTGGTGGTTGGAGGAAAGAGGATTCTACATCGGCAGAGGTAGTGGATGCCACTGTTTACCGAAAGTTGGTAGGGTCGCTTATGTATCTAGTCAATACACGACCTGACATATGCTACACTGTTAACCAGATTTCACAAGCTATGGTTAAGCCTACCAAGCTCTTTTGGAAGGCAGGAAAGCTTGTATTGAGATATCTCAGAGGCACATCAGGATATGGATTGTGGTACAGACAGTCAGATGAGGTGAGGCTACATGGCTTCACGGATGCACATTGGGCAGGGAGCCCAACGGACAGAAAGAGCACATCTGGAGGGATTTTCAGTATCGTGTCTACAATAGTTTCTTGGTACAGCAGGAAACAGAGATCCGTGGCACTCAGTTCCGTGGAGGCCGAGTATATGGTAGCAAGTTTGGTTGCATGCGAGGCTATATGGATGAGGAAGATCCTGGTCGGGTTGTTTGATTCACATTTAGATCCTACTGTGATATATTGTGATAATCAGAGTTGCATCAAATTCCCGGTTAATGCAGTATTTCATGATAGATCTAAACACATTGACATCCGGTACCATCATATCAGAGATTGTGTGCAGCGGAAGATCATGTTACTTTCTTACATTCTTACGGAGGATCAGGATGCTGATATCTTGATGAAGGCGCTCACTAGGAGCAAATTCGAATACCACAGAAATAGGATCGGGGTGGTAGATAATCCCTATCTTGTTGAGAGGGAGTGTTGAGAATGCAACAAGATGATGAGCTTAGTGAAAAGAGTCGCCTTCACTAAGTGGGCCCACAAGGTATTTTTGGCGCAAGTCTATTTTTAGACATGTCGATCATATTCTATGAGTTGCAGGATGCTATTTGTGGATGGTCGGTCAAGTTGGAAAAATAGATGGACTTCTATTTTTAGACATATTGGACGGAATCTATTTTTAGATTGCCAGTCTAAAAATAGATATGTCGAATATTATTAGCTCTTAATAATATTTGGACTCTAAACATTATCTTATTCTCTTGGAGCACTTCAGTTAAGTGCACAGATGTGGCACAAGAGATGAAAGAAGGAATTACGCTATTCCTAAGGGTTAAGTGGAGCTATTGCATGGAGGACTTCAGTTAGAACTCATGTGACGGAGTTTGGTGGAGTTGTAGAAGTAGTTGGTGGAGTTGTGTTCAGTTTAACTCAGTTAGACACAGTTGAGCTAGTTGTATCTAGTCTAACTGATTGATACACTAGTGAGAGTGGTGTGAATTAATTAATAATTAATTCACTAAATATTAACTCATTAATAAACTGAAAAATAAATCAGTTAGCTACAGTGCATGGACAGTTTCAGTGGAGACCAGTGGAGAGGTAGGTGAAAAAGCAGGTTGACTATCAGTTGTGACTATAGTGTTGCATGATTTGCAACACACAGTGGTTGGAGATGCCAATGAGGATTGCATGAGAAAGGCTGGACCAATTCAAGTTCATTCAGAGCCATTCTTCAGCAGTGATTGTGTAGTAGAGGCAGGTTAGCAGGTGGCAGAGATCGGTGCATGGATTTGCTAGATCGGGACCTGATTAGTGTGTAGCGATTGGAGATTGTACTGAGAGCTTGTGATAAGCTTTGTATGATGATTTTTACATGATCTCTATGAAATATATTATATACAGATATTTGGGGTTTTCATCTTTAAGCTTTCTCGTTAAAACACTGTGTGCATATGTGTGAATTTTTATGGTTTCAATGTGTGCATGCAATTGATTTAATTTACGCATGTGATGATCAATGGTAGAAGAGATTCTGTATTGTGCATGAAGTTAAAATAGTGTGTGATCAGGAGAATCTTGGATCTATAACGCATTAGTTATATGATTTTCTACACAAGCCACACATTTAGAGGCAAGGGGAAAACAAAATTTAGATGGGAATGAGGAAAGTGAGTTTAAAGGCAAATGGAAGAAAAAGAGAAATGAAAATTCTAGAAAACAGAAGGGAAATTTTGTTCTGCAAACACTATTCTAAAACAAGCCATGATGAGGACCATCGTTGGAAACTTCATCCAGAGTTGAAACCAGAAAGTTTTAAAGCCAAAGATAAAGCCAAAGAGAAAGGCAAGATAGTTGCAATAACTGAACAAGACCTAGTGTTAGAATCAAGAGATGAAACAAAAATCATAGCTATGGCACTAAAGAACTTGAAGGGGAAAGAGAATGAAACTAAACCCAGTTCTCGTATTTCTAAATGTCACATAGAAGCTCTAAGTGAAGAGAAGAGAATTGAAATATTTCATGTGAGGGTCATTTCCAAACATACCAAGGTAGACACACTATTTGACAGTGGGTCGCAAGCGAACCTTATTTTTGAAGACTTAGTCAAGAAAATAAATCTTGAGACCATTCCACATCCTAAACCATATCCTCTTGGTTGGATTTGTAAGGATGCAAATTTACAGGTTTCAAAGAAGTGCATGTTGCGCTTTGAAATAACAACACATTTTATTGACACAGTTGAATTAGATGTTGTTCCTTACTTGTATGACATGAAATATAGCTTCCATCACCATGAGAACAAGTACCATTTATTCAAGGATGGCAAGGAGTTTATTGTGAGAGCTCATCGCAAAAAACTAGACTCTTCTTTAGTGAATGCAGGGCAGATGAAAAAGGCTTGTCAATGCAAGTAAAAATTTGAATTTGATGTTGATTAAACAAAGGGAAGTTGTATATAATCCTTTTCATGTAAATGATGATGTAAATAATGAGTTGTTTCAGTCTCAAAGCAGGTTGTCTTTGAAAGAATACGACAAGAAGTTGTAGCAATCGTCTTTGGTGCCCATCAGTGTAGAAAAAAAGTGTCAGTGCAAGAAAGTGCAAAGATCCAAGAGAGGGTAAAGCATCTAAGCAAAGAAGGCACAAAGTTCAACAATGATCATTGCTGGTTTTAGAAAGGCATGGTAGTATGGTGAAGAAACTTGCTCCGTAATCGACACAAGTACAAGGCTAATTCAACAAAAAATCGCCATAAGGACAAAAGGCAAGGTGAAAGTAATTTTCAGTTTCCTTTAAATATAGACCAATGTAGAAACAATATGTTTACTGCAAAGTTAAGATGCTGTTCTGCAAGTTTCAAAAATGTGCAGCATGACAAGGTCAGATTCAGCAACAATTAGTCATTGGATTCAAGGAAAATTTTGTCGTTTCATGAGAAGCTCCAATTAATGAAATCAGGGAAATTTCAGTGGATTAATATTGGAAGAGTGGAGATTTAGTCTCCTCATCTTCAGGTTTAGTAGTCTAGAGAGATTTTGGGGTCAAAAATCTTCCCAGTGGGGAGGTGTGATAGGAGATAATGTCAAAGTTCAAAAATGATAAAAAATTAAAGTGATAAAAAATGTTTGCAACCTGAACGAATGGAAAGGTATCGTCGCTGCGATTCTGGTGCCGTGAACGGTTCGTAAAACAGAGGTCATATGCAGAAGTTATTAAGGTTTGAAAATGCCTATTAAACTCCAAAAATGAGTTGACCAAGTTTGACTTTGTTAATTTGGAATATTTAAAAAATAATATTCCCCGAAATATTCCTGGCGGGCGAGTAAGAATCCGACAAGTGGCAGCGGTTGGTTCGTTGCTAGGTTGACTTTATGAATTGGTGGCCAATTAAAAGGATGCCACATGGCAAGCCCAGAGGTTGCCGCGTGGCCACAAGCCAAAGGTGAATGGCACATTAAAATTTTATTACAAGTCTGCAGGTTTCTAATTAGGGTCTCCCGCCTTCCAGCAACGCGATCTGACCAGTCGAGCTCTATGGTGTTTATTAACAATCGTAGGACCCAAGACATATTTGTTGTTGTAAATTGTATATGGTGGAAAATTTAAGGGATATCCCCTTAGGGCTAGCCAAACCCCATAGGACCGCCGGTTGGAACCACAGTCAAATGAAACCACGGTCCAAACCTTCGACGCAAAAAACAGAGTGTTCAAATGGGCCGCTAACTGGAGTTTAAATGTCGCAGTTACAATAAATTCTGGCTCCGACAGTTTTAGTGGTGAGTCATGTGACCACTCGAACTGCAATATTTAATGCCACCTTTAACCGCCCACCAAATTTGGGTGCAGCTCCACCTTTTTCAGAGATTGGAAAAAAATGGCACTGCTAACTGGAGTTCCTCGAGTTTTGGAAGAGATTTTCAAGGGACACTAGGCAAAAAATTTTTTTGGGCATAACTTCTTGGTTTTTCGACCAATTTGGATGCATGGATAGTCAATTTTTGGTATTATTGAAATTTTTAACACATTGGCATAGGTTTCAGAGCCATCATAGGTCATATTGTGCAGGTTTAGCTTCGGGAAAGATCAAGGAGCCACTAGGGCCACCAGGGTGTTGGAAGTGTATTATGCATCCATTGTCTGTTTTCTGCAAATGAATAGTCATTCTTGACTAATTCAAGCATTCTGAAGATGGTTTTATAGAGAGAACAACCATTTGAGGCTTTATTTCACACGTACTTACCATTTTTTAGCAATAAGATATGAGGGACATGCCATTGGGAGCTGGACCAGCAGATGTAGCCCAGGAGGGGTGAACTGCTTCATCAAATTTTCTAAGTATTGTGCTATGTGATGTTTATTTTTCTGTTATTTATTGCTGTACAATGTTATACAAGAAAAATACATGCTTTAACGTCACACAAAAATATGTTTAACTAAGCTAAAACCATTTTTTTAACCTGCAAACTTCAGAGAACCTTATGCACACATTTTAATTACTGTTTGGATACTTAGCATATCAAAACTAATACATTCCATTCAGATCACTTAATATGTGTGTTGTGAAACCAACTCCAAAAATAGAAGAAAAGAGAGATCAATGCCTTAGAAATCAACCACTTCGAGGGCACAACCTCCAATACATTACATAAATGAACAATTCCTGGATGATACAAATGAAAAAACCTCCTTTCTATATATAGGAGTCCATGGGGCCACAAGTTAATCCTAATGGGGCCACAATGTAATCCTAGCCGACCTAACAATAATAATTTAAGGGCACAGTAATAACAATATGGGGGTTACAGGGGTACAAAAATTACAATAAGGGTGTTACACTTACAACAATAAGGGACTATACTTGTAATATAGGGACCTAACATGCTCCTCTCCTTCAAAAAAGTGTTGTCCTCAATGCTTGAGTAGCTTCAGATGCTTTTGTATAAAATTCTCATCCTCCCATGTAGAATCTTCAGTGGGTAAGTTCTTCCATTTGATGAGATACTCCGAAATTGATCGATTTCGTAGTTTTCGAGTTCTTGTTTTCGTGACTACTTCAGGTTCCAATATGGTTTTTCCTTCCTCATCAAGTTTTGGCAATATTGTTTGAACTGGAAGTTTGTCCCCTATAACCTTTTTTAAGCATGAAACATGGAAAATTGGATGCACTCGCAAAGAAGCAGGAAGCTCCAATTTGTATGCCATAGTACCAATCTAAACCTTGTAAGGACCATAGTACTTTGGAAATAATTTATTATCCTTCTTAGCTTGCTTGAGGGACATTTTTTTGTATGGTTGTAGCCGTAAAAATACCCAGTCTCCCACATCAAAACTTCTCTCACTGCGATGTTGATCTGCCTGTTGTTTCATTCGATTTTGTGCCAAATTTAGGTTATCCTTTAAGAGTTGGAGAACATATTGTTGATGCTAGATGTGATCCTCCACTGCTTGAACCCTAGCATTTTCTATTAAAGAAGATGTGATGGATGGTGGATGATAACGATAAAGTGCCATAAATGGGGTCATTTTTGAAGCAGTATGGAAGGAAGTGTTATACCACCATTCAACAAGAGGTAACCACTTGACCCATTGTGCTTGTTTATTAGATACAAAACAATGAAGATATCCTTCCAAACATTTATTTACTATCTCTGTTTGACCATTAGATTGAGGATGATAGGATGAGCTATGGGCTAGTTGAGTACCCAAACAAGAAAATAATTCTGTACAAAAATTTTCTGTAAAAATGGGATCTCTTTCACTTACAATAATGTTCGGGTTTCCATGTAGCTTTTGAATTGTTTCCATAAATGAAGTAGCAACTTTACTCGCTTTAAATGGATGAGATAATGCACAAAAGTGTGCATACTTGGTAAGTCTATCAACTACCACCATGATGACACTCCTTCCTTCGGACTTAGGTAAACCTGTGATAAAATCCATTGAAATCTCCTCCCAATGTTGACTTGGAATGGATAAAGGTTGTAGAAGACCCGGGGTCTTAATTGTATCAACTTTATTTTGCTGGAAAACCAAACATTCTGCCACAAACTTTTGAATATCAGATTTTAGGCCATCCCAAAAAAATTCTTTTTTCACCCTGTGGTAAGTTTTTAAAAATCCTGAGTGTCCTCCTAAAGGAGAAGTGTGCAATTCCAAAAGAATATTTTGTTTTAGTTGGGAATTCTTGCAAATATATAAGCGATCTTTGTACCATAAGGAATCATTTTTCCAACTAAATGTATTAGATGTACTAGGATCTTGTTGCAAATTTTGAATGAGAGTCCACACTTCTTCGTCCTTCTTCCATTCATCCCTTGCTTCGGTTATCCAATCTAGTTGGATAATTGAAATGGCACAAAGCAATGCTTCCACCTCTTCATCCTTTCTTGAGAGTGCATCTGCAACAACATTTAGCTTCCCTTTTTTGTAGATGATTTCAAAGTCATAATCCAACATCTTTGTGACCCATTTTTGCTGCTCTTCCGAAGATAGTCTTTGTTCCAAAAAGTGTTTAAGACTATCATGATCAGTTTTTACCTTGAAGTGTCTTCCCATTAGGTAAGGTCTCCATTTATTTAGTGCATGCAGTATTGCTAACATTTCCTTCTCATAAATAGGTTTCTGTAAATACTTTCCTTTGATTGGACGACTTTCAAAAGCAATGGGTCTTCCTTCCTGCATTAAAACTGCACCAATTCCATTTCCTGAGGCATCACATTTCACAATAAAGGTTTTTGTGAAGTCTGGTGTAGCTAAGACCGGTGCTAGGCACATTGCCTCTTTAAGACGTTCAAAGGCCTTAGTTGCTTCAGGAGTCCATGAAAATGCATCTTTCTTCAATAATGTTGTTAGAGGTGCTGCTGTTCTCCCATAATTCTTAACAAACTTGCGATAATACCCTGTTAACCCGAGAAATCCTCGCAACTTCTTTATGGTTGTGGGGACTTTCCATTCCTTAATAGCTTTAATTTTGTTAGGGTCTACTTTAACACCCTCGTGAGATACAATATGACCCAGATATTCCACCTCTTGTACTCCAAAGAAACATTTGGATGTTTTTGCATATAATTGTTTCTCCTGCAATAGTTTGAGCACCCTATCAACATATTGAACATGATCCTTCCAAGACCTGTTGTAGATTAGTATATCATCAAAAAATACTAGCACAAATTTTCTAAGGAAGGGTTTGAAAATGGAATTCATCAACCCTTGAAATGTAGAAGGTGCATTGGTAAGGCCAAAAGGCATTACCAAAAATTCATAATGACCCTCATGAGTTCGAAATGCTGTTTTTGGAATATCTTCAGTCTTCATTCTAATTTGATGATATCCTGAACGAAGATCCAACTTGGTAAAATAAATTGCTCCATATAATTCATCCAATAATTCATCAATCACAGGAATGGGAAATTTGTCTTTAATGGTGAGCTTATTGAGCTCCCTATAATCCGGACACATTCGCCATGATCCATCCTTCTTGTGTACCAATACTACAGGAGGAGAGAAAGAACTTTGACTGGGTTGAATTATACCCGCCTCTAACATTTCTGCAATCATACGTTCAATTTCGCTCTTTTGGAAGTAAGGATATCTATAAGGCCTGATGTTTGGAGGAACACTTCCTGGAATCAAATGAATAGCTTGATCATGATCACGAATAGGTGGGAGTCCTTTGGGAGTTTCAAACACCTTGGAATGATTTTCCAAGACTTGTTGGAGATCTGCAGAAATAGATGATTTTGATGTTGGAACTTCTAGAGAGCATAATTGTGCAATTACGCCTCGTTGTTCTTTCTTTAGAAGTTTTGTCATGACATTAGAGCTTATTATCCTTCCTGGCTTCCCTTCAATACCCCGTAATTCGACTTCCTTTCCTTCTGAAAAAAATTTCAAGAAAAGTTCTTGAAAATTAAAAGCTACCGTCCCCAAAGATTGTAACCATTGTACTCCTAGTACAACATCAGCACCTTCCATAGGAATGGAAAGCATTGGACTAGTCAACACATATTCCCCCATGGTTAGCTTGATGTTATGGCATTTTCCAGAGCAATTTATAGTTCCTCCATTTGCAACCAGCACTTGACATTCTGGTGCTGGGTATAGGAAACAATTTAATTCCTTGGCTACCTTACAATGAATAAAATTATGGGTGCTACCTGAATCAATCAACACTATTACCTTTTTCTTCTTGATTTGTCCTTCTGTCTTGAGAGTTTGAGGAGTGGTAATTCCTGCCAGTGCATTACACGATATGGTCAAATTCATTTCATCCTCTTCTAGGGCTGGTTCCTGGTGTATATCCTCTTCTTGTTCATTTTCTTCTTCCTCTTCACAATCTATGTAAAATAATTTCTTCTCAGCACACTTATGACCTTTAGTGTATTTTCTATCACAACTGTAGCAAAGCCCTTTTGCTCTTTTTCTTCCAATTTTTGTGGTGTCAACCTTGTAGGTTGTGGAAGTCTAGGAGTAGCAACACTTCCATCTTTATAGATGTGAGTGGTAGGCTTCCTTGTCGCCATAATTTTACATTCAATTTTTCTTGCCAACTTGAATTCCTTCTCTAATGAATCGGGTTCCCAAACATGAACTTCATGTTGGATGTTATCCTTTAAAGTCCCTATGAAGACATCAATCATGTGTTCCTCTAGAATATCAGTTACCCTTATATTCAATTTTTGGAAGTCCTCAATGGGCTTCGCCACTAAACCCTTTTTTTTGAGATTTATCAATTGGCTGAAGAAGGTGTTGCTCTTTGTATCCTCATAATGTGCTATCATTTCCTCTGTAAAAATTGACCAAGTGACAATTGTTTTACGGGAGCAAAGCCATCGATACCATAAAAATGTATTTTGTTCTAAATGTAAAGTGACAATGCGTACCTTTTGTGTGTTTTGCACATTATTGAGATCAAAATATTGCTCTATCTGTAGTATCCATGTTACGAGATCCTTGCCATCAAACTTCCTCATATCCATCTTTGGAATATGGTGGTTCTTCAATCCAACATTAGAGTTTATGAAATCATGATTAACATTTATTTTGTTCTCATCATGAGTTTCCTCTACTATCTTTTCGCCATTAGGAATCATTTCTTGTATCAACTTTGTCAAACCTTCCATGTCTGCTTTTAGATAATTCTCCATGTTTTCCATGTTGGCTTTCATTTTTTCTTCCATGTCCTCCATATTAGCTTCCACGCCATCCATCTTAGCTTCCACTCATTTCTTCAAAACATCCATATTATTCTTCAAACCATCCATCTTCACTTCCATGCCTTTCTTAAAAACTTCCATTTCAATTTTCGCTGCTCTTTGCGAGAGCGAAATTTGGTGCACTTGATCTTGTAATTTTGATAGATCATGTTGCAATTCTTCATCTTCATGAGTCATAGTAGAGTATTCTGAGGGCTTAATAGGTGTTGAATTATTTTTAGGAGGCATTTCAAAACCCAATACAGAAATATATGCTCAATAGGCCCTTGGAATCACTTCAAATTTTTTACATAAGACTTATGCAATTCAGAACAAAATATACACACCTTTTTCTTGCTTTTGAGGAGCTCGATATTGAAACTGAATTATCTCTATGATTTCAGATCTTTATATCTAAAATTTGGCCCTGGGGTAGCCCTATGAATCCTATTTTGAATTCCATTGGTCTGACCTGATTTGGATTCTTCAAGACAAAGTTATGTCCAATATCCTAGAATGACCTAATTATGGACTGGTTCAGTAGAGATAACTTGTACGGCTTGCCACGTGTCACTGTTTCCTCCTTCAGCTCTGAAATTGATAGAAAAGAAACCACAGTCTGTGTACTTGCGACCAATTTTTATAGAATTCCAATCTGATGCTCAGAGAGAGAGTTGTAAATATTTTCCCACGATCACCTCTTTGAGATGAAATTTGGGAGCCTGAAACAACCCTAACTTCCACAGACCATATCTCCGAAAATATTGCGAACCAAGCTCTGAAATTTTGCGACGATCATCCTCAGGATTTCTGCTTCGCTCCCTAAGACGTTAAGCTTCTGACCCTTAATAGAAAACAAGTTATAGTGAAAATTCCACGATTACCTTTTTAGGTTAAATTGAGGAGCCTACAAAAAAGACATAACTTCCACAGATCATATCTCTGAAAAAATTGCGAACCAAGCTCTAAAATATTGCGACGATGTTCCTCAGGATTTAGGCTTCGCACTGTAAAAATTTCAGCTTCCGAACATCGGTAGAAAAAAAGTTATAGCGAAAATTCCATGATGACCAATTTAGGGCAGCGAAACCCTAGAATCCAAATCTCTGATACCAAATGTTGTGAAAACAACTCCAAAAATAGAAGAAAAGAGAGATCAACGCCTTAGAAATCAGCCACTTTGAGGGGGAAACCTCCAATACATTACATAAATGAACAATTCTTGGATGATACAAATGACAAAACCTCCTTTCTATATATAGGAGTCCATGGGGCCACAATGTAATCCTAGCCGACCTAACAATAATAATTTAAGGGCACATTAAAACAATATGGGGGTTACAAGGGTACAACAATAATAATAAGGGGGTTACACTAACAACAATAAGGGACTATACTAGTAACATAGAGACCTAACAATGTGAGGAAGTTAGCAAAACACCTCAATATTGCACTCCATTTCTCTTATCTGGTTGACTTGATATTGCTATGAAATTCCCTTGAGAAATTAATTCAGACTCTAAATCCAACTTGGGGGTGGTTAGTTGCAATAAATATTATATTGTAGTTGACCTAAGGTTTGGTGGAGAGTTGAAGCCCCTTATTCAGTTTAAAACCTTCTTAAGTCACACAAATACATATATTTCATTATTTTTCAAAGATATACTTATGGCTGGTGTGATATCTTATATTTCCATGGATGTAATGTATGTGTGGACTATGTTGATAAATAATTTTGTTTATGATTGTGATATGAATATACGTGACTATGCCCAATTATTGTGGATCATGTTGTTCAACATTGTGTTTATGAATAGTTTATAATTTTTTGTGATCTTATCCATTGTTGATTAGGTCTATTTGAATAAGTTTAATAGTAGAACCATGTGGATTGATTAATCCGGTGCCTTTCCTTTCTTAGAAACTATCATTTTCCAATGTTTAGAGGTACTTGACCTCACTAATCACTCACCATTATCAGGCTCTTGACCTTGAGCCCTTGTGCCATAAGATCAGAGAACTAGAGTTCAAGCAGTCACCCCTTTTTGATTCATGGTTGGTAAAGTAAAATGTGATATTCCTTGTGGCTTGCGATAATCAAGATTTCAAACTATATTTGAAAGGGGGAGTCATTGCAAAGAGCCCCGACTAGTATGATGTATGCCTATATCACTAGGTCCACCACATTCGAGATGACGTGCGCATAAGGAGGACCCAAAATATTTTTAGGCCTGTAGGTCATTGAAAAGAGTCATGATTGGGATAATATGTGTGGGGGAAGGACCCATCGAGTTCTGTGGACTATGGGTTGCTGGATGGATACGTAGCTGGCATGAAATCTGCATGGGGTGACCCATTGGGTTCTTAGTCCTACAGGTTGTTTGAACAAGCTATAGTCGGGATGAGATGGGAACGAGGAGGATGCATCAGGTTATTAGGTCTACAGGTTGTTGGAAGGATCCGAAGTTGAGATGACATGTGTGTGAAGAGGACCCACTAGGTTCTTAGGCCTACATGTTGTTATAAGGAGCCATGATCAAGATTACATGTGTGTGGGAAGGGGATCCAATAGGTACTTCGGATTGTGGGTTGTTCGATGAAGCCATGGTTAGGATGACGTTTGCACAACCTTTGGCCAACGAGCTATCAAAGTAGACTAGCTTGTGGGTAGTTAGATGGAGTGGTGATGGGATGACATGTGCATAACCCGTGACAAGCAAAATCTCAAAGTAAATTAAAAAAGGGGTGTACCTAGAAGAGTCATTGCTGGTACGACATGGATAGGTGGATGAATTTTTAATGGGGAATAATCTCAAAACCCAATGGGGTCAACCTGGTGGGATCATGACCTCGAGGTCCATATGGTGAGAACCAATGTTTACGTGTATGTCACGTAGGAACCATGACAGTTGCAGGACTATCAAGGATGACATTGCAGGTCCACGTGGGTCACATGTAGATGCCACGTGGAAGTACCTTACTGATGTGGCACAATCTAGAAGATATAACTTCAAATGGGAATAAATTTTGATCCAGGAGTAAGATTTAGATAAAATTTATATAATTGGAAATCTCTTGATGAGCTAAGCATGATGGAGGCATTAGAAATTAGTTTTTCCAACTTTAGGGTAGAAGGATTTTTATAACCCCATTTTCATAATAGACCTTGGAGGTCGGGTGATGCAGGAGAATAGACTCTCAAACTCAACTTTACTAATTTTATCTAAAGGGGTCTTCACATTTACTAAGGGAGTGGGTTCCCTAATTTTTTTTATTTTCCTATGTTTTATGGAAATTTAGAAGAATGATAAAATATTATAGTTAAATCTCTCTTGTTGGAATAAATCTTGAGAGTTTGTGATAATTATAGAATTCTTAGGGTAGCTATAGACATTTTGAGAATTTTTTGGATCTAAAGGACCATAGAAATTGAATGAGTGATAATTGTATGGATCTGAACCACTTTTAGTTTCAAAATACTTTGATGTAAAATATTGTAATTAAAGGCATCAATAGAAAAAAGAGAGAAAGGAGATAGTGAGTATAGGGAGAAGTGAAAGGAAGGCCAGATCTATGTGGCCATATTGAAAATCAAGCCAATATCATGTATCTTTGAATCTGATTTAAGGAGAATATTTTTATGTATTATTGGGTTGGAATATCTTTGTCTAAGTGTTGATAAATGTATTTGTGAAATATTTACTGGGCAGAGCATTGTGGGAACAAATATTGATGTGATAGTAAAAGGTATTGACACTAAACCAAGTACCTATGCTTTGCGTGTTAATTTCTAAGAATCTAACTATTGGATGTGATTAAATTGATGTAACGAGAATCAAGATTCTCTATGCATTAGATGAGGAAATTACATTTACATTGTGTGAAGTTTTCTTCAACGTTGTATGGCTTGGTTGAGCTGGGAATCTTATGTGTCAAGTGCAAAGGTAGTAAGGTAATTTTATGGTGTAGATCGCAGAACTTGGCATTAGGATAAGTAGCCTAAGTTTTGATAGAGCCAAAATTCGATGTATTGTTGTGGAAAGCATTAAAATCTAGAAAACATAAAATTCCTTTAAACAGTGGATTAAATGAAATAAACCTTTTGTGGTACCCATTCCACTAGTTGGGAATTTCCTTGTAGTCGACATTTACTTATAGCTTGAAGTTGGGCCATTTCATGGTAGTCGTCCCCCACCCTCAGTTATGCCCTTTAATTGTGTTAAAATGTTATAAGAGTTAGTCATTCTTGAACCTCGACTAACGAAAAAAGAGGTCAGTCCTGACCTCACTCAAGACATTCCACCATCAATCTGATTGTGCTGACTTCCAAAATCCTGACCAAGTTGGTTGCATCAACCTCTTACCTCCCAACCAAGTTGATTGCATCGACCTCCGACCTCCCAACTAAGCATTGAAAATTGAAAATTTATTTGATTTATTTGGTTTTGAATTTAGGAGAGGAAAACAAGGGTTCATGATTATAAATTAAAGCTAAGTTAACCAGAGAGAGTTTGGTATCAATCGAGTTGAATTTTTTAGACATCGTCGACATCATTTTGTAGGAAATAAGTATGCTATCATCATCAGGTTAATTATAAAGTAGAACCTCCCACAACTAACAAGGCTCGAGAGGGTGGGAAGGAGTGTTACATTCCACTTCATTTATTCCAAGATTTTAATGGTATCCACATGATATTTGGTTACCTCAAAGCCACACGGTTCAATTTTCCCTTCCATATTCAATTCCTACAAAAATCCTTGTGTCAATCATGTGTAAAATTGTTTGTGAAAACTGTGCTACCAAGTAGTTAATACTACTATTGTTGGATCATAGAAATAACATCATAATGATAATCATGAGAAACAATAACATAATACCTTTTGTTTTCAATGTAAACCTTAGGCATAAAATATGAATATCAACCCATATTTTCAACTATAAAAGACACAAATTTCTACAAGGCTTAGATATTTCTGAATCCTGACATATTGATTAAGAAATAAAGGATTGAAAAACTGACCCTTTGGAACTATACAAACTATCCTTCTATGAGCTTTGAGACTTAATTTTTCAAAACAAATTGTTTTTATTTCTTTCTCTTTTTACACATACAATAGTCTTATAACTAATTTGATCATTTTTTTTAAAGAATATAAATATGAATTTTTCCTATGTTGAGTGAATATTTTTAATGAGTAAAGAGCCTCTCTTTCCCTCTTGATTCTATGTATTGTTATCAAATAAATTGTTCTTGTGGATAAGAGAAATCTCCCTGGATCCCGTACCCAAATCTAGAACAAAATAAAACAAAAACAAACAACTTTCCCTAAGATCATTCAAATCAAATCATAGATGAAAACACCAATGAAAGGATAGATATGAGAAATTCATACATTCTATTGAAGTTTGTCCTCGCTAGTTACTCAAAATGTTATGGCTTCCAACCTTGTGTTCACTTATCATGGAGAAAACACCTATAGACAACACAAAAAATAAGAATAAAAACATATCTAATCCAAATATGATATGACAAGACTTATATATATGATCAAGGAGACATATAGTATAAATCATCAAAGATAGAAAATTATTGTGGGAAAACAATATATAACTATATTATCACAAGGAAGTGGTTACAATCTGATGCCTAGATTTCGCAGAGTGCCCTTCCAAGTATTCATAGTGTCAAAGCCTTACTTTCAAAATATTTAGGATCATAAGTTGGATACTTTAGTAAAATTTCAATGAGAATCTTAGAGCCAAAGCCTTATGAAATCAACTAGGATCCCTCTATTAATGAAATATGGTTGTGTTCATAAGCTTTAAGGAGGATGATAAGAAGAGGTTAAGATCTAGCCAAATCAAGAATGCGAGTTAAATCCAAACCGATCGAGGTAGATGCCATCCGCAAGGATTATCTTCTAAAGCTTCTCATTCTTTTATTTTTTCCTTTGTAAAACAATGTTGCACCTTGTAAATGAGCAACCTACGACATTGTTACACACTATATTCATGCAACATTTTAAAATCAACTATGTCACATGTTGTCAATGTGAAACCAATAACATCCTCTTGAAAGAGGGGTTTAAAGTGATTCAAAAAATATTTTCATCTTTTAGGGAAAGGATTTTCTTCCATCTTCTTCAAGGATTAATGGAAATAATGTTTCAAATGATGAAGGATAGGTGTATAGAATTAATTGGAATGAATTAAAAAAAATGCATAATAGAATGACCCATAAATTATGAAGATATAAAAGGAGTGATAACTAAAATACTTGATTGTGCAGAGGCGTTGAAATAAGGAATAGACTAGTTGGAAACCTGCCAACAACAATCAAGGAGTTACAACTTAAAAATATCATCTTTGAGATAGGATTTCCCATACTCACAATACAAGTGAGTCAAAGCATAGTTTTTGACATGCAAAGACCCATGTCAAATGAGAAAGCGAATGACCACCAAACATACGTCATGGATCCATGCTCGCAAGACTCAATATGAACATAGCCACTAGACATACATTTTGGATCTATGAAAAAATCATAAATACTCAAAAAAATCCATTGCAACTAGGATCTAATATACATGATATAGGTATTTGTCTCTATCTTTCCACAATATGAATCTAAATATGTGAATAAATGTGCTTAGCTTGAACATAGTAGAAACCGTTTGATTACTCGACAATGTTGAAGACCGCTAACTGATGCAAAAAATAACCACCAATCATGACAATGGTACTTAAGGTAATTGAGTACATTCTATTAAGTGTGGATAATTGATCTAAACTCGAACACTCATGGAATCAGTTCGTCAAACTTCAATGATGTAATACTCTCATCAAAGGCATGGAAACTTTCCATTGAGGCATGCAACCTGCAAGATGCTAAATGGTTTATAAATCAACTTCCTAGATAATGTGTTGAAGATGATAGGAAGTGATTCATCACAGGAGGGCCTTTGTGTACCCCCCATTAATAACACGAAATAGGTACAAATATGTGAAGTAGAAAAAAAAACGTAATGATTTAGGACAACATTAGGGATGACCAACACAATAGAAGGTTTAAGAATTGTTAAAAAATGGCTAAATTAGGTTGAACTTCTCTTGAAAATATTAATGACATGACAACTTCCTTGGCAACACTGACTCAAGAAAGGGATCACAGACCAAAGTGTAAGACTTTTAAGGGAATATGATCAATAAGAGACAAGTGGATTTCCCAACCCTGACACAAGGAATGAAAGGGTGACATGTTCAAGAGTGACTTGCTGCCATAAAATATGTAAAATATGTACATATTTTATATATTCCCTTCCCAAATCCCCCCCACCATTTCTAGTGAGTCCCTCTTTATTTTTAAGCCAACTTGAGGAGGATAAAATATGCTTGGAATATAAGCTCATCCTTCGGACGAGTCCTTTGGAGTATTTTTAACGAACCGTAGGAAGGAGTGGTTCAGTCCCATCTTACATATGGGTTCTTCATTGTTTAATATTTACGATTTCAATGAAGGCATAACTCGATGATCTTTTCATATTTAGAGAGTTTGAAAAAGAAATGAAAATAGAACTTGAAGATGACCTTTTTCATTTATATTTAGCGAGTCCAAAAAAAGGATAAAAGATAATTCGTTCATGATTCTTTAAATGCAAAATTTTAATAATCCTTGAGAAAGTAAATCTAGATGATTTTTCATATTTAGTGAGTTTGAAAAATCGAAAAGAAAACTCCTGTGAGGATCTTTTTCCTAATTTTATTGAGTCTGAAAAAGGATAAAAGTATTCTCAAGCTGAAAATCATGTTTTATTGTTTAATGTGTCATATACACATACTTAAACGATTAAACAACATCATATATACCCAAAAATGAGGTACACTAAGGAAAATTAAAAAAAATATAAAAACAAATTTAAAAATGTTTTCATGGCTTAAAAAAGGAGAAAAATTCATTTTATTTTACCATTTTATTTCTACTAACCTCCAAAGTGAAAAAAACCCCACTTTTAGCTTGAATTTTAGGTAGTGATTTCAAGCATTCCAATAAACGATATTCAATCTCGTTTCTTCAAGGTAAGAGCTCTTAGGGTCCTCTCGAATTTGATGTCATGATTTTTACTTTTTTGATGATTTTATGTAGTTTCAAACCTTTAATTTGGGGATAAAATGTGCCTTCCAGGTGTCACACCCTATCCATATTGGGAACTGTGACACTTTAGAGTTGTCATAGGTTCTGAACGGGAAAGGTGCAACACCGTCGTAGTGTTACTAACTTGACAAGTGCAACATATACAAGGAAAGAAGGGTTTTTAGATTTTAAGCAGAAAACGTAACAAATTATTCATGTTGTCTAGCTAATAATTTTTCTCCTTGTTTACCTATTGTTTGATCACAAAAATGTTAGAGTGGAGAGAAAGATACCACGAAGCAGAATATTTTGCAGTAAATAATTATCCAATCACAATGATGGCCCTTCATGGTTGTCGTTTGATGATTTTTTTCTTGATTCAAAGCATGAGAGCTCAATTGTAGTTGTTGGAACATTTAGTGTGGATGTGTGATGTATATGAAAAATTATTTTGAGTTGGTTTCCATATCCTCAATATTGATGTGGAGGACATATATATTTTTAACTAGCTGCTAAGGAAGACAAGCCCAAGTTTCACTAGCCAGTTCAAGAGGAGGTTGTTAAACATAATGAGTATATCTCATAGTACTGTTATGCGAGAATAAGAAAAAATAGCGAGAATATTCCAATAAAGAATGTAATCGATCTTTCACTGAGATCTATTTTTTTCACCATGGCCCACATAGAAGGAAGCACGAATATGAATTTGAATACCAAAGAAGAAATGCAGTTTGCATTGGAGGTTATGGAGCTTACAATTTTCAACTGGTGTGAAGGGATTTTGGTAAACATGAAGGATCAATTGACCTAGTGTAGGACAGACGGACTGAAGCAATTGAACTATGGGTCAATTTTGGTGTCCTTTTTTGTGGAAAGGGTGCCCTTAATGTGTCCACAAGGGATAGAGGTGGATGATATTGCACCAAGAGTACCTCACATGAGGATATGGGTTGAGTTGATGGCACGCCACAGAGGCAGTCATATGTCCTCATTTGGTTTCTCATTTTTCATATGGTTGCAGAGGAAACTAATAATGATCAAGGATTTTCCTTATGTAGGCACGAATTTCTAAGGAAATATACATTTAGCTATTCCCGAGGGAGTCCAATGGGAGCCATAAGGTAAAAAGGAATTTTGAAATATTCTATTTTTTGTATTGTTTTATTTTAATTGTTTTTGTTTTATTAAGACTAATACCATTTTGACATGCAGATATTGGACCAGTTGGGATGTTACCAATCCATAGACGAGGTCAATGAGGTGGATTGGGTGATTATGACCATGAAGTAGCAAAAAAAATCCAAGAGGTGGAGAAAATCAGGTATAACAGATATATATATATATATATATAGAGGATGTACCTCGGTGATATCAATGCAAGATAGTTGGGGTATCACAATGGATAAGTCATTTGCTTCAACAAGTGGCTTGTATAGCTTTCTACAGTGAGCATCACATTCCTAGGTATGATTAGATATATTACATCTATATTTTTTTTTCTTTGCATGTATTGATACAACAAGGTGATGGTCCTTGTGTTGTGTCAACACATTTTGTAAAGCCCTTTTTGTACAACTATTAATGAAAAATGGTTTATATTTTGGCTACTATCTTATGGGATGTGTTAATGTTTGGAATTTACAAATTTTACAAATTTATATATAATACATAATTTTCTAGAGTGTTTTTTATTGAATCAATATTTAGTGGGAAATAGAAGAATGGGGAGTGCTAGGGTTCTTTCACTTTGTTGTAATGCAAACTGTGTCATTTCCAAGCTCCTGCCCACCTCTAGTACTCATGATGCCATAGTTGTAGTCAATTTTGGCTACATTTGGAGGTTTCTTGACCAAATTTATGTTGTTATACGTCATTATCCACTGAAAACATATGCGGTCACTCTGTGAATGTTTACTCATTCAAGAATATTCCCTTGACTAAAACGTATTTGCAAAGTGCAGGAATGTGTCAAAACTTTTGTTATGAAGACGTCTACACTGTTTTGATACGATCATGGTGGGAGCGACTGAAAAGTCTATCATTTGTTTTTTATTCGTATATTTCTTTATATATGTATTTTTGCTTTGTTAATTATGTTGGGCATCCCATGGTGGGGAATTTTTTTGTGCCTATGGATGTTGTCTCTGCACTTTCTCCACACGCTATCTTGATTATAAAAAAAACAGAGGAAAAAAAGAGCCCTTTCAAAATATCCATAAAAAAAATTAATGGAGAGCCCATATTCCTTTGGATTAAGGAAATAGACCTGGTACAAAATCTAAAACAAAGAATTCAAAGAAATTTTGGCATTTCCGCATCTTATCAAATTCTGATTTACGAAGGGAAACTACTACGTAACCCGTTCTAGATGAAAGACTATTGAATTTTGAGGAATGCAACTATTATATTAGATTTAAGGCTGCAAGGTGGAGCTTCAGGTTCTATTCATCCAAGAGGATCTTTATATTTCAATGATGTAGTGAATGGGAAGGCCTCCATCCTTATTGAACATATCCAAAATATTCTAGGCTTGTATATTGTGGAGCAAATGGAACACACTCCAATCTTGGAAATAAACCTCCCGGAGGTAAAATCCTCTCTCTGCTTCAATCCATGGATCTTATTTATAGGATTAATGAATTTTGGCCTACATATGATGCATTTCATCAGTGGATTTTTCCACTTGGATATACAACTACAACATCTACTTGTGTTTAAAAGGCCTTTTCATAGTTCAATTTGACACATAAAAATACCTTGAGTTTGTCTTGAATGAGGGGTCATGGTTTTGGGGAAGAGTAGGGATTTTCATTAGTCCATGGTTCCCATAATTTGACACTATAAACAATGTGGTTACAACAATTACTACGTTTGTGAGACTCCCAAACCTATCTCTTCCTTTCTGGCACCATAAAGTCATAGAGGATATTGGAAATACTCTGGACAAATTTAAAATGATGGATCTAGAAAGAACATAAAAATGACTTTTCTCATTTTCCAGAATCTAGGTCGAGACAGAGCTTAGAAAATGCCTACCTGACCACATCCAACTAAATCATAAAAACTTCAAGTGTACCCAAGTACTAGATTATGAGAACGAGACATTGAGATGCCATGCATGTTTTCAAATAGGTCATTTGAAAAACACATGTCCTCAGTCAAAAAAGAATTCAAAAAATAAAAATAGGCTGATCCATAAGCGTAAAGGGTGATAGGTTTCAGAGCCTTACCTCAGAGAAGAAGAAGAAGGAAATATGGAAATTCAACTATTGATCCTCCAAAATTACCTCGTTTTAGACAAATTTATCTTTCATTTTCACCTTATTTTGTCACTTCTTCCATATAATTGCACCTCCTTCGTGAGTTAAGAGTCATATGGGCCATGAAAATACATAAATAATATAAATTTCCATTATTATCTCAAATATATACGTTTTACTTTATAAAATTTCATTGATTATACATAAGCTACCAAATTGTGAAAATTCCACAACTCTTCTAACATTTTGCAACTAATTCAAAGGTTCTATAGGTTCCTAGGTGTTATAAATCAATATGAGAATATCCATAGTTTACAAATATTTCCAAGATGGTGATTCACCTATCAACCATAGGTGGAAGTTCACATGTTTAACACATCTTTCAAGTCAAACTCTCGGTCAAATCAGTTTTGGCGCACATGTATGAAGAAAAATATCAAGTGAGCGTGGCCTATTTCAAGTGAGTGAGCTTCAAGGACCTAGATGTGATGATCTGATGAAGACCTAAAGGATACATACTATTGATACGCCCTTTCATGATTGGCTTCTCTGATAGAAAATCATGAAAAGGAAATGCTTTATCATATCTAAATCACCGAGATGTCACTTTAGCTCTAATTTCCAACCATGAGATTCTTAGTCTAGTTATGATGTAAAATCTATAAATGCTTCACTTGAAAGCGAATATATAACTTTTGAAGTTGATTTATATTTGCAAGACTATTGTATTTAAGCCTTGTTTTACGCACTCCAATAATATAAATTTAGATATGGTGCATTCATAATTTTTTTTGGTCAATTTAAATTCATGTTTTGAAGTTTGTAGTCACTCATGCATCTTGGGGGGGCTACAAAAGTATGAGATAATGTAATCTCACTTTCATTTAGAATTTAGTTATGCCATGTTTTCATTTATAACTCTATATTAATCCTTTGTTTCATAACAATATAGCTTTCATTTGTAGCTTTAATTTTGTTCTTTGCTTACTTGTTTTGTTTGCTTTGCACATGTCAAGTGCTTGAGTAAATTAAAAAAATAATAAAAGACATTTCAATTATTTGTTGGTTTGCTTAGTCTTTGATTTATAGACATTCATTAGTCATGAACTATTCTAAATTGAAACACACACATATATAAACTCAACTTGCTTTGATAAACACAATCTCATGTCATTCATTTACTTATCGCTTTAGATTAGAATGCCTTTGCTTCCCTAGTAAAAAAGTTTATTGCTTTCCTAGAGTTAGAATTTATTGCTTTCATAGAACTAGAATTTACTATTTTCCTAGAATTAAGGTTTATTACTTGCTAGAGTTAAAATCCATTGCTTTCTAGACTATACATTTCAATGCCCTTAGAATATACTTTGTGATTTCCATAGCATATTTTATTAGATTAAGAATTTAGCATAAAATCACATTATTTTTCATAGAATATAATTATCATTTAAATTCAATAGATTAAAGATTTAATTTCATTCTTGTTCAAAATCTATTGTTTTCTTTAGATATCTCTCTTTGAGAAAGAAAGTGTGTGTGCTCGTTTGGATCTTCTCATCAATATGATTTCATTTTAAGACTTGCAATTTAATTTTGATAGGTTAGATTGTTCTTCATTGAAAGTTAGTTGCCTATCATATATAGTGCAAGTGTGCTTCATAAGAATACGAGTCATGGTTTGATGATTTAATATAAGTAACTTAACCATCAATTAAATTACCCAACAATTTTAGCGTCATCGCCGAAGAAGCATACATAGGTAATAAATTTTTGATTTATTTTTATTTATACGCCTCTGTTTAGGAGGAGCAGTAAGATGAGAGGTAAGAAATTGCACATCACGATTGTAGGGTTATTCCTAAGAAAAGCTGTTGTAATTGCATCTCATACTAGTTGCATTCTTTCTTAGATGCATATTTAAAACCCATCTTAGATCATCTAGGATGCATGTAGAAAGAACGAGATTTTAGAGGTATATTTTTTAGAGGACGTAGTTCAATTCTATCATCACCAACCACCCTTGCTAGACCACATAGTTCCAAACCATCTTCCATATTGTTATTGTTCTATAATTTTAAGATTGGCAAGAATAATTATATAGGACAACATCAAAACTATTGGAAATACTGGGGGGGGGGTGAATCAGTATTCCTTTCAATTAGAGCATTAGTTAATCTTCAATTATTATCAATGTTTGTATAATGATAGCAGTAAAAAAAAGGAGCACAAATGCACACAATTTTTAAGGTGGAAACCCTCTCTGGGAAAAAAACCACTTGAATGCTTTTCTAATAATTCTTTAATATTCAAATCCAATTGAAAATAAAGCTCCAACTTCCTAGAATCTAGAAAAACATTCTTCTCCAGCTCCCATTGGATGGATGCTCCAATGCCTAAGATTCTTCAGTAGTGAACTGAATAGATGCCCCAACACCCAATGAGCTACAAGTCACCTTAGCGCCACCTTACCACCCTAAATTTTTCATAGGCTTGAACCTGTTGGTGACTTCATGCACCATCCTAGCACCACCCTACCACCCTATAGAAGAATAAAACAAGAATGGACTCCTGTACCAGGGAAAATGGTCCACTTTACAATGATATAGAATGATGTAGAAGAAGAAGAAACACTATACCATAACCCCAACTATGACACAACCACCTAGTTATGATCCTAGACCAATTAATATCGCCTTTCAACCTTGGGCAGACAGACACTTGTATAATTTTTATAATGATGTATTCGCATGACTTAGTACATTCTACACTTTACAATGATTGTATGCGGTCACGATTGAAGACTTCATGTCAATTTTTGTCACGTCCTTAATTTTGATTTCTACTTTGTCATGTTGTATCTTTGTTGTTAATTTTCTTTACTACTGCCTAGAAACTTTGGTCCTTTTTGGAAAACACAACACATGATGCGTATTTTTTCTTCTTCTTGGGATCTCGATATTAAACTGTGTATCTTCATTATGCCACCTCTCAATATGATATTCAACAATAGTAGTACTATGATTCTTCTTTCTAATGACACAGGTCTGATCCAATTTGGATTCTTCAAGAGAGAGTTATGCCCAATCTCTCACAATGACCTAATTATGGACTGTTTCAGTAGAGCGAACTTGTACGGAATGCCACGTGTCATTGTTTCCTCATTCAGCTCTAAAATTCATAAAAGGAAAACTAAATTCCGTGCACTGTCTTCCACTTTTTACAGAATTCAAATCCAATACTCAGAGAGAGATTTATGATGATTTTCCCAAGGTCACTTCTTTTAGATGAAGTTCAGGAGCTTGAAAAAACACTGACTTCCACATATAATATCTCCGAAAATGTTACGCAACCCGGTCTGAAATTTTTACAGGAGCTTCCTCAGGATTTCAGCTTTGCCTCATAAAACTTTTAGCTTCTAAACCTTCGTAGAAAAAATTTTAGAGCGCAAATTCCACGATGACCTATTTTAGGTAGCGAAATCTCTGCATAAGGAGGATATGAGGGTCACAATTTACATAATTGCTTAGGTTGAGAGGGGCTTCAACAAGTGAACGTGGGAGGGATTTTAGGAGCTTAAAAATCACCAATTATTGAATTTTCAATGACCCATGCCACAACCCCATGGGGTTTTATCCCACTAACCGGGGTTACAAACTTCAAACATGAATATCTCTCAAACTGTGAAGAATTACGTGGCATGCCATATATCAATGGAAACATCTCGACAAGTAGAAACCATAAAAAGAATTCTTGACCCAGAATATAGTAATTTTTTAGGTCACAATTCCCATGAAATATTGGGGTAGCCCCTGGTGCTGCTTGGGTTGACATCAATGACAACTGCTGATCAACAATCTCCCCCTTTGGCATTGATGGCAACACAAGTACTCCCCCTACGATCATGCAACCTATTCCTACAACATTATCTCCCCCTTTGACATCAATGGAAAAGGGTAACTCCCCCTGACACACAACCATTCTGCGGACCTGTACACACTTCCACCCCCCCGACACACAACCATCCTACGGATTTGTACACACTTTCACTCCCCCTTTATATTATAAATAAGGAAAACCAAATGAGAACTTGGGAGAATCCTAAGATTTTGGCGAAGATATTCAAATGCTTCATGAGGCAAAGGTTTAGTGAAGATATGAAAAATTTGTTATTTTGTACCAACATACTCAAGTTTGATATTATTTTCAACGACTTGCTCTGTAAAAAAATGATATTTGATCGGAATGTGTTCTGTTTTTGAATGCATGACAAGATTCTTGGAGATGCTGATGGCACTGGTGTTGTCACAGAATATGGGAATAGGCTCACTGAATTGTACTTGAATATCTTTCAAAGTTTGTTTCATCCAAAGGAATTGAGTACAACATGCTGTCGTTGCAATGTATTATGCTTCCGTTGTAGATAACGAGATTGAGGTTTGCTTTTTTCTCAACCATGATATGCGACAACCATCTAGATAGAATGCTGCTCCACTAGTACTCTTACTATCATCAATGCTTCTTGCCCAATCTGCATTTTTAAAGGCTTGAATAATGAGATTGTTACCCTTGGGATACCACAAGCCATATTCTTCTGTGCCCTTTAGATATCGAAGAATTATTTTGACAACAATAATATGTGATTCTTTTGGTGCTGCTTGGAATCTTTCTACTTGTACAAATGCTTGCATAACATCTGGATGAGAGGCTGTTACATATAGAAGAATACCAATTATAGATCTATAAAATCTCCGATCCACATCCTTAGATGAGTCGTCTATGCTCAATTTGCAACCTGTTACCATCGGAGTAAGGACGAGTTTGCAATTTTCCATTTTGAATTTCTTGAGCATTTCCTTGATGTAATTGGCTTGCCATATAAATATTCCTTTCTCTTGCTGAGATATTTGAAGCCCTAAGAAGTATGTCAGATCACCAAGTAAATACATCTCGAACTCACTTTGCATATTTGTAGAAAATTTCTTACTTAGTTGATCATAATTTCTACCAAATATTATATCATCCACATATACCTCAATGATTGTTAAATTATATTTATCTATTTGTACATAAATATTGCTATCAACAATACCTTTCTTGAGCCCTTGTTGATGTAGATATCCATCAAGACAAGCATACAATGCTCTGGGAGCCTTCTTGAGACCATATAGAGCCTTCTTTAACCTGCAAACATAGTCTTATTTTTCTGATAGTAGAAAACCTTCAGGTTGTTCGATATAAACTTCTGCTTCTAATTCACCATTCAGAAATGCTGAATTAACATCCATTTGGTAGAATTTGATTTTTATTGAACATGCATAGGCGATAAACATTCAAATGGCTTCTGACCGCAATTAGGCAAACAAGCTTTGTCATGTCATTCTTCCACTTGTGCATAGCCTTTGCAAACCAATCTTGCTTTGTTTCTGGTAACCTACCCATCTTCATTCAATTTGTTCTTGAACACCTATTTAGTCCCAATGACATTTTTATCTTTTGGTCGTGGAACTAATTCCCAGGTGTTATTCTTCTCAATTTGATCCAATTCTTCATTCATAGCTGCTACCCAATGTTCATTTTGGCTGGCTTCCTCAAAAATACTAGGCTCAAAGGTTGCTAGAAAAGCAATGTGAGCTTGTTGTGATGAACGAAGCTGTCGACCTTCATTTATGTCACCAATGATTTGATTTGATGGATGGTTATTTTGAATCCATTCTTTTCTTCTCTTAGGAGGAGCTTCTTGTTGTTGTTCTGTTATATCTTGATGATCATTATTTACTTCTTCCTGGTTGATAGTTGCTTCTTGTTCTAGAATTTTCTTTGTGTCTTTTTCATCCTCTGTCTCAAGTTTCAAAGATTCTAGATCCTCATGATTATTCATTATAACACCATCTTCATCAAATGTAACATTTATGCTCTCCACTATTTGTTTTCGTCTTATATTATAGAATTTATAGGCCTTTCTTTTGCGTGAGTAACCAATAAAGATACCTTCATCAAAACGTGATTCAAACTTACCCAAATTTTGAACTTCTCTTTCGATATAACATTTTCTTCTGAAGATTCTGAAATATTTTACATTAGCTGGTTTTCCTTTCCATAATTGATATGGGGTCTTGTTGCAATTATTTCTGAGAAGACTTCGGTTGATAATGAATACTATCATATCAATTGCTTGAACCCAACATTTTTCATCCAATTTTGAGTCCTTCAACATTGTTCTACCCATTTCCTGTACGGTTATGTTCTTTCTTTCAACAAATCCATTTTTCTGAGGTGTTTGTGTTGTTGAAAATTGCCTTTTTATTCCATTTTCATCACAATATTGCTGAAATAATTTGGAAATGAATTCTCCGCCATTATATGATCTTAGACACTTTATTTTCAAACCAGTTTCATTTTTGACCAACTCCTTGTAGATATTAAAGCACTCAAATGCTTCAGATTTTTTTTTAGGAAACTGATGACTGTCATCTTGGTATAGTCATCTATAATTAACACGAAATATAATTCTCCATCCAAGCCTTTTGTTCTCACAGGATCACATAGATCAATATGTATCAATTCCAATGGATGTGATGCAAAGTGTTCTTTTGTTTTAAATTGAAATTTTGTCTGCTCGTGCCGATAGGCCTCACATAGTGTGTTGGAAGGTTTTGAGATTTTCGGCATTTCTCGTATTGCTTCCTTTTTGCTTATCCGAACAAGATTGTCAAAGTTTATGTGACCCATTCGTTTGTGCCATAACCATATTTCATCTTCTTTAGCTAGTAGACATGCTTTGGTAACTTCATCCAGAACATATATGTCGTTTGGTGCTCGACTTGCTGTAGCCACAATTTTACCATAGCCTTTCCTGATTTCACATTTTTTGGAGTTGAATAGAATTGTGTGTCCTTGATCACACATTTGTCCAACACTGAGAAGATTGTGATTCATGTTTTCAACCAATAAAACATTCTTGGCTATAACATTTTTGCTTCCGAGAGTGACGGTACCTGATCCTATAACATTTGAAGATCCATCATTTCCAAAGGATATAGTTCGATCCTTCTTCTCTTTCAAAGATACAAAATTTCCGTCTATCTCCAGTCATATGCGTTGAGAAACCACTATCAACATACCACACATATTTGTTAATTCGAGCCTTGAGAGTGAGAGCACAATTATCAGTCTTCTTCTTCTTCCATGTTCATTCATTCTGCGGCTTCGAAGATTCTTCTGGAGGATTTTCAAGTCTGTAGTCTCTGGCTATGTGTCCAAAGTTCTGACATTTGTAACATTCCATATTATTTCTTAAATGTTCAAATCTATTTCTGTTTCGTTGAGCCTTGGGAGGTTCATATTTGAAGGATTTCCTGGAATTGTATTGGTTCCTAAGGTACGTGCGACATTCTACAGATTTATGACCGAATTTTCCACATGAATAATGATAGCCATGAAAAATATGTTGGTACCTGGATGGAAATATTCGTCGAGGAATCGTCTTCCAAGGATGTTCTTGCGAATCTTGTCCAAGCCCGACATGTGCCGCATCTCATAGGTTCATTATATTTTGTTGTAGAAGGTCCTGCTTCTTCTTCTTTGTGACCGATGCCAGTTTTGTCATTGTAAGATCGTTGATTGTTGAAGAGTTCTTCCAATGCCCTTGAGCTGTTGGCATAGTTTTGGATAGTTTTTCCTTTCTTCACTTCCTCACGCAGCGAGACTACTTCGGCTTCTAATTCTTCCCTTTCTTGGTTGCTTTCTTCCAACTTCTTTTGAAGTGACCCTTCAATGCATTTGTGTTCTTCAACTTCAATTTTGAGACCTTGAACTTGTTCTTCAAGAGTTTTGGAACGGATCTTCTCCGCCTTGAGATATTTTATAAGCTTGATTGAATCCTTAGAAATACTTCGCAACAACCCTTCTTCTTCGTTGTTTGATACCTCTTGTTTGTTGTGCTTGGCCTTAAACAATACTCTCTCATTGGCTTCTTATTTGCTTTCACTTATCTTATTTGCTTTCACTATCTTCATCGCATGAATTGTCTTCATCGCATGACGAGCTATCTTCTTTACAGAGCTATCTTCTTTACAAAGAAAGTTCGTTTTTGGATCCTTTCTTTTCTTGCTTGTTAATTAAGTTTCCTTTCTTTCCTTTTGGAGTTTCATCACTCGTTTGGAAACTTCACAAATTCTCAATACCAATGTACCTTAAACACATCAATGAAGTTTACGTTGAATTTTCCCTCAAAACTTTAGTTTTCTTAAAGAAGTATATTATCTATCCGAAATACCTTTCTATCATCTCCTTTCCACACTTCCTGTTTAATTTTATTTTCAATTAAGGTTGTTTGTCCTTATTGGTTTTCTTAGTTGCACCGAAGAGCCGAGATGCGAAGTACTCTCTTATTCATCAAGTCTCATTTCATATGCTATGAGAACTCCATGTAATTCCTCTTTGCTGAGTTTGTCCAGATTCGCACTGTATTCTAAGATCGATACCTTTGGATTGAATCTCCTTGGTAATTTTCTAAGAATATTTCGTATAATAGTCTTCTCGACAACTGGCTCTCCCAATCCTTCCAGAATATTGGCTATTTCATCAACGTATTGGGCGATAAAATAATGTTGCCACTCCTTTCATTCGTGTTTTCAAATTTTGCTTCATAGATTTAAGCTGTTTCTTTTATATTTGACACCGTACATATATTCTTAAGCTTAAAGTATGTATTTTTGGTGGTTTTACAACCCAATACCTTATGATAAGAAGATTCAATAAGTCCATTGATAATAATATTGTTTGATTTTGCATCATTTACCAAATTCTTTTTACCTTGTTCATCCGTGGTTGGTGTTAATCTATTTTGAACATTGTCCCATATTTTGTAACCTTGCGCCAAGAGATAGACCTCCATTCTTCCTTTCCATAGTGCATAATTATTTTCATTGAATGAGGGTAATTCATTCTTGTATGCTCCATGACCCTCTGAATCGTTAAACTACCATGCACCAACCTACCACCCTATAGAAGAATAAAACAATAATGGACTCCTGTACGAGGGAAAATGGTCCATTTACAATGATATAGAATGATGTAGAAGAAGAAGACACACTAGACCATAGCCCCAACTATGACACAACCACCTAATGATGATCCTAGACCTCCCAATACTGCCTCTTCAACTCTCTATTGCCAAAGAAGCATACATAGGTAATAAATTTTTGATTTATTTTTATTTATACACCTCTGTTTAGGAGGAACAATAAGATGAGAGGTAAGAAACTGCACATCATGATTGTAGGGTTATTCCTAAGAAAAGTTGTTGTAATTGCATCTCATACTAGTTGCATTCTTTCTTAGATGCATATTTAAAACTCATCTTAGATCATCTAGGATGCATGTAGAAAGAATGAGATTTTAGAGGTATATTTTTTAGAGGACGTAGTTCAATTCTATCATCACCAACCACCCCTGCTAGACCACATAGTGCCAAACCATCTTCCATATTGTTATCATTCTATAATTTTAAGATTGGCAAGAATAATTATATAGGACAACATCAAAACCATTTTGGAGCCTAGAATATAGCCCTCCTATACTCAGAGAGGGATCTCTCTTTCATATTTAGCTTTGTTTTATGAATTAGATATTAGGCTAGTTATAAGGATAATAGAGATTGTTTTTTTAATTGATTTCTTGGTTGGATTAGTAGATGTATTTAGACTAATTCCATTGGGCTATGGAGTCATAAAACGCTGAGTTATTGCATCAAATTTTCAAGAGAATTCACAAGGTAAGCTAACTACACTTACTGGATCTTAAAACAAAATGAATTTTGAAATGGAAGAAACAATGAAATCAGTAATGGTTAAAAAGAAATTAAGAATTTCTTAGCTAGACTTCAGAAGAAAAATATTTATATTGTAAACACAGCCAGAAATAAGGTGCACTGACAACAAATCTTAATCTTCATATTTTAGTTTTACAATAAGATTTAAATGATGCAATGAGACAAAACATTGGAAAACATTAACACAGAAAATAAATAATATCACTAGATAAACATAGCTCAAGTATCCTGTAAAAGGTCCTTTATTATTGATGCTCCAGCTTCAAGAAATTACAATGCTCCAATAGAAATTTTTTATAATCCAGGGTCCAACCATTGATACTCAGAATGTATGAAGTATTTAACAGAATTCTACAATGAGTGTCATATCTACTAGGAAATCTATATTAATTACAAAACAAACATAATTTGACTAGTGTGACCACGAAATGGACACAATGAGATTAATTTGACACCTGGACCTATTTTTTAGAAAGCCTTTGTTGCATGATTTGATTTGGTGATGTGCTCGCTGATTTGGCTAATATGGTGTGGTGCTGATCTGGTTGATTTGCTAGCCTTCACCCTTCTTGGTATTCACATATATTTTCCCACTGTTGCTCATCTAAAATATTTATCCTAGTCACCTTTCGATATATTTCATATGTCTCTGTGAATATAAAAAAATTGGGCCTCAACACAAAAAGTGTGTTCGATTTCATGCTGAAGAAATATATCATTACTTATAACATCTAGAAAATATCTTCCTGTCATGGTATTTTTGATGTTTGCATGCTTGGCTGTATCCTTTGAAATTTCCTTGAGCTTTTTCACGTAGTCCTCCCTGGCCATGAGCTTATCATTTATCATGAACAGTGAATGTGACCCTCTTTTTGTTAGTGGCTCGATTCTGTTAAAGAATCTATTGACAACAATTTCTAAATTGTGGAACTTTTCCTCCAACTGTGTGACCAAAATTTTCTTAGTGGGCACCTTATTGACCTATAAAATTGTTGCTGTTCCATCTTCGACTCCAATTTCATCCAATTCATACTTGATCTTCGAATTTAGAAACCTAATGATGTTATTTGCAGTTTCAGGCATGTCCCCAAGGTCCTTGGTGGCACTAGCTATTGCATCATTTACCTTTTCAATTAATTTCTTCTGTTCAAATATGATTTGAATAGAAGGCCATATTTCATTCATAAATTCAATGATACTTATCCATATGATCTCCTTGACTCTACTGACCATGCTGCCAATAGAATATTCTTGAAGAGACTTTCGAAAACCTTCCATCAACCTTTTATTTCTCTGTATTTCTGTCAGATGGGCTGATTCACTTCTTGTTATTTGATCTTGTAAGACTTTAATCTGAGCCTGTAGGCTTTTAATTTCTTCTGTTTGTAAAGAAATATTCTCCATGGCTTTAGCCAGCTATTCTGTGTCACTTTATGTACCTATAGTTGCTGATGTAGTTGAATGGACGAATGCAAGAGGAACAACCTCTAATGGAATGATGGCCATCTATGCTGCTTTTTCCTTTTCCTTTCCCAATTTCTCCATTTCTGTTTCCTTATGCTTTAGCTGTGCTGACTGTTCCATTACCATCTTCATCATCTCTATTTTTTGTATTTCATTCTCTTCTATGTCTTTGGTCAGAGGGTCTCCAGGAGCTGAAATTTTGAGCTGCTTTCTTAAGGCTACTATGTCTGCATTTTTTTCTTCAGGATCTCTTCTACTACCTCTATATTTTCAGGATCATATCCAATATTCACCACTAAATCCTCCAAGGATTTAATTCTAGTATCCTTTGCAAGCGAATAAATATTCTCCATCTTGAGTTGTGACTGAATATTGGCCAGTGATACCTGAAATTTAGACAAACTCATTGCAGTACTAGTCAAGGTAGATGAGATAATCTCTCCAGTCTGCTTGTGCATTTACATTTGATATATTGGGTGGATGTACTTGAAATTAAACTCAAAAGATTTTTTCTTGAAATCAACATGTGATTTTGGCTATGAAATCTGGGCTTCTAAGAAAGCCATGCGCATCTTTCCTTTCTCTGAATAAAACGTAGATAGAAGCCTACTTTGTGAACTGGTGGTTTGCTTCCAAAATTGATTGTAGGTGCTGGTCTTCAATATCTCATTTTTCCACTTAATCTCCCTGAAGGTGTCATATGTTGTTTCCTATTTTTCCCCTGTGACAACAGTAGATGTAGGTGTTTGAAGGCTTTGCTGTTGAAATGGAATAGTAGCTTAAGTTGTAGGAGAAAATACATGTTGGCCACTTGCTGGAGAAGAACCAAGAGAGTTTCTGATATTTATCACTATCTGTTGACCTGACTCCTAGCCTTGATCTATTTCCATGTGAAATATTTCCATTTTCCTATATTTCAGTTTAAAATCCTTGTTAGATGTATCAGTCCCCAAAGGTGACTGATCATCTCTTGGTATTTTTCCTGTTATCTCTTTCTCTGTTTCTTTTCCTTTATCTTGCTCATCCTATGTATTTTTATTTTCTTGTGGAGTAGGGGTCTGTATACCTGAAGATGAAATCACATGCTCTTCAGCCTCCTGCAAGGTGTTTGCTGTCCACTCTGTCTAGTTCATAAAATTTTCAATTTTGGGCATGTGGGTGTGAATGTAGGGAGTTGATTTTTTTTCTACCCTCTTCTTAGATATAATTCCCAATGGGTCATAAGAACAAGTGAAAGTAATGTGTGTAAATTTTATCTCCTTCAGCATCTTGTTAGCCTCCTCTCCTGTTTCTCTATTGTTGCAAATGAAAGGACCAATTTTGGATTTGATCCTAAACTGAGACTTCTTTTTTGCTGATACAAAATGTACGTCATTTGCATTGATAATCTGCCTAATGTACTCTAGGGAAAAGATCCTCATGGGGAGGAACTTTGGCATCTTGTAAGGGGAAATTCACTCCCATATATTCTTAGCTCTATATAGTTTTGGTACAAGTACTAGTCTCCAGTTCCAGCTTGGTCTGGTAGTTGCATGATCTTTCTAATATCTTCACTAATCCTTGGTTCCACTGTGCTGTTGAGGGTGCTCATAGTTGGATGCAAAAACAATTCAATGAAACATTTGTAGGTGTAATATTTCTGATCTTTCATCAGCATTGTTGTACAGAAGATGACAGACTAAGGTTGGGAATCTTCATTCACATTTCTCATTGTAAACTGGAACCTGTTTGCCCGAAAATATACAAACATATAAACAGTGACTGCAGTGTATTTAAACACTTCCTCTGAAACTTGACAAACTGGTCATGAATGGCATCTGTTGAAGATTGCAACAAGAAACAGTGAAAGTGGCATCCTGAAACATCATCCTTGATCCTACTTGAAAAATAAGCACCTAAACTAGGTGGGGCCCACATAGGCTATTTTTAGGTGTATGTCTATTTTTAGAATGGTGAGCATATTCTAAAATTAGTGATACGATTTCTAGATGTTGAGAAAATTTATCTTTAATGAATTTACTTAAGAGATATAAAAATCTATTTACGACGTACACTAAAAACAGAACACATGTCATTATTATTAGCTCTTAATGATAACAAAAATAAATAATAATTATTTTCTGAGCAATTTCATTTCGTTGAATAGGTTTGCAATATCACAGCTACACTATGTACCCTAGGTACAGTGACCCATGGCGGAAGAATAAGTTAGAACTGAAGTGGTAGTGTTGTGACAAAGTTGGAAGAGTAGTTATGGGAGTTGTTATTTAGTTTAACTTAGTTAAGTGAGTTAAACTCAATTGTGCTAGTTGTATCTAGTTCTAACTGACGATACACTAGTGAGAGTTTAGTGAATTATTTAGTTAATTAATTCACAACTAATAACTCACTTGCAACTGAACAAATACAACAGTTAAATACTTGCATGTCAGTTCCAGTGGAGACCCAGTGGAGAGATAGGTGAAAGGGTGGGATGGACTATCTGTTGTGACTATAGTGATGAATTCAATGCATCTACACAGAAATTTGAGTTGCCAATGAGGATTGCACAGTGAAAGCAGGGCCATATCAAATTCATTCAGGGGTCTTCTTCAGCAAGGATTGCGCAGTGGAGGCAGGCTATCAGGAGGCAAGAAATTGGTGCATGGAGGTGCAAATTTGTGCAAGACAGTGCGAGACGATTGTATATTGTACTGAGAGCTCTATGAGCTGAGCTTTGTATGAGATATATGAGATTGTTACATGATTCCATTGATATACATAATATATTATAGTTGGGGTTTTTAGCTTTAAGCTTTCCTAGTAAAACATCTTGTTTATGTGCGATTGATTTTCTTCATGTGTTTGCAATTGGCGATTTAATTTACGCAAAGAATTAAGTGGAAAGATTCTGTATTTAACATAATATTAATTTGTTACATTAGGAGAATCTGGTAATATACATGCATATTGTATAATTTCTACATGGTATCAGAGCTGAAGAGATTGTAATAGTGAAGCAGTGCTGAGTTTTTGTTGGTGGAAACAATTCGAAATTGCTGCAAGAATTTCTTGGTGCGACAGTTGAGTATACATTAGAATGGCTTTCAATGGTTTGCGGTTGGAGTTTGCACTCAAGGGAAGCTCGAACTACATAGCTTAGAAGGATAGGATGGAGGCAGTGCTTGAAGATAACGACTTGATGGAATTCATCGAGAAAGATGTTCCTAAGCCCACTTCGATGGATGTTGCAGTACTTGATGCATGGAAAAAGAAAGTAGCAAGGGCAAGGAGGATTTTGTTGGAAGGTGTGAAATGCCATATTGTGTCAAGATTTCATGGGAAAGCCACTCCATATGCTATGTGGAAGGCTTTGACAGATCTTTTCCAAAGCAGTAGCGACCATAGGAAATTGGCGCTGAAGGATAAGCTCAGAAAAATCAAGTTGGAGAAGAACGACACTATTCTAGTATACTTAACAAAGTTTGTCCAATGAAGGGATGAGCTTGGGAGTATAGGAGTCAATGTTGTGGATGATGATTTGGTGAGCTTGGCTCTCCTTGGACTTCCGAAGAGTTGGCACAGTTATGAAGACTCTTTCAATGGACGGGAAAAACTACCGGATTGGGATCGACTTTGGTTGGATCTAGTGCAGGAGGAGATAAGGCGGAACACCAGGGATGGATCTTCATCAAAGCATGATGATGAAAAGGACTATGATTTGGCTGCCAAGGCGAAGAAGAAGAAGAGGAATAAATTCCATTCTAGATCTGAGGCCGGAGAAGATGGCAAGGAGCACAACATGTCCAAAGTGAAGTGTTTTCACTATCACGAATTTGGACATATTGCCACAAGTTGTCCACATAAGAATAAGAACAAGATGGCTGCTGGAGCTGCAGTCGGTGAGGCCCTTGTCTCGCAATTTGAGCTTGAATTCTCATTGATCGCATGCATAGTGTCTAGTGCATTGGATTGGGGTGGTACTTTGATAGTGGTGCTTCCTTTCACATGACGGGAGATGAGAAACTTTTCAGTAACTTAGTGGAGAAATATCTCCATATGCATGTTGAGTTGGGTGACGATGAACGATACAGTGCGACCGACATTGGTACCATTACCTTTCAAAGGGTGTCAGGTAAACTCTTTCATATAAAAGATGTTGTGCATGTTCCAGGTTTAAAGAAGAATTTAATCTCAGTCACAATGTTAGAGGATAAAGGCTATGATGTTGTCTTTAGTGAAGGAAAAGTGTTCCTGCGACACAAAGCAACAGGGAAATCCAAGAAGGTTGGGATTCGATTTAAGAATCTCTACAAACTTGAAGTATATGGGATTTCTACGGAGCTTCCTACTGTTGGGAAGTGTGAGAAAGCCATGCAATTGAAGCTTGAGAGGGAGTTGGTTTTGCATGCAGGTAAGAGTGAACCTCGGGATGTGGAGCAACCACAAAACATTAGGGGAATTTTGAGGTCTAAAATGGGCCTCCTAAGGAAAATGTACAATTAAAATTCACTTTATGAGAACCAATCACATTTTAGGGGATGGCATCATCCCTAATGGTTGAGGTGGCATTGCTTAAGTTAAAGGTACTTACTTGTCACATTCTCAATGGTGAATAAAAACTCATGGTTAACTTTGGTAGTGCTCTAATTACTTTTAAAGTCAAAGTAAAATACTCATAATAAATGTCATTTTACACTTTTTAATAAAAATATATTATTGTCATTTCATATTTCTTGAAAGAAACAATGCATATCCTATATATTTATTATATTATATTATTTTTATATAGTATATTAATTACATGTTATTATACAATTTAAATAATATAAATTTTAATTAATAGTATATAATATAATTAAGAATTTATAAATTTATATTTATATTTTATTTTAAGTTATTTAAGTACAAAGGACAAATGCATTAGTTGTTCAATGATAATGATTTTTTCCTGAAAAACTCATTCTTATTTATAGTCACATCAATACAATTTTTTTAATAACTTTATTTTGGTATAAATTTTGAATTGAATTTAACTATGGTTACATTGATTGTAGTGCAAAAAGTGAATTGAAAATTCATAAATATTATTTTATTGGTTTAGCTATTATTTTGTTATTTCCTTAGGAGGCCCATTTTAGACCTCAAAATTCCCCTAATGTGAGGATAATGGAGTGGGAGCAACCACTGATGCAGAGAAATTTCGTGCAAGATGGGTAGAGGGAGTGCATGCAGCTATACCCCCAGGTAAGAGGTGGGGCGACATGCATGGCTAATCCTAAGAAGAAATTTCTGGGCAAGATTCATGGGGATGGTGTGGATCTCATGAATTGAACCTAGCTACGAGGTGCCCACAGAGCAAGAGTAGCATGATCAGTTGGATTGATGCAGGCAGATCAAAGTGACAGTGTCAGATACTGGAGTGCGGATCAGAGTTGAAAGCAAGTGTAGAGTGCATGGGTGCAGAGATCAACAGTGTAGTGGTTCCTGAAGACATGTGCAGTAGCTAAGAAAAAGTCGAAGAATTTGATGTCAGATGCATTTTACTGATTCATTTGTTTGGAGGCTATTCATTTTCGGAAGTGTTGCATACAAGAGTTGCAGAGCGGATGCATGGAGTTGTAGGGCGCTTGCAAAGGTTGTGGGGTGAATGCATGGAGTTTCATGTCGCATGCAAAGACATTCCTTTCTTGTTGAGAGGGAGTGTTGAAGATTTCAACAAGAAATAGTGAAAGTGGCATCCTGAAACATTATCCTTGATCCTAGTTGAAAAATAAGCACCTAAACTAGGTGGGGCCCACATAGGCTATTTTTAGGTGTATGTCTATTTTTAGAATGGTGAGCATATTCTAAAATTAGCAGGATGCTGATTGTAGATGGTTGAGCAATTTCTATCTTTGGATGAATTTATATTTTTAGAGATATGGGCAAATTCTATTTATAGATTGCATATCTAAAAAAAGAATGCATGTCGATTATTATTAGCCCTTAACGATAATCAGACAATAAATAATAACTTATTCTCTTGGAGCACTTGATTTCAGTGAACAGATTTGGCACATCAAGAGGTTGAAATAATTATGCAATTCCTAGGGTGGTTGGTGACTCATGCATGGAGGACTCAGTTAGAACTGAATTGGTAGAGTTGTGACAAAGTTGGAAGAGTAGTTATGGGAGTTGTTATTTAGTTTAACTTAGTTAAGTGAGTTAAACTCACTTGTGCTAGTTGTATCTAGTTCTAACTGAAGATACACTAGTGAGAGTTTAGTGAATTAATTAATTAATTAATTCACAACTAATAACTCACTTGCAACTGAAAAAATACAACAGTTAACTACTTGCATGTCAGTTCTAGTGGAGAGATAGGTGAAAGGGTGAGATGGACTATTCGTTGTGACTATAGTGATGCATTAAATGCATCTACATAGATATTGGAGTTGCCAATGAGGAATACGCAGTGCAAGCAAGGCCATATCGAATTCATTTAGGGTTCTTCTTCAACAGGGATTACGCAGTGGAGGCAAGTTGTCAGGAGGCAAGAAATTGGTGCATGGAGGTGCAAATTTCTGCAAGAGAGTGTGAGACGATTGTATATTGTACTAAGAGCTCTATGAGCTGAGCTTTGTATGAGATATATGATATTGTTACATGATTCCATTGATATACATAATATATGATAGTTGGGGTTTTTAGCTTTAAGCTTTCCCGGTAAAACATCTTGTTTATGTGTGATTGATTTTATTCATGTGTTTGCAATTGGCGATTTAATTTCCACAAAGAATTAAGTGGAAGGATTTTGTATTTAACATAAGATTAATTTTTTAGATCAGGATAATCCGGTAATATACACGCATATTGTATAATTTCTATAGCATTTGCCAGGAATTGACTAAAATTGAACATAATGAAAGGCTTGGAGTTTGATGAAAGTATTGAGAGTAAGCCTATCATTGCTTCATCTAGCCACTGATATGAATGGTATCCTAGTAGGTAAGAAAGAATAGTGACTATATGCTGAGTCCTATCAGGGAATGTAGAAGATGGGTATGGGGGATTCTTCTTAGGCAGGGGACTGTCTGCAGCCATGAATATTTCAAGGGTTTTGGCTTTTCTGGAAAAATCTAATTTTTGGTACAAATACCTGAGGGTTTCATGGGAAAAAGGTGTGGTTTCTTCAATAACAGGAGCCTGCATCATCTGCATAATAGACTAGGCACTAATGGTGAAAAGAATTTCTCTTGTGGGGGTAAAATCAACCCTTTGATTTAGATCATAACAAGCATGACACTTTCTTATGAATTCGAGGCAAATGTGGGCTTTTGGAAATATATAATAGGGCAGGTTTGTGTCCCACAGTCCTATGTCATCAGGCTCATCAATGATCTTATCCTCCAACCAACAATATATGTCGAAGAGGTAAAACTCTGAGATTGTCTCATGAATTTTGAAATCCCTATCGACAAGGGAAATGTGATCAAGGTCTACAGGAGGGTGAACCATTGGATTGAATGGCTCATGCTTCTTCTTCTTTGGAGGCATGATTATCTCTGAAAATGAAATTGACTGTGTTTTTTATATCTGCAATTGCACAGATTAGAAAGGAAATAATAGAGAGGGGAAGAAATAGAAGGGATTTTTTCTTGATCAGAAGGGGAATTGGAAGGAAAGGGGATTAAAGAAGTGATATTTCTGTTGATCTGCAGATAATTGGAATATTTCACACTCTTTTTAGATATGCTAAACTCTTGAACTTGATCACATGTTACAATAAAATAAAGATAACATAGTAACCTTTGAAACAGGTGGGGAAATGTAGTTTTGTAGGGTGAAGGGGTTTTCGTTGACATGGCGCGGGCCCGTTGGGTAATGTATTGAACAGTTAATTGTTCAATGGGTCTTTAGGCGAGAGCGGGGGTGATTGGCTAGACGTGACAGGAGAGGCATCGTGGAGCAACGAGAATGGCAAAGGTTTGATGGTAAAAAACATGATTTTATTATGGTGGAAGTTGCTTTTTAGAGGTGGTCAGGGACAGTAAGCGGAATGGAATGGTGGGGGGGGGGTGCAAAATGATATGTAGCTGACACGTAGTAGATGAGCCAGTTTTTAAAACCACCCATTTTGGACCCCCCTGACACTAACTTTCAGAAGATGAGGGGGGGGGGGGGGTCCAGAAATGAATGTGAATCGTCGGATGTAATGGTGGGGGAGGAGATGGAATGGAAGGCGGCATGAGTTTAACGCTGATGAGATGTGTGAGTGAATGGTGGGGTTGGGAAAATTACATGAAATTTCCGGGCAGAGTGTAAGGTTAGGGACTTTAGGACTTTACGATATGACATGAAATATTTCAAAAAACTTTAAAATGAATTAATCCCAGAAACTTAGGATAAAGACTCCTTTGTTTTTTTTATTTTTACTCTTTAACATGAGAATACATGAAATATTAAATGATGCTTTAGAGTAAATTTCATGTCTCTCCACATTAATGTTTCTTTCATTCTACCTACCCTTTCACTAACCTAACATTTTTTCATCATTCTTTTGCAGGGTGCATTTAGGCTTGTAGACCCATATCTTTTTATGAAATTATAACCTACTCTTTAGCTCATCCTTCCATTGACTCAGATTAAACTATTGAGTCAATTTTATTTCTACCTAGTTGCTGATTTGCCAGGATTGAACTGTTTGGAAAATATTTATTTTCTAACCTATCCAACAACAATTTAAAATTGTTCAATCATGCTTAGACTGTATGAATTGAACAAACTAATCTAATAAATAGTGGCATTTTGATTTGCAACACTTTCAATATTAGTTTTTTTTGGGGGGTTTTTCTTTCTTTTATTTTCTATTCTCTCTCTCTCTCTCTTTTTAATATACCCTCTTTTCTTTTTCTTTTTTCATATTTTTTGGAAATCATTTGAACATTGACAATCATGTACAATATGAAATTGCAACTATGAAATACTCAATCACCTTGAGATCCTATAAATTATAGGACCCTAACAGTGGCTCCAGCTGGGGATGGCACTTCTCCAAGTGAAGTGTCAAGAACATAAGACCAGTATCCTTGAGTGCTCCATTTTCTGCAAAGTCTTCATCTAATTTATTTTTTTGTTTTGTTTTATGACAACTCATCAAACCAGGCTTAGGGCCTTCTCCACGGGCTTCAACCTCTCTGAATCACAAACTATAAAACAATGGTATTTACAATGATGAAAAGATCAAACTGTATTCTTAAGAGAAGTAATGCTTCAACATCTTGCCATTGACATGACCTCCAGGTATATCTGTTCATTCTAGATCCTTAAGGAAATATGCATTGTTTCCTATGAAAGCATCAATAATGTATGGCCCTTGCCAAAGGTTGTCAAATTTTCCATGTTTACCTTTGTCTTATCTTCTGGAATCCCATTTCAAGACTTTGTATCCTAGATTAAAATCATTAGCCTTTGTTCTTTTATCAAAAATCTTCTTGATATTTTCTTGAATCACTTGAGTCCTATTATAGACCTCTTCTCTAGACTACTGTAATTGAATAGTTTGATTGATCCTTCTCTGTGCATCATTCAGTTCAACTTGTATCTCCTGAATGATCTTCATGACTGGAAATCCTAAAGAGGAAGGAAAAACTACATCCATTCCATAGACCAATTGGTATGGAGAGATGCCAATTGATTTGTTGGTAGTAAGTCTATCAGCCCAAAGTGCATTGACTAACTTATTATGCCATGATTTCTTGTTGTCCTCCAAGAGATTTTTTATGATATTCACCAAATTTTTATTTGAAGATTCAACCAATCCATTACCCTGCGGGTAATAGGCTATTGAATGTCCCAAAGTTATATGGTACTTATGACAGAAATCAACCATTTTATTGGATTTGAAGGCTGCAACATTATCAATAATAAGTTTTCTAGGACAACCAAATCTAGAAAGGATATTGGTTTCAAGGAATTTAATAATGACATAATCAATGGCATTTCTGGAAGGAGTGGCTTCTATCCATTTGGTAAAGTAGTCTGTGGCAATAAGAATCCAATTATGGTAGGCAGAGGATGGTGGATGAATTTATCCAATGAAATCTAATCCCCATTGTTGAAAGGGCTTTCCACAGAAATGGGCTTTAAGGGAAAGGACAACAATTTTATCTTTCCTTCAAAAATTTGGCATTTGTGATAGGCAGTTACCATCTTGTGGATATCAAGGAAAAGGGTAGGACAATAGAAACTAGCCCTAAGGATCTTATTGGGAGTGGTTTTCCAATAAATATGGCCGCCACAGTCACCTTCATGGAATTCTTACAAAACTTTATTTGCATCATATTTTAGCAAGTATTTGAGTAAAACATTGCCAACATTTTTCCAGTATAAGACATTTTCTAAAATGCAGAATTTGACAGATTTTAACTTCAGAAATCTAGATTTATTTTTGGAAAAACTAGGAGGAGCATTTAAATTAAACAAAACATATAAGATATCTACATACCAGGGAGAATTTAGGAATTCTTCATCAATTGGTGGAGTTTCCATTCCCTCTTGATCATCCAATGAATAGACCGGGTTGATATCTAGTGCATGAAAATTCAACCATCAATTTGGCTAATCCTTGTCCTTTGATCAATTTGGTAGGTTTGATTTCAAAACCATATTCAAGAATAACAACAACCCATTTGCCTCTCTTCCCATCAGGACCATTCCGCGTTAAAATGTCTTTGAATACTGCATTAGGCACATAAGAAATAATATGTGAATGTAAAATGTAAACTCTGAAATATTTTAGTGCTTTAACTAGAGAAAAGGCCTGTTTTTCCATGATGTTGTACTTTAAAGATGCATATCTCAAGGCTTGGCTAAAGAATTCTATTGGATGCTCATGTCCTTCACTATTTTTCTGCAATAATACAACAACAATAGTATGTTCAGATGCAAAAGAAAAAAATATGAAGTCTTTGGTAAAATCCGAGCTGATTAGAACTGGAGATTTTGTTAATTCTTTCTTGACTAGATCAAAAGGTTTTTTAGATTCAATGTTCCACTTAATTTCTGAATCCTTTTTAAGCATGTTGATTTTATTTCTCAGAATTTTTGCAAGATTGGGTATAAATCTCCTTAAAAATTTAATTTTACTAATAAAATATTGAAGTTCTTTGATGTTCCTGGGATGAATGATTTTGAGAATACCTTCAATCCTGCTAGGATCAATTCTAATTCCATCTTCAGACATAATGTGACCAAGAAGCTTTCCTTCTTCAAGGCCAAACATTTCTTTCATGGGATTTAGGGAAATTCCAAACCTTCTACATTTATTAAGAACCCTTCTTAGATGTGCCAAGTGTTCTTCATCAGTTTTTGAATACACAGTAATGTCATCAAGATAGATCACAATGAAATGGCCAATTTCGTTTGCAAAAGCAATGTCCATGGCTCTCTAAAAAGTGGCACCGACATTCATTAATCCAAAGGGCATTTTCACATGCATGAAAAGTGCAAGGAGTAGTAAAGGATGTTTTGTCCTGATCATCAGGATGCACCAAAACCTGATTATATCCTGAAAATCCATCTAACAAAGAGATCCTATTGGATCCTATTACCCTCTGAAATATGTGGTCTATTTTTGGTAAGGGGTAGTTGTCCTTAAGGGATACTTTGTTCAGATTCCTAAAGTCAATGCAAAGTCTAATTTCCTCTGTTTTCTTTCTTGTAGGCACAATGTTGGATGCCCATTTATAATATCTAAGTGGAACTATGATTTTGGCCTCATACATTTTCTTTATTTTTTTCAATCAATGACATTAAGACATTATTTATCCTACGCAATTTTTGTTTAAAAGGTTTTTTATCCTCCTTGATTGGAATTTTGTGCTGTATAATGCTAGTATCATAGGATTTTAGGTCCTCATAGCTCCAAGAAAATACATCTATGAATTCCTTAAACAAAGTTATATACCTTTGTTTTGTAACAATAGACAAATATTTTGACAATTTTATCATTTTGGGGCTTTGTTCACTGCCTATGTTACACTCTTCAATGTTTTCCCTCGTTGGTTCTATTTTTGGTTTTTTGGCTATGTCATTAAAGTCAAACAGTTCTTCCAAAGGGACAAGCCCTATAGGCAGGATATTATCCTTGAGTTGAAGTACTTCAAATTCTTCTTTTTCTGGGTCTTTATGTATTTATATTTTATGTACAGTTTTATTTACTGAAATATTTACATCAGAAACAACATATTGTTTATCTACACTAATTTGTACATTAGTGTGACTATATTCTTCACAATCTACATCTATGTTACTATCTTCAAATTCATGATCCTTTGATTGTAAGAAACTCTCAATTTGTTTGTCATTACAAAAAACTTGTTAGTATCTCATTTTATCAGGCACAGATGGACGATGTTTAACCTCTACTATGTATTTTCTGTTTGAGTGAGGAAATTGGCATGTGCTTGTTGAAAACGCTAAGCCATTTGCCAGGATGTTCTGATTTGTTGGAATATCTGCCAGATCATATTCTTCAAATGTTCTCAGAAAATCAAGCACAATATTTCTGTATGCTCTCAATCTAGGATGTTTTGCAGTATATTCCCCTTTGATATGTTTTATATTTAATTCCGAATCTCCATGAACAAAAAATATTTTAGGTCCTAGTCTTTTCAAAAATTGTAATCCTAAGAGTAGAGCTTCATATTCTTCTATATTGTTTGTGCATAGAAATTTGAGTTTGTAGGAGTGACCTTTTGCATGATTGTTCCTTGCATTATATACTCAGATACCTGCTCCTGAGCTTGTTTTGCCACATGAGCCATCAAAACTCATATTCCAAAGAGGTTCATTTTCAGGGTCTTGTTGTAAAATTTGTATTTAGTTGTCATGTTTTTCATTAATATCACTTTCTGCATGGGTAACATGTTTATCGATGTCTCCATCATTATAAAGAATGGAGTCAAGGTTGGTATGGACAAAGTACAAAGGATAGTTTTGTGGTTTTTCTTGACTACTCACTATGTACTTCATTAATGTTTCCCTATACAGTCTTATTTTTTGCCCAAACACTGGTATTGTGGCATAAGTCATATCCATTTGAAGGGTCCCTTGCAAATTTTCTCCCCATGAGCATGAAAAAAGCATGCCATAATTAGGAGGGATGTCAGCTACTACTATATCCATCACAATACTCTTTGCTAGTATTTGAGCTAAAGTGACACAAAGATCTTTGATAAGAGCAAGACATCTAGCTTTGTTAGAGTCAAATGGGTACAAATCTTTGTAAGGTCTAGTAAATTCCAAGGCCAAGTTTCTCCTTAACAACCTTTGGCATAATATTATGTGATGCACCTGAATCCAACATGGCATTATGGAGAATTTTGTCATGAAAATTAATGCTAACATAAAAGGGAGGGATACCTCGTTCTTGAGGTTTACCATCAACTTCTGGCCGAAACAAGAGTTCAGGCCGATCATCATTTAAATTAACAGTATCAATAATTTCCCCTATGTTTAGTGCTTTTAGGACCTCATTCATATACAAATTCTTATTTATCAATTCAGTAAGAGGAATAGAAAATTTCAGTTTAGCAAGTTCATTCTCAATGCTGAATGGTGTTTGAATTTTGAGCAGATTTGAAAAATCAGTTCTTCCAGCCACTACTTTTTTGGTAAGTTCAGTTTGTTGACTTGTTCTAGGGATATCAATTTGGGAAATTTTGGCAGGAGTATCAATTGTTATCCTAGTAACGTTTTCTGTATTCTTCTTTTCTAAACTGTTTACATTTTTCTTTGAATTTTCTGTTGTTTCGTTGAAATCAAGTTCAAAGACCTTTTTGATAGAATTTTTGGAATTCTTTTTATTGGAATTATCAAAGTTTTTATTTCTTCTAAGGTTATAATGTTTGTGAACTTTCATGATAGCATTCTCAAATACTTGTTTATAATCATTAGATTCTAATTCTGTTTGAGTTAATGAAAATAATCCTTGTTATTCTTGAGTGAGAAAAACAGAGTCATCTTCATCAATTCCCATTAGGTTTATCTAATTTTCTTCTACTTCTTCAACTACTCCATCATCCTCATCAACATAATTCTCTTGGAACGGTAGCCTAATTTTCTGATCAAGACCTCTTTTCTCTCTCGGTCTTATCTGAGGAGGGTTTATTTTAGGATTTTGATTTCTATTTTGAGGAGCTGGTTGATTTTCTCTAGGAATAGTTCTCTCATTTATATTATTCCTCTTCATCATTCTCTCCATAGTTCTTACCAATGAGTCAATTTTAGCATCAGATGTGGAAGCTGAAGGCCCTTCTCTTATAGTAACTCTTCACTCAGTTCTTATCCTAACTGTCTTTGCTAACAGGTTAGCTTCTACGCTCACTGCATCCCTTTGCATTTCTTCTAATGTGGTCGAGTTTCTTTCTCTTAGTTGATAAGACATTTCTAGCTCAAAACCATATGGAAATTTAACTAAGGCCAAACCTTGTGGTGGTTTTATATGAGAAGGTATTGCATTATATAAACTGTTGAATCTGGTGGAATAATCTTGAACACTTTCAGCTAGGGCCCTCCTAATGTTTTTATATTCAGATAAAATATAAAGAGGGTTCTTTTTTACTTCCCACCTATTGAGGAACGTTTGATGAAAATCAGGGATGTCATTGATGTTGTTTGCAGGTAAAGCTTTGAACCATTTTCTCACTTCTCCACTAATAACCTGAGCAAACATTCTTAACTTAACACTTTATTCATCTACCTATTGAAGGTAAAAACATTCATTCATTTTATCAACATGATGTTGGGTAGTTACATGACCAATTCCATAACATAGTGTAATTTTTGACTGTTAATCTTGTGGCATAACTGCCAATGGTGCTGACAACACCAATGGAGCATATCTGGTTGCCATGATTGGTGGAGGAAGGTGGAAAGTGGACGAAATAGGATGGATGATGGGAGGAGATATGTGCATGGAGGTTTGAGTATTCTTATGGGGAAGGATAAAAGAAGTGGTGGGTATTATAGAAGCAATAGGACTAGGTGTCTTAAGATGGGCAATCTGAGAGGTAAAAGAAGAAGCTTCTATAGTCAATGCAACTAGTTCTACAGATTGTTGAAGGTAAGCATCATCAACAATTGAAGTGAACTCTGTTACCAAATATTGGAGTGTAAAAATCTTGGAGAAGTTGAATATCAGATTGAGTTTGTGAATAAGCTTCTTTCATTGGACTTTGTTGTAGAATAGATGGATCAAATACTGTCTGGTCTATCCAATTCTCAGCTTTAGTCTTGAATAAACCTTGTTCAAAGTGCAAATCAAACTTGATGTCCTGTAAGGTGATAAAGTTTTCAGAGAGGGAATTTTATCTTTGAAGAAATCTGTTACTTGCTTGACTCTTGGTTCTAGGAGTTTTTCTTAAATTTTTTTTCCGGATTGCCCACTATAGTGGGAGGCCTTGGATCAGGATGGGATCTAGTGGAGATTCTTTTAGGAGCCAAAATTTAGATTTGAAACTCGGAAAAACTAATTGTTTACAAAAACTGAACGTAAACCAATCTTAGAAAATACTTCTATCATACAAAATTTTTTAACTGGGGTTTCTGAATTCGAATGAAATGACAAGTTTTTCAGAATTTTCCCCAGTATGGTCGCGACTATTTTATCGTTCTATAATTTTAAGATTGGAAAGAATAATTATATAGGACAATTTCAAAACCACTTTGGCGCCTAGAATATAGCTCTCCTAGACTCAAAGAGGGATCTCTCTTTCAAATTTAGCTTTTTTTTATGAATTAGATATTAGGCTAGTTATAAGGATAATAGAGATTGTTTTTTTAATTGATTGCTTGGTTGGATTAGTAGATGTATTTAGACTAATTCCATTGGGTTATGGAGTCATAAAAGGCTGAGTTATTGCATCAAATTTTCAAGAGAATTCATAAGGCAAGCTAACTACACTTACTGGATATTAAAACAAAATGAATTTTGAAATGGAAGAAACAATGAAATCAGTAATGGTTAAAAAGAAATTAAGAATTTCTTAATCAGACTTCAAAAGAAAAATATTTATATTGCAAACACGGCCAAAAATAAGGTGATTTGACATCAAATCTTAATCTTCAGATTTCTGTTTTACAATAAGATTTAAATGATGCACTGAGAGAAAAACAATGGAAAACATTAAAAAAAAAAGAAATAACATCACCAGATAAACATAGCTCAAGTATCCTGTAAAAGGTCCTTTATTATTGATGCTCCAACTTCAATAAAGTACAATGCTCCAATAAAAAAGTTTTACAATCCAGGGTCCAACCCTTGATCTCAAAATGTATGAAGTATTTAACAGAATTCTATAACGATTGCCGTATCTACTAGGAAATCTGTTATTAATTAAAAAACAAACAAAATTTGACTAGTGTGACCACGAAATGGACACGATGGGATTAATTTGACATCTGGCCCTATTTTTAGAAATCCATTGATGCATGATTTGATTTGGTGATGTGATGGCTGATTTGGCTGATATGGTGTGGTGTTGATCTGGCTAATTTGCTGGCCTTCACCCTTCTTGGTATTCACATAGCTTTTCCCACGGTTGCTCATCTAGAATATATATCCTAGTCACCTTTCGATATATTTCATCGATCTCCATGAATCTAACGAAGTGGGCCTCAACATAAAAATGTGTTTGATTTCATGCTGAATAAATATATCATTACTTATAACATCTAGAAAATATTTTCCTATCATGGTATTTTTGATGTTTGCATGCTTGGTTGTATCCTTTGAAATTTCCTTGAGATTTTTCACATAGACCTCCCTGGCCATGAGCTTATAATTTATCACAAACAATGAAGGTAACCCTCTTTTGGTCAGTGGATTGATTCTATTAAAAATCTGCTGACAATAATTTATAAATTGTAGCACTTTTCCTCCAACTGTGTGACCAAAATTTTCATAGTGAGCACCTTCATGACCTCTAAAATTGTTGCTGTTCTGTCTTCGACTCCAATTTCATCCAATTCATGCCTTCTCTTCAAAGTTAGAAACCTAATGATGTTGTTTGAAGTTTCAGGCATGTCCCTAAGCTCCTTGGTGGCACTGGCTATTGCATCATTTACCTTTTCAATTAATTGCTTCTGTTCCAATATGATTTGAATAGAAGGCCATATTTCATTCATAAATTCAATGATACTTGTCCATATGATCTCCTTGAATCTAATGACCATGCTTCCAATAGAAGATTCTTGAAGAGACTTCTGTAAACCTTCCATCAAACTTTTATTTATTTGTGTTTCTTTTAGATGGGCTGATTCACTTGTTGTTATTTGATCTTGTAAGACTTTAATCTGAGCCTGTAGCCTTTTAATTTATTCTATTTATAAAGACATATTCTCCATGGATTTAGCCAATTGTTTTGTACCACTTGATGTACCTGTAGTTGCTGATGTAGTTGAATGGATGACTACAAGAGGAACAACCTCTAATGGAAAGATGGCCATTTGTGCCACTTTTTCCTTTTCCTTTACCAATTTCTCCATTTCTATTTCCATCTTCTTTAGCTGTGTTGACTGTTCCATTATCAGCTTCATCATCTCTGTTTTTTGTATTTCATTCTCTTCTATATCCTTGGTTAGAGGGTCTTTAGTAGCTAACATTTTGAGCTGATTTCTTAAGGTTTCTATGTCTGCATTTTTCTTCTTCAGGATCTCTTATAATGCCTCTATATCTGCAGGATCATACATGATCTTCACCACTAAATCCTCCAAGGATTTAATTCTGGTATCCTTTGCAAGAGAAGAAATATTTTCCTTCTTGAGTTGTGACCTTCCATTAACCTTTTATTTCTGTGTTTCCATCATATGGGCTGTTTCACTTCTTGTTATTTGATCTTGTAAGACTTTAATATGAGCCTGTAGCCTTTTAATTTCTTCTGTCTGTAAAGACATATTCTCCATGGATTTAGCCAGCTGTTCTGTACCACTTGATGTACTTGTAGTTGCTGATGTAGTTGAATGGACGACTACAAGAGGAACAATCTCTAATGGAATGATGGCCATTTGTGTTTCTTTCTCCTTTTCCTTTAACAATTTCTCCAGTTCTGTTTCCATATGCTTTAGCTGTGCCGACTGTTCCATTGTCAGCTTCATCATCTCTGTTTTTTGTGTTTCGTTCTCTTCTATGTCCTTGGTCAGAGGGTCTTCAATAGCTGACATTTTGAGTTGCTTTCTTAAGGCTTCTATGTCTGCATTTTTCTTCTTCAGGATCTCTTCTACTGCCTCTATATTTTCAGGATCATATCCAATCTTCACCACTAAATCCTCCAAGCATTTAATTTTGGTATCATTTTCAAGAGAAGAAATCTTCTCCATCTTGAGTTGTGACTAAATATTGGCCAGTGATATTATCGTTCAAATCAGTTGTGGCACACCTGTATGAAGCAAAATATCAAGCGAGCGTCGCCTATTTCAAGCAAGTGAGATTGAAGGACCTAGACTTGATAATTTAATGAAGACCTAATAGATCAAGACTACTGATATATACTTTCACAATTTTATTCTCAGATAGAAAATCGTGAAAAGGAAATGTTTTAGGAGATTTAAAAGATTAATATGTCACTTTAGCTCTAATTTCCAACCATAAGATTCTTCGTCTAGTTATGATGTAAAATATAAAGGTTTCTTCACCTGTAAACGAATAAATAACTTTTGAAATTGATTTCTATTTGCATGACTATTGTATTGAAAATTTGCTTTACACACTCCAGTAATAGAAAATTGGCTATGACACATTCATGTTTTTTTGTGGTCGATTTAAGTTCATGTTCTGAAGTTTTTAGTCACTTGTGGATCATAGGAGGGCCCCTTGGACAAGTATGATATAGCGTAATATCACTTTCATTTAGAATTTATTTATGTCTTATTTTCATTTACAACTCTAGATTAATCCTCTGTTTCATTTAACAATATAGAATTCATTTTGTCCTTTACTTACTTGTTTTGTTTCCTTTGCACAGGGAAAGCGCTTGAGTAAATTTAAAAAATAATAAAGAACATTTCAATTATTTCTTGGTTTTCTTAGTCTTAGATTTATAAACATTCATTAGTCATGAATGCTACTAAATTGAAATGCACAAATAAATAAACTCAAATATCTTTGATAAACATAATCTCATTTCAGTCATTTACTTATCGCTTTAGAATGTAACACCTTTGTTTTCCTGGTATATTAGTTTACTACTTTCCTAGAGTTAGAATTTATTACTTTCATAGAGCTATAATTTATTGCTTTCATAGAATTAAAGTTTATTACTTTCTAGAGTTAAAATTCATTGCTTTCTAGACTAGACTTATCAACGCCCTTATAATAGACTTTGTGATTTCCATAGCATAATTTATCAGATTAATTACTTAACATACATTCACATTATTTTTCCTAGATAAGAATTTTCATTTTAATTCAATAGATTAAATATTTAATTTATTTCTTTTTTAAAATTTATTTCTTTCTTTAGATATTTCTCTTTGATAAATAAAGTGTGTTTGCTCATTTGGATCTCCTCATGAAAAGGATTTCATTTTAAGACTTGAATTTCATTTCGATAGTTTAGATTGTTATTCATTTGTAATGACCCTTCCCACGTTTACCCACTTTCACAAGCTCTCCAGGGTAAACATGAGTTGAGTGTCACTATGTTATGACCCAACCTCCAAGCTCTAGTTATGGAAGTGGGCCAGAATAACCGAAAACAACCTGCCATCCCTCAGAGACTACAAATCACACAAGAGCTTGAAAACCACCCAAGTGATCAATCCTTAAGCTAGAACTCCTTTTCACCAATTTGACTTCAAAAATGCATCCATAAAAAAATCTATGTCGTTGGGGGGATACAACCACACCCATAAGCCTATCTTTATGCGGTTATGGCCCAAAATCCCCTATTCTGTGCCAACAATTACGAGATCTCTGCCACTTTTTCAAGGATGGCCTTCGGGCCACTGCCCAGAAGTGCTGATATATTTCCAGAAACATGACTAAGATTATGAGAATTCTAATCAATCAATACTCAAGTAAGATCTTGACTGGGACATGCCTAATACACAAATAACATTTCGTCAAACAGATGATAAAAAAATAAGCTACATGTCACGAATGCATATCTTTATATTAGAATCACCAAGAAGGATCTATGTCCTCTCTAGCCAACTGCAACAACACTTGTTAGCCCATGCATTCATACCCCATTTGATAACTTGTTCAATCATGAACATGATCCATAAAAAGAGCACATCGTAAAACCAAGCATATAACTAACATATATCCAGAATAGAGACCATGAAAAATCAACCACAAGGTCAACATAATAATCAATACAAGTGGCCATAGATCACAATAGGAAAAGTAATCATATTATCATATGCAATGCCAACCAAGTCAGGGAATTCCATGTACCACTCGACCATAGATTGGGCCGAACCAAATCTCTCTTTCAACTAATCACCCTCGTGCCGTATTCCAAGCATGAATGTGGGATCATAAGGGTTAAACCAAATTATAACCAACTAGGGCTTCTAGAGGCCAAACCACCTCAATCCTAAACCATAGTTATTTCACCCAACTGATCTAGGAATCGATAACATCAACCCGATTGGTCTCCTCCCAAGTTGTCAAGGGTTCTATGGGCACCTATCTCAACCCATAGCCTCCAGGGTCTTGATATGTTACAGGGCTTTAAATAACTACCATCTCAACCCACAACCTCTAGGAAGCCAAGCGATTTCAGGGTTCTAGAGATTGTATCCCAACCCACAACCATAGGGACCTTGAGAAGCAATCAAAAATCCAAATGGGGAACCCATTACATCATGTCTATATAGGAAATGGAAAGGAAAGGATGAAACCACTGTCAATCCAGATACATCTCCATGCCAATGACAACAAATAACCATGGAACCACATGCATGTATCACACAGCCAAAAACCAACAAGGAAATCACACATGGAACTTGTTAATTGTAATGTATTCCTACTGTAGCTGCTGATCCAACCTTCTTTTCCTCTACCCACCAATTCCTTGCTTTTCCTTTGCTTGCTTTCTCCAAGTTCAAGTTAATTCTAGAATGCTCAAAGAATGCTCTATGTGTGCAAAATTGTATGAGAGTGTAAGAGTGTGTAAGGAGAGAACCAAAATTGAACTAAAAAAATTTGTAATGACCGAAATATATGAACTGTTTCTCTAATGCCTTTTTATCATTGAGGTCTCATTTTATTTCATTTTCCTTCATTTTCTCTCTAATTTACCTTGCATGCATATTTGTGTCTCTTCACCTTATTTTTCACCTATTTTCCTTATTTATTATAATTAAATGCCATTTATTGCGTATTTTCCTTTTCAAATTTCCATAGACATTAATAAAACACAAGTGATTCCCACTATAGTGTTTTTCCACCATTCAACTTGGAATAGGTTTCCCATGACCTTGGTTTTATTTATTTTTACATTGAAAATCAACCAGGGGTTGTTATAAATCAGTCCCTCTTGGGGGAACACTATCCTCAACTTTCTATGATGCTTATAACCAACAAAACATGTTTCCCATGGAGGTTTATATCATAGCTCGATGCAACATTTAGAACATCCAAACAACTAAAAAATCATGATCATCATACTGCTTATTGGGTATTTATAACATAACTCGTTGCAATATTTACAACATACTTATTATTGGAGCTTTATAACACAAATCATTGTAGCATTTATTATAGACATGCATATATGGGAGAGAGAGAGACAGAGAGAGAGAGAGAGAGAGAACCAAAACACATGTACCAAATACATATGCTCAACCAAAAAATAAGGAAGGATATAAGGCCCGCATCTGATCAACAATATCCTATGTAGCTTCATTGGGCTTGAAGTGCTTCCGTTGCACTTTAACTTGCTCTATTGCTCAGTTCTAGAGCATGAGATATTTCTACCGCAAAATTCACTAAGGTTTTGGATGGAACTATCCCTATGGCTCCACCTACAGTACAGACCAATCAATCACATGATCAACATCTTGGACATATATCTTAAGAAATGAAACATGGAAAAAATCACGGAATGTCACCATCAGTGACAATGCAAGTCTATAGGCCACTACTCCAATCCTCTCAAGGATCTCAAAAGGCCTACAATACAAAGGTGATATCTTGGCACATTACCCAATCCTCAATGAGCTCCTCTTGGGATTGATGTGCAAGTACACATGATACCTAACCTAAAAATCCTTGAATGTTCTATTCTGATCTGCATAACTCTTTTGGATGTCTCGTGTTTCCTTTAAATTCCTCTTGATAACCTACATCTCCTAGTCCATTTCAGCCAACATATCTGGTCCAATCAATACCCTATTCACTGGATCACTCGAGCTTATAGGAGTATTACAACTCTGCCCCATAAAGAGCCTCAAATGGACTCATCCTCAAGGATTCCTGATACCCATTATTTTAAGAAAACTCCACCAGTGGAAGATACTCCTCCCACTTCCTCTACTGATGCATGACATACATCCTCAACATATCCTCAAGAATCCTATTAATTCTCTTTGTCTATCCATATGTCTACGAGTGATCAACTGTACTTAAGGCTAAATTTGTCCCTAATCCTGTAAACAACTCCTTCCAAAACTTGAAAGTAAATTTGGCATATCTATCTGATATGATATTCTTGGGAACACCATGCAACCTCACTATATCCTTGATGAATATCTAAGCTACTTCACTAGCTGAATTAGTAGATTCACTACAATGAAGTTAGCTACTTTTCTCACCCTATCAACTACAACCATGATGGAATCATGTTGTTGATTTCCTTAATAATCCTGTAATGAATTCCATGGAAATGAAATCACATTTCCATTCTAAAATATGAAGAGGCTGCAATAAACCAACTAGATGCTTACACTCATCTTTTACCTGCTGATGATCCAAACATATTGTAAAAAAATCAACTACTTCCTTCTCCAAGTTCGTCCAATAATAAATTTTTTAATACCTGTAAAAGTCTTATGATATCCTAGGTGGCTTAAATATGGCTTGACATGAAACTCCCTCAAAATAAGCTTCTTCAACTCACTGTTATCTTGGACATAAATACTTCTTTTGAATGTGACAAATCCATCTGCCATGGGGTGATACTCATCATCCTTATCACCTTCACCCTACTACCGCAATATATGCTTCAACTATTGATATGTCTCATCATGTTGTCCTGCATGCAAGATACACTCCTATAAATCTATCCCATATTAAATCACAATTAAAATTTTATTCACCTGCACTCTCATACTAATATCATCTGCAACCCTGTTCTCCTTGCCTTTGATGAATCTGATCTCAAAGTCAAACTCACTGAGGGTAGCCAACCATCTAGTTTTCCTGAAATTCATATCAAGTGATCTAGGTGGCTCTAAAAGGATAAAAAAGAGAAGTATCCCGATTTCATCAAACTAGGACCAGAGCATAGAGCTCATCTTCTCGATTCCAACAATGTAAATGACACCTCAATCCAAGTTCGTATGTGAAAGTTATGATCAGTTAAAGTTTTAGTCAAATTAAGAAAAAGTCAAAGTCAAATTCAAAATTTTTCCACATGGTAGGATGTCCATATGACACGTGGAATCAAAGTTGGCAGGCCTAGTGGGACCCACAGAGCTAATGTGGAAGCCCAATCAACACACCAGGTGGACCCACAAGCAGGTGATGTGGCAACATCACAAGTTGACACATGACAAGTAGGTGGCATATGATGCGGATCAATGAAATCCTACCACATGGCCCAATCACATGGTGCCGCATGGAATCTAAAATTAGGCCCAAGTGGCCTAGGCATGGTGCAACCTCCATTTTTGTCTTATTCTCATGGTTATGTCTTATTTTCATGATTTTGGGAGTCGTTACAATATGGACATATGATTTCCATATATTATATGGTTTGAAAACCATTTTAAAACCAAAATTGGGCTTTAAAACCATATTAAAACCAAAATTAAGAGTCCAAGGGTTTTGAACACAAAACCTCCCTAAAAAAATGTAACTTAATATGACTATGCCAACCATTGTGCCAACCACACTCTTCATCTTGTTCACCCTTACACTTTGTTATAAAATGTTATTCAAATGGTTCAAAGGGAACCATGGAGAAGACATGAGATATGAGGGCATAGGAAGGCCAATGGAGACATGAATCTCAAGAAGATTCTAGGAATATTGTTAGAGCATATGTTAGGGAATATTTCAAAGAATATTCTCTAAGAGGAATCTTTAAGATTCCATGGTGGCATAATTTTTAAGGTGTTAGAAATATGTTGAGTTTAGACTCATTTGAATTTGTTTTTCTCCAAGAGTTTGATGGCGCAATCCAATTATTCATCCGAGAAGAATTTTGTTTTCATGTGTCCAGAAGAGAATCTTGTGAGGAATCTAAAATATTCCTCAAGAGCCCAGATTTGAGCGAGTAAAAAATGGGTCAAGTTTATAGTCAGATTTCATGATTTTTCATAAGGAATGGGATGGTGCAGGTACTTCCTTCATCCAAGTAGCCGATTTTTAGGTCTTCCCCAAACTTGGAAGTATAAGGTGCATTATTTCCATGTCTTTTTTGGTTTTTTTGAGAACATGTTTTGATTTTGAGATCCATGTATGCCAAGTTCTGAGAGGATATTTGTATGCCACTTTGTGTGAGAGATTGCTATTTTTTCATGCTGAAGAATAGATTTTACGAGTGAGAGTTTTTTAGAATAAAGTCTCTTGGGAGAGAGACGTGCCATTCTAGTTAACGAATTTCTTCCTTGTTTTGAAAAATATTGCATCGTGTACTCATGATATTCTTGTAGCACCTAAAAAAGCGACCTCCCCACTCTTGACACCGGTCCCAGACATGTAGTCCATATTGGATGAGCTTTTTTATCAAGTTGTGTGTGTTATTTGATTTGATGGATTTCTTTATGTTTCCTCTTCTAAAAAGTATGCACATGTGGTTTCTTCATACTCTTTCACATGAAATTATGCTAACATCACATAAGTAAAATATCTTGGTTAATTTCGATAGCTGAGAGAATTTGTATTATTAGGCTGGTAAAACAAGTACCTAAGCCCACTTTAATCACTCATCAAATTGAACCTCCCACCAAGGAGATAATGCCTTCACATATTCCATGAATGAAATATGGCGGCTCAGTCAAGATCTTGAGCCACATAGTGTTGCTCGTGCTCGATAAACTTCCTTGATTCATAGCATACCACCTATCCTTCCTGCATCAGGACTCCACAAAGTTACTCCTTGCAAGAGTATGTACAGACCATAAACTCCTTATTAGGGTATGCAATATTCAAGACCAGAGCCTTTGTAAGCAAATGCTTTCGACTGCTCAAAACTATCTGCACACTCCTCAGTCCATTAAAACTTATTTCCTTTTCTCTACAAAGATGTAATAGGACAACTAATCTTCTAGGATTTCTTGATGAACTTACTATAATAACCCACCAGTCCCATAAATGATATGACGTCATCCAAATTCCTAGGAGTTGGACACCCCAAGATAGCTTTGATATTTGTCGGATCCACTGCTATCCCTTACTTGGAAACAACATGTCCCAAGTAATGAATCTAATACTGAAAGAAACTGCACTTGCTGAGATTGGCATACAAATGATGCTCTCTCAATAATATCAACACTGCTGCCAAGTGAATTGCATGCTATTCCTCATTATTTGAATATAAAAATATATCATCAAAAAAGACTATCACAAACTTGTCTATATAAGGATGCAACAAAATGTTTATCAAACACATGAAAGTGTCTGGGCCAAAAGGAACCACAAAAAACTCATAATTCCCATTCCTTGTGCGGAATGTAGTCTTGTAGATGTATTCTTCTGTGATGCACACTTAATGATATCTTGATCTTAGATCAATCTTTGAAAACACTGCTACTTTCTTTAGATAATCAAACAAGTCATCAATACTTGGAAACAGGTGCCTATTCTCGATGGTCACCTTGTTCAACTGCCTATAATTAATGGACAATATGAGAGTACCATCCTTCTTCCTTAAAAAAAACATTGACACACCCCCAAGGTGATACACTTGGCCTTATGTATTCCTTATCCTTAAGCTTCAACTTTAGTTCCACCAACTCCGGAGTGCTCATCCTGTAAGGTGCCTTAAATGTTGGTGTTGCTCCTGGAATCAACTCAATAAAGAAGTCCACTTCCCTATGAGGCGATAAATCTGGGATCTCTGTACGAAACATATCCTGAAATTTTTGTAAAAAAGGACACTTCTTTAGGACTTCCTCATCCTTAAAATCCTTCCCTTTATCATTGGAAATATGCATTGCAAATAACAAACATCCTTTCTTGTGGCTACACTTAACTTGCATAACTGTAACCATCATCACTGATGTAGGATTATTCTTTCTCTGTAAGATTATCCTTTCTCCATCATCATCTAGGCACTCAATATCCTTGTCATAGTAATCCACTTTAGTAATTAGAATGAAAAACCAATACATGCCTAAAAGCATGCTATATGAACCCAAAGGAGGCAAATTTAGATGTACTGATGTAGGCATACCATTCAACTCAAATGAATAAGATCTCACCCAATGATGGAATCTTCTCTTGGTCACTATAGCCAACTACACCCAAGGTTCTACATGCACTTATTTATTAAAGAAACACTTATCCACCATGCCAAGAATGATATAACTATAATTCGATCCATGATCAATAATAAAAAAAAAAACTTGATCACAAATCTTACCTTCCATCTCGATGATGGATGCCTGATGGTCATCCTGCCTATTATCCACTGCTGCATAAATATGATGAATGATTTGAATAAAATCTATAACTATCTGTTGCTCCTGAGCACTATAAATATGAGTCCTTCCAGCCTGGTGCTATATGAATTCATTATTGTGATTCTCTTCACCACAAGTCCAACACTTTAAAGGATTTCTATCGTTTCCCTTATTCTGCTCCTTAGGTCAAGACCCATTTCCTCTCTAAACTGCATTAAACTTCCTTTAAGGTGCCACATTCTCCTTGTCACCTACATCTTGAGGTCGTCCTCACTTCTGAGGCCACTTTAATTTAGTCTTCTAATTTTCTTTCCAATATTTCTTAAGCTCAGGCTTGCACTTTTCCTGCTCATAACAATGCTTCAGTTTTCTAATGAATTCCTCCAATGATCGAGGCTCATCAAAATCAATGCGATATTTGATTTCTACTGGAAACCCACTAATGAGCCTTTGAATATTTGTTTTCTCATCCTTGATATAAGGCACATACCTCAACAACTTCAGGAATCTGCCATTGTACTCATCTTCTATTATAGAACCCATATTCAACTCATATAACTCCTTGGCCCTGTCATCATAATATATTTTGGATAAGTAATTATTCTTGAAGAGTCTCTCGAACTCATCCCAAAGCAACCCCTCTTCTCTAATTCTTCTGACATTCTTCACATCTTCCCACCAAATGTCTGCTTTTCCTTTGAGACCGGAGGTAGCTGTTTTGGATTTCATTTTCTCTGAAGAACTTCTTCATTTCAAGAAATCATGCTTCTACATATTCTGATCTCTTCATCTCTATATGAAATGTAGGTGGCTTGGATTTCTTGAATTCCTCTGGAAGATATCCCCTCTCACTCCTCATATAAGGATGATGGCAAGGATGGCAATGATATCTCTCAGAATCTGAACTAGAATGGAATCCATAAGTACTAACCCTCCTGTCAGGTGTATCCAAATATCTGCCACCTCTGACTGTGTCATCTCTATTGAGCCTGTGTCCTCTATGAGGCTTGGTTCCATATGCACCATTAGTCTTCTCCTCCTGTCCATAACTAATCCTTGTCCTTCCGTGCTTCTGTAAATATGAAAGACTCTAAAGGATGATTGCATTAAATTATGCTTGCTTTTCTTGAGCCCTTGCAAGTGTTTCTTGTGCCCTAATCAACTTGTTATATGATTTTCAAATTTTGATATCTGCCCTTAGAATCCTCGGTGTATCTACTGGATCAAGAGAATACTATTCTCCTTCCTGTTCGACTGACCTTTCCGATTCCACTGAATTCACATCATGCCTATAAGGGGAGTCGTGTGAACTGTAGTCCACCATTTTTCTCTTCATCTATGTTATTATATTTCCTGCAAGCATACCATGTTATATAAACCAAATAGAAACATAATCAAAATCATACCTCATTGTATCTCAGGGGAGGCTATCACATCTTCACAAATAAGTCCAATTAGCACGATACATATATATCACAAGCATAACAACTCATGCATAAATGTCATGACCATAACAAGAAGTAACCTGCATGCATTCATGACAAAACAGATAAAAAAATGACATGCAGGCATTACCAATATGCATTTATCCCATCCAGTCCAATTTTTTGAACTTGAAGCTCTGATACCACCCTCTGGTATCAGATATCACCCAAAGAGAAGCAAAGCCACTATGATCCCACCATGTAATGAACCTTCCCACATTTAACCACTTTTACAAGCTCTCTACGGTAAAAATGAGTTGAGTGTGACCATGATATGACTGTAATGTTCCGAAATAGAAATCAGCAGCTTTTTCACTGCTGAAGAACTCCTTTGTCAGAAATATTAACAAGGCTATGTCAGAGATAGAATGAGAGGGCTTTTACCAGTTATGTCACCTCTAAGGAGAGGATGAGAACTGGAGGCTATCTGGCCCTTTCTCAGACTCTGCCTATAGCTATGTAAATACTTCTTCCTCAGAAGATCTTTCTCAAAGGGATGAGCTACAACAATATGAAAAATATGCGCATGAAGAGTAACTTGCTTAAACTTCAAAAAATTCCGGAGAACTCATAGCCATCTCATTATAATAACAAAAACTGCAAATGTATACAAAATCTTGAGGGAAATGATGCTCAAGATGAACAATGCCAATCCTCAAGGCATAAGTACAAGTATCATTAGATTAACACAGATACACATGTGAACCCTAGCTATGACTGCGCAGTCAAATGGAGACACTGCAACATGTAAAATGGAAATGAAATTATATTACAATAATAGCTCAAGAAATGAGGGGGAGCAAGCTCTCAACCCCTGAAAACAACACTACAACAATCCTCTAAAGGATTGGCTATAATATATGTACAAAATATGAAGATACAATAATTCCATAGTTGCTGGGTAACTACAGTAACTCAAAATATACAATAGAAGGAGGAGAATGAATATGGCCTGACTGAAACAACCTCCTCCAATGGATTCCTTAAGTGCAAGGCTAATCCTGGCACTAGAAATCTCTTCCTCCAAAATGATGGAGCAAACCCCCACTATAGACCAACTCTGAGATAACACAGTCTATGGAAGGGACTGCGCTGATGAAGGTGGGAGAAGCTTGGCCAACTGCCAAAATATGCAAATCAGCTCTAGAAACCCTCCTTGCTGATCTTCCCCAAAGAATAGGAACTCCTTCCTATGAGAGATGATACAAGGAATGGTGTTGTGGAATCTCCTCCACTGCAACACCTGCAAAAAAACCTAGTGACTGTGCTGTAGATGAAGTGACGGTTATGGCCAAATTTGTGAATATGGAGAAATGAAGAGCAGTCCTCCTTGAGCTACTCAAGAGAGGAGAGGAACTCCTCAACATGAATCCCTCGTTCCAAAGGCACTGCAATTCAACTGAACAATTGGATATTACAAATAGACTCAAAGTCAAAATCTTCAATAATGCCCTCTATGGCTGCCTCCTCCTCCTTATATGCAAAGTGATGCTTCCATGTCATGGAACCCACCCAATTATGGTTTCTCCCACAAGGAATATTTCTCCCTCTCTAACTGCACTTTCTTCCCAAGCAAGCTACACCCTCTTGGGCTGCGTTGTTGACATGGTCAACAAGGCCTCATCCTCATGTTTTTGCCTCCTTTTCATACTAGGAGGTGCAAAAATGGCTACTCCATGGATCCCCTTCTCACCTCATGAGGGATTTTATTTATGCAAATGGGTCTCCTTACCCACTTTATTTATCTCCTAGATAATATGAGAAAAAATTAATGTTCCAATTTATTTACAAAAATTTTGGAACATTACAGTCCTCCCCTCCCAAAGATTGCTTGCCCTCAAGCAAGTGAAAGGATAGACTGTGTCTTCTTCTCCTCTGTCTGTAGCATCCTTGTATGCTGATCTCCTCCAAGTGCAGTGGTGCTATCTCATAAATCCAATCCTCCACAATGCTCCTCCTTAGCATGCAGGTAGTTGTCAAACCATCATCATGTAAGGTATAATGCTCAAGAGGATAGAAGGTGGTGTCTAGAGGTCCCTCATTGAGGAATGGAGTCTGAAATATAATGGAAATTGTCTCCCCCATATGGTCCATCCATCCCCAAGCTATGTGCCAAGCAAATTGAGTCACCTCCCAACTAGGCAACTCAGGAAAAATGTTATCCACCTTTGGCTCCGGCAAAGAATGTGGGTTGATAATATACACATGGTAGACCATATAGTCTACCCCACACTATCCATCTCTCCACTTAAGATAAGTGTAGAGTGTCTGCTGATCCTGGGCTACAATAATGTTGCCATCAAGTGGCAAGAAGAAGGCTGGACCTCCCAAGGTCTCTCCCCCAATGCTGCAAGACATGCTGGCCCAAACATCTTCATATGTGATGAGTTGGGAATCATCCTCATATGGTTTCATACCCATCATATGGTTCACCCCATAATAAAATAGTACTACTACTGTAGTGGCCATACCATTTCTCATGTTCCCATCAGAACATGCAATGCAAAAGATGTGAGGGGCTCCTCCCTTAGTGGACACATCCATCCTATGTGTCTCCTCCTCAACCCTACTCCTCATGAAGGCATGAACAATAGAATCATAGGGAGAAAATAAGAGCATCATGCTTGCTGCCATGTCTAACAAATGAGAAGGAAAATGGTCCCTCAAGTGCAACCATCACAACTTAGTGCTCCACTGCCATAGAGATCGATAAAAATTGTGGCTGCTCAATCATTGGTGTGTTGCATCAATCTCCTCACAAGCTTGGGGAAGGTAAATGATACCTGCTGAAAATTGAGCATGTCCTCCATGATCTCTATCCTCCCCAAGTCCTCCAAGATAATGGCCATTATCCATGCTTATGGCCCCCACTAAACCATGAGGTCTAGAAAAATGTATGCTCCCCCTTGGAGCATTCTCCTGCATGTGTATGGTTAAGGGATGCATACATATATCATACAAATTATCATGTGAAAAAAAATGTACACCCTTACCATGTTCTGTGCTCATATCAATTGAGGGATTCATAGATGAATCTCCTCTCATCCATAAAGGAAAAAGGGGTGGCTGTGCTTATTCCCCCATCTCCATATGGCTGGTGCATCTCTTCCTATTCTGATCATCAGATGTCCTGTAGGTGAAAGAATCATTGGAATATCCCACCAATAGCCAGGAGTTCCAATGCAGATCGATCCTCCATAATGACAGCACTGGTAGTTCCTCATGAAGAACATCTGTCATATGGCTGTCCTCCTCCTTGAAATCTCCTATGCCCAATTCACAAATTGAAAGGTTGCTATCCTTCCCAGGCTGCTTCTACCACAACGCAGAATCTGCAATGAGAGTAGGTGTAAATGAGGTTGAGGAAATGTATCCCTCCTTCATGAATCCATCCAAAAATCCCACTGCTGTTTCAAGCTCTCCCAAGGTTCCCACCTCTATAGAATTAGTGAGTGGTGCCTCCAAGTGTGAAGCAACCATCCTCGTCTGCTGAACTAGTAGCCCCCTGCATGAAATGCCTCCATGTGGTGAGACATCTCCATCAAGAGAAGACTGAACATATGGATGAACACTTATGTCCATGCCTTGACTGCGCAATCCAACCTCCCTCCTTAGTGCAATAACCTCCAAAAATGGATATGGGTGAGTACTCCTCAACTCATGCTGCTGGTTCTTGAATCTTCTCCCTATCTCCTCCTTGTGACTCCATGGTTTCACACCTCTCTAATAATGGCACGTGAATTGTGCCTTAATCTCTACACATGAGATCTTGGGGATCTTCCTGCAAAGTTGCAAGGGTCCCTCTATTTGGAGCATGAGCTCCTTTCCTCTCTGCCTGAGAGTCTAGAAAGGCTCTAGAAATGATAGCGCTACTGCCCCCAACCTTCTCCACACGAATGGGCAGCCTCCCAAAAATTGGATCCTCTTTAAACAAAGAGACCCCCATGCTTCCTTTCTCCAAGATGTGAGATGAAAGTTCCCTCTTCAGCAGGTTTTGGTTTAGATTTTTGGCCTCCTTCACTGTTGTCTGAAGAGGCATTTCATGCAAGGGTTTTTCTTGGTTTTCTTTGTGCAAACCCATCATGTGTGTCTCATGAATCCTCCCATCAAATCTATTCACTAATTCCTTAGTGAAATTTGCATAAGATGTAATGTCATTATTCTTCAAGGAAAAGGATTCAAAGATCCACCAAGCATAGGCCTTACCTTTCATATGCAGCGCTGCAACTCTGGTAGCTTGACTTTCTAGAATTTGGTGGTGCTACAAAAAGGTGTCTAATTCCTCCACCCAAGCTTTGGCTGAATCGGCAAGTGAGCCATCAAAATGTGATAGATAGGATCTACCATGCTGCCTTTTCTCCTTGGTCATTCCTTCTTCTTCTTCCACCTCCCTTATGGGACTGTTGGGACTATGACTGCACTGACCCTCATAGTGTGTGGCTGAATGCTCACACCCACTATGTACAAATATAGAGTTTTCTTTAGGATCAAACCCTCTTGGGGATTCTTCATCTGTTTCCCTCCTAATCTCCTTGAGATATTTATGAATGCTCTGTGTAGATTTAGGAAGAAGCATTGTAAGATTATCCCCTTTTCCTCCATCAGAAAATGGAGTCTTCTTCCTGCTCAAAATTACGTCTCCTTCTTGATGAGAATAGGAAGTGCAGGGTCATTCCTCCTCTCTTTCTTCTTTCTCCTCAACCTCCTTGGAGAGGTTCTTTCCGGATCTAAAAAATGATGAGAACAAGCTCATCCTCTTCATCATCTTGATTTCTTCTTTCTTGGGCTTGAAGGCCATAGGCTGAGCCAAGAAAGATGCCCTGATACCACTGTAATGTTTCGAAATGGAAATCAGCAGCTTTTTCACCGCTGAAGAACTCCTTTGTCAGAAATATTAACAAGGCTATGTCAGAGATAGACTGAGAGGGATTTTACCAGTTATGTCACCTCTAAGGAGAGGATGAGAACTCGAGGCTATCTGGCCCTTTCTCAGACTCTGTCTATAGCTATGTAAATACTTCTTCCTCAGAAGATCTTTCTCAAAGGGATGCGCTACAGCTATATGCAAAACATGAGCATGAAGAGTAACTTGCTTAAACTTCAGAAAATGCCTGAGAACTCAGAGCCATCTTATTATAATAACAACAACTGCAAATGTATACAAAATCTTGAGGGAATTGATGCTCAAGATGAACAATGCCAATCCTCAAGGCAGAAGTACAAGTATCATGAGATTAACACAACTACACATGTGAACCCTAGCTATGACTACGCAATCAAATGGAGACACTGCAACATGTAAAATGGAAATGAAATGATATTACAATAATAGCTCAAGAAATGAGGGTGAGCAAGCTCTCAACCCCTGAAAACAACACTACAACAATCCTCTAAAGGATTGGCTATAATATATGTACAAAATATGAAGATATAATAATGCCGAAGTTGCTGAGTAGTTGCAGCAACTCAAAATATACAATAGAAGGAGGAGAATGAATATGGCCTGCAAACTGAAACAACCTCCTCTAATGGATTCCTTAAGTGCAAGGCTGATCCCGTCACTATAAATCTCTTCCTCCAAAATGATGGAGCAAACCCCCACTGTAGACAAACTCTGAGATAACACATTCTATGGAAGGGACTGCGCTGATGAAGGTGGGAGAAGCTTGGCCAACTGCCAAAATATGCAAATCAGCTCTAGAAGCCTTCCTTGCTGATCTTCCCCAAAGAATAGGAACTCCTTCCTATGAGAGATGATACAAGGAATGGTGTTGTGGAATCTCCTCCACTGCAAAACCTGCAACACAACTTAGTGACTGTGCTGTAGATGAAGTGATGGCTATGGCCAAATGCCTGAATATGGAGAAATGAAGAGCAATCCTCCTCAAGCTACTCAAGAGAGGAGAGGAACTCCTCAACAGGAATCCCTCATGCCAAAGGCACTGCAATTCAGCTGAACAAATGGAGATTGCAAATAGACTCAAAGTCCAAATATTCAATAATTCCCTCTATGGCTGCCTCCTCCTCCTTATATGCAAAGTGATGCTTCCATGCCATGGACCCCACCCAATTAGGGTTTCTCCCACAAGGAATATTTCTCCCTCTCTAACTGCGCTGTCTTCCCAAGCAAGCTACACCCTCTTGGGCTGCGCTGTTGACTTGGTCAAAATGGCCTCATCCTCATGTGTTTGCCCCCTTTTCATACTAGGAGGTGCAAAAATGGCTACTCCATGGATCCCCTTCTCACCTCATGCGGGATTTTATTTATGCAAATGGGTCTCCTTACCCACTTTATTTATCTCCTATATAATATGAGAAAAAATTAATGTTCCAATTTATTTACAAAAATTTTAGAACATTACAATGACCTAACATCCAAGTTCTTGTTATAGAAGTGGGGTCGACTAGCCGGAAACAACCTCCCATCCCTCAAAGACTGCAGATCACATAGGAGTCTGAAACCACCACAAGTGATAATTCCTTAAGCTGGAGCTATTTTTCATCAATTGGAATCCACAACTGAACCCATAACACAACATCTATGCGGTTAGGAGGCTACAACTACACCCGTAAACCTATTTCCATGCAATTATGGCCCAAAATCCCTTGTTTTGTGCTAAATTTTCCTATATTTATGTTACTTTTTCAAGGATGGCCTTCAGGCCACTGCCCATAAGTGCATAAATATTTACAGAAACTTGAATAATATGATGAAAAGAATAAATAATCAATACTCAAGAAAAATATTGACCAAGACATGCCTAATACATAATGAACATTTCGTCAAGAAGATGGTAAACAAAGAAGCTACAGGTCATGAATGCATATATCATCATAGACTTCTAGTATTCATCCAAGAATCACTAAGATGGCTATATGCCCTCTCTAGAGAGATGCAACAACACTTGTTAACAATGCATTCATCAACCATTTGATAACTTATTCAGTCATGAAAATGATCCATAGCAAGAGTTTATCATAGAACCAAGCATATAACCAACATATAACCATAATAAAAACCATGAAAAATAAACCATAATATCACCACAATAATCAATACAAGTTCTCATAGATCACAATAGGAAAATTCTCATATTATCATATGTAATGCCAACCAAGCCAGGGACTTCCACATACCACCCAAGCATAGATTGGGCTGAACCAAATCTCTCTTTCAGCCAATCACCCCACCGACATATTCCAAGCATGAAGGTGGGATCATAAGGGTTAAGCTAAAATATAACTAACCAACGCTTCTAGAGGCAAAACCACCTCAATCCTCAACCACAATAATTTCACCTAACATGTCTATAAATCACTAAAATCAACCAGATTGATCTCTTCCCAAGTTTTCTAAGGTTCTAGGGACTCCTATCTCAATGAAAAACCTCCAGGGACCCAAGCTATTATAGGGCTCCAAAGATTCTATCCCAACGGACAAACATAGGGCACCTGAGAACCAATAAAAAATCCAAATGGGGAACCCTCTACACCATGCTTATCATAGAAATGGAAAATCAAGGCTGAAACCACTGGAAATCTAGGAAAATCTCCATACCAATAAAAACAAATAACCATAGAACCAAATGCTTGTATCACACATCCAAAAACTAGTAAGGAAATCATACATGCAACTTGTGACTTGCAATGTATTCCTACTATAGTTACTGATCCAACCTTCTTTTACCCTACCCACCAATTCCTTGCTTGTCATTTTCTTTCTTTCTCCAAGTTCAAGTGAATGCTAGAATTCTCCAAGAATGCTCTAAGTGTGCAAGGGTGTATGAGAGTGTAAGAGTGTGTAAGGAGAGAGCCAAAACTAAATTGACAAAAACTATAATTACCAAAAGCTGTGAACTATTTGTCTTATGCATTTTTATCATTAAGGTCTCATTTTCTTTCATTTTCTCTCTAATTTCCCTTGCATGCACATTTGTGTGTCTTCACCTTCCTTTTCTCCTATTTTCCTTATTTCTCATAATTTAATGCCATTTATTTCCTCTTTTCCTTTTCCAATGCCTTCACAAATTTACATAACCACTAATAAACCACAAGTGATGCCGAATATAATTTTTTCCCACCATTCAACTTGGAATATGTGTCCTATGACCTTGGTTTTATTTTATTTACATAGAAAATAAACTAGGGATTGTTACATCATTGGAAGTTAGTTGAATATCATATACAATGCAAGTGTGCTTCATCAAAATATTAATCTTGGTTTGATAAATTAATGTAATTAATTTAACCATCAATTAAATTACCCAACATCAACCAATCCAAACAGAAGTGAATTTATAGAAACAAAAAAGAAATCGTGCAAAATAGGGTACTGCAGAAAGGTCCAAAAGTGCAGTCGAAACCCATACATCTCATTATAGATTCATGCTCTTGATGGATCAGGGGTTACAAAAGGATCACATGTATCTAATAGTTCAAATTCTAACAAATAACTCACACCATTGTCGTAGGAAGATATTTGGCATTGCTTCTTGTTGAACTAAATTCGCAGGGATGTGTTGTCACTTCTACAAAACCCTCCAAATTTTGACCAACATTCAAAAATTTGAGCCTCCCTTTGATCATGTTAACTATAATTTCTAGATTTTAGAGTTATTCCATGTTTGTTTCCCACGTTTCTAAGTCCCTTTTTGAAGAAATTCCAAGTGTTGTCTTTTGTTAAGGGAAATGTCGCTCTTTGTGGATGGAAGTCATAACACACCTAAGAGGAAACTACAATGCTTTCTTTTGTGTTAATGAATTTCATCAATAGTAGGGACATGCATTGGACTCATTTTCAAGGTACTACATAATTTCTTGTTGCAGACACTTGTGTCAAAATGTGCATCTTAAGTGTCACATTTGGAGGTAAGTGTCATTTTGTTGTCGTTTCAATGGATGCATGTTGGTTTTGGGTGTTTAATGTTTCATTTTCATGTTGTTGGTAATTTATGAGCGTGTGATCATATTCAAGTATTATTACATGCTCAGGTATCATTTTTCTACCTTAGTGATCCCACACTTATTCAAATTTGGAGTTTTATTGCCTTTGTAACTTGCCTGCCAAAGCACCTATCTTTCTGCTCCCTAGAATTGCACACTGCACAATCACAACCCACAATAAAACATCCTTTTCCACTTGGAACTACACAATTCACAACCACAAAGAACTACCTCCATCAATTGCGCACTTTGTAGTGCTAGTGCTCAGTCACTGTTGGTCGCTCTTTCCCACTATGCAGTCCTTACCTAGTTTTGCCTCCACTACGCACTACACACTTTAAGTTAGTATTAAAATAATGTTTGGCTCTCTAAGGTTATCAACTATGTGGTGATTTTAATACCTCCTTTCATAGCTGCACACTGTGTAGTCATGGTGAGAACAAATCCAAAAGTGCACAACCTCAAAAGGATGCTTCTAGAAATAGTACGAACAAGTCCGTCAATCCTCAGGTATTGAAAAAGTTACACCACCTACCAATTCAACACTCATTTCCTAAGATGAAGATAAATATTACAATGTTATTGAATATATGAAGAAATTTCATGCTAATATTTCCATATTTGAGCTAGCAAAGTTGTCAGGGAAACATGAATTGATCATCTAGGAATTTGCATCTCAACCTCTGTAAGGTAAAATAATTTCTACTTCCCAAGCTTCATTTAGTAGGTTTCCTACTATTCTTGAATCAATTGTCAATGCAAATAATGTAAATTCTACATCTACTTGCCCCCTTTTTATTTTAAGTTTTGAAATTTTTAATTATAATGTACATAATTTCCTAGTTGATTCTGGTGCGTCTATGTAAGTCATGCCTTTATCTGTTGCAAATAAAATCAATGCTAGATGGGAAACGACTGATGTTAGAATCATACAATTATATAGTTATTTAGTACAAACAATTGGTGAGCTTAAAAATTCTATAGTACGATTATCTTCTAATCAGAGAGTTCACCAATGTTTTGATATGTCATTGTGGAAATTTTGGAAGATTATGGCTTACTTTTAGGTAAAAATTCATCTAACAAGTTACAAGGATACTTTGCTCCTGAATGCTCACACTTGTGGCTTCCTTATAAGAGGAATAATAATCACATTTGAGCTGTGAGTGAACCTTTCATGAAACACACTGTCATAGAGCTTGAAGCTTCCAATGAGCCTATTAGTTATGCGCAAGCAATTTTTGGAAATTATTTTTTAGAATTTGATCATGGATGTTATCTTGTGTAGCCATCTCCTATACGACCAAATACACAGTTGGAACTCCTTACTTGCAATCCAACTGGTGCTAATGACTTCTCTAATATAGATGTAAATAGTACTAACGTAGGAACTAACCCTGTTGTTGCTAACATTTGGACTTTATATTTGTATGGTTCAAAAACACAGGAGGGTTTTGGAGCTGGTTGTACTTTAATCAACCCGTGAAAGAATGAATATCTAATCTCATGCCAATTAGAATTTTAGTGCACGAATAACATTGTTAAATTTGAGGCACTCATTTTGGAACTAAAGAAGGCCATATACCTTAAGATTGAAGTAATAATGGTAATAGGTGACTTAGAGATTGTCACATGTCAAATACTAGATTTTATGGTTAATGTTGATGTGTTTAAAGATGCAGCAAAGATGAAGATGAGCATGAGAGGGATTTGTAGGAATCAATTCAAGCACATAAAGGGAATTCCATGCCTAAGGGTGTGTTACACCATTTTTTGGTCATCTAATCCATTGTTATTAGATGGGCCCAAGTAGACCAAGTAAGACCAATTTTACCCCAAGTAAAATCGCATTCACTATGAAAAATAACTTAGTAAACCACCTTTATTAAGTTGTTTATGGTCTAAACAGGAAGCCCCATGGGAAAACATTAAACAAATCCATATTTGTTTGAATTTCCTCAAGGAATAATTAGTTAAACAACAGTTTAATTCATATTCCTGGTTGTATTTAACCCAAAACAAGGAAATTAATTAGATAAATAATTATTTATCTTATTATTTTCTAAGAATAATTATTTAGACATTACTTAAATAATATTCTTTGTTAAATATGACTAAACCTCCCTTAAATAATCAAATAAATCATTATTTATTTGATTATTACTCAACCATATCCTTAAAATGATAAATAAATCATTTATTTATTTATTATGACTTAATCACATCCTTAAAATGATAAATAAATCATTTATTTATTTATTATTTACAAATAAGGGGATTTGACTCAAGTCAAATTCTTTTTCCCTCCAACAAATATAATAAAATATTCCATAAAAGTTGGATCTTGATTTGGTTAATAATACTTTAATTATGCACCAATATCTAGACTAACTCAATATTTTGTTATAAATAGAAGGGTTTTCCCATTCATTTGTCACCTTTTGTTGCCTAAAGATCACTCTGGATCTCAACTCTTGGTCTGGCTATTGATCCACCATCATAGCCATACTTTTCCATTTTTGTCTGGGTTTTCTACACCATCAAGAGAGAGGAATTATAAATCTGAAGTGCTAAGGACTTACAAGAACCCATCCCATTGAGGAGAACTGGGAACACCCTCTTGTGTTTTCCTCCCAGGTGTCATTAATACAAAATTCATTTGACATATTCTTATCTTGTCTATTGGATGCATTGAGTAAATCTTGTTTCTTCTATAGTTTAATGTCTTCTAATGCATAGATCTAGATTTTTGCAGCATTTATCTTGATCACCTAACTGCAGATCTGAAGATATTAGCAGTCCTTTCTGCTGTTAGGGCTGTTTGTTATGCGCAACTAAAGTGGTATTTTTTCGTACGCTTGGAATTAAGATTCATACTAACAACTGGCGACTCCACACGGGTTTACGATTACGACCGCTGTCGTTTTTCTGATCCTTGCATATCCAGCTCTTCAAACCCTAGGATTTCTCTTCATACCCTTGTTTTTGCTTTTAATGATGTTTTTTTTAACCTATAAAACCCTAAAACGATAAAAATTCTGACTTCCGTGTGTTTTCATACCTATTGCGTAGGTGACAGACATCAGTCGTAGCTGAGATGGAAATTTTTTCTAAAATCTGCCGCCGAGAGTGCTGGAAGTGAAAGTTTCACTTTTCAGCCCAAAACCTGCGACCTGGACCTCCAGGGCACACTTTACAGCCCAAAAAGTGCAACCTCTGCTGAAAATAGGTTAGAAATTGCGACCTGGACTTTTTGTAGGGATTTTTTTGAAAGTTTTCTGGGTTTGTCTGAGCCTTTGTTCAGGGTTGTCTGACCTCCGTCTCCACCCATTTTGGACCTGTACTTATTTTTTTTGCTCAAATAAGTGGGAAACTATCCCCCTAGGGCTTCAGTACCCTCCACTTTTTGTGGAAGAGGTTTTTTTGCTGTTGCAGGTTGTCTGAAATTTCAGAGTCTTCAGCCATTTTTTCAGATCTGATACCTCATCTTCATATCCACTTCATATTAGCTTGTTATCCATTCAAATCACCTCATCTAGCTTTTTTTGGGTTTTCCTCTAGGGTTCACTCCGTTTCCCTTCAGGAGATAGCCTTTCGCCACCTCTTTTACAACAATTTTTGCTCTGATTTGTTGCTGTTTTATGCACCACTTTCTAGCAGGTTTTGTCTTTTAGATCCCTTTCCCTCTTGACCTTAGATCTATTAGCTTTTTTAGTGTGTTTGGATTATTTTTTTACTCACCTATAGACTAGTTGTTGAGAGACCCACCTCCTTGGGTTTAGATTAGTGCATTATCAGCTATTTATTTTCTGTTTTTGCAGGCCTATATACTAACATTTGCAGGTTTATTTACAGCTATACAACACACTTTTTATTTTTCTCTACAAACGTCTGGGTTTAAAAATTAAAATTTACACACTTTTACACACACACCCTAAGCGAAAAAGGGCTTGGTTAACACCGCCAAGAAAAGACTCTAAAACATTGTAATCACTTGATCCTGCACCTCCCTGCCCTTGTCGGTCTCTTTTTCCCTTTTGTGCCGTGTTTGTGTCGTCACCATTGTTCCACCAAGGCATTTATCCTGGAGACTTCTTGGCCTTCATCCTCAGTTTCTGGTGGGAAGACTTACTCCTCCACGTAGGGTTCAAGTTAGTCCTCCACCGAGTCTGCACATCGACTCTTCTTCTGGTCCTTTGGGGTCTCCTTCTCACTCCGCCTTCGGTTCTCCCCTTGACACCTTCACTATGTCTGGTGCAGGACCTAATGCTGGTGGTAACCCTGGCCCTCCTACTAGGAATACCACTAGTGGGACCGCAACGGACGCTACCCCAGTTGTGCCCCTGCTTCCCTTCATGGTAGGCCTCAGCCTCCCCGATTTTGACCAGTTGATAAACGACCCTATACACCATGACACTAGTTGTCTTGCTATGCCAACAAATCTCCCTTCAGACATCCCAAAGTTTGAAGGTCTTGCTGGAGAAGATCCTTCAAATCATATTCGATCTTTCCACATGTGATGTTCATCTAATTCTATTACCGATGACTCTGTTCCTCTTCGGTTGTTCCAACGAACGCTTACAAGTGAAGCTTCTAAGTGGTATGTAGATCCGGCCCCTTCCTCTCATACCACCTTTGCGACTCTTGCCCATGATTTTTTGTCTTATTTCCAGCTTCCCCTTCGTTACGACACTGGTACCGAACTCTTGACCTCTTTTCGTCAATCTTCTGCCACCCTCCTATCCGACCATGTTCAGGAATGGTGGAGAAGAAAGAGCCTATGTCGAGCCCCTACCGTCGAAGAGCATGTCTACATGGACTGGTTCCTTAGATCTCTCTTGCCGCCTATCGGGAAAAATGTCGCATCGCACTTTCCTCAAACCGAAGAAGCCGCTCTCCAAATTGCGTTAAAATATGACCTGATCTACGCTCAGTCGGGTTATGTTTATACTATTCTACCTGATCTTCCCAGACTCGGTGGTGCCAACGCACCGGGGGCATCTCATGCCGCCAACGATATTGTTGGAGCTCTCTTTAATCCGTATGCTCAACCTCCCATGGGCTATGGTTTTCCTTAGGGAGGGGCTAGAACCTCTTGTAATTTTCCCCCTTCCGGTAGCACGTATCCACGATACGGCATGCCTCCTCTTTTTTCCCAGCCTCCTGTTTACCACACTGCTACCCAACCTCCTTATTATATGTATCCACATCCTAGTGCTCCAGCTCTTCCAACATTAGCACCACCTCCTCCCTTTCCTTCTCAACCCCCGCAACAGAAACCACTGCCCCCTCTAGGGCAGGTGTACGCACAACAGGGCACGACTAATCCTCCTCCCTCAAAAAGGAAGAAGAAAGGCACTAAAAATCAAGTTTCCCCTAGTAATCCTGGACCTAATCAAGGTAATGCTCCTAATACTACAAACCAACAACAAGGCACTCAACCCAAGTAGGACAGGCCTCTTCGTACGAACAAGCCCTATTCTTGTTATGGTGTTTATGGGCATTATACACATGATTGCCCTCTTTTGCCACAAATTCAACAACTATGGGAGTCTCAAGCAACATTGAGAGGACATCAAGCCATTACTTCCATTCCTCCTAGTCCTGCACCTAGTCAACTGGCTGTGCTTACTGATCCTTTCCCTCAGCACGAATTTGTGGCTACCCAACCACCTGAAGGCCAGGTGGCCACTCAACCTCTTCCATCTGGTTCCCCTGACTACCAGATCTTCATGATGTCCTCTGATCAGCCTTCTGAACCTTCTTCTCCTGGCCCTTTACCTTCAGCTGGTACTCATGAGCACCTCTATCTCCTCAAATGGTTCCTCGAGGCTTTAACCATCTTGGAGCCATCCCGCCTGGTCCTTACCCCTCTGGTCAGATACCATTCCTAGCTTCCCCACCAGGAGTGTACACGGTACCTGTTATGGCCATCCTCTCTCTTCCTAACCTGACCATTGAGATTCCCATCTGGTACCTCGATCCTTCAGCCGCTACCCCACCTGGTCAACCCAAACCTTATCTTGCTTTGACCCTGGTTCAACTGGTCCCTATGACTTCTCCCGCTACAACAGTACCTCAGTCACCTCAACAGGAACCACCTCTCGTTGCGACCGCTTCGGGTAAGAAGGGAAAAGCTCGCAAGAGAGCATCAAAGGACAAGGCTGCCCCAACAAACCCTGCCCCTTCTTGGCCTCCAAAGTGTACCGTCCAGTGTGATTTGCGTGATATTTTCGGCCATGCCACCCATACTTGTCCAGAGTTGCCTCACCTTAAGTCCATGGTCAATGAGACATTTTTGGAATATGATATCCCAGAGGTACATGTTACTATACCCGATTCAATCCCGAAACTCAAGCCATTGCGCACAAATCACCCTTGTGCTTTGTGTGGTTTCCATGGCCACTACACTCATCTCTGCCCTCGCCTCAAAGATTATCGTTCCTCTTTAGAAGCCCTACGCCAATTCGAGTCCAAGCACAATGAGTCTACCGCTCCATTCTTTGTAAATCCTGCTTCGACAACACCAGAGGACACGAATGTTCCCATTGACATTCCCCCTTATGGTGATGAGATAACAAGGCTTTGGTCCTCCATCTGCTATCTATCATCATTCATGAGACCCTCGATGGAAGTCCCCTTCGAGATTCCCCTTAATGTTTAGTCTGACCCGCATTCAGCGATCACCCTGGGCTCAACATCAGTAGATCCTCCGTCTGCTTACTCTTTTGTCACGCCTTGTGATGATGCACATGTGAAACTCTCCTCTCATGATGAGGAGTAAGGTAGCTTCACTGTGTCAGGTGGTCTTTCTTCCATCAGTCACCCCATCTTCTATTACGATGACGACATTATGGAAGTAGCCACCACTCCTGAATTTATCTATTCCCCCTTACATTGAACTCATGCATTCGAACCACATCCACCTTGTGTCCATTACATTGAAACCCAATGTTTGGGTAAGGGGGCACCCATATTTGAGAAACCAGGAGAAGCATTTCTCCACCACTCTCCTAGTGAATCTAGTCATGTCGACTCTAGTCCGATTATTCTTCCACATTTAGAAGAACCTCTAGAGTCCCATATCACTTCAAGATCGCTTGAGGGATGATACCCGTCATCATTCCTTCATATTTCATCAACAACCCAGTCTCATAGACATTGTGGTTGACCAAACTATGGGTTTTCTGGGAGAACATTAGTTCATTATCCCAAATCCTATCTTTCGGATAGTAACACCATGTATGCCAACCCATAAACTTAAAGTCCATTCGATTCATATATGCAGTACCAAAAGAGATTGGTAATTGTCTATTTCCTTTCTCAAACTGCACAACCATACCGAAAAAAAGTGGCACACCACATCATTAAAATGTGTTTAGATTTTCCTTTTTCTAAATACATTTTTGCATGTCCATAACACGCCTGGGGGCACCCATGCCCCTCAACCATAAAATCCCGGATATCAACCCATAACAGCATTGAAACCCCCTTTCTCTGACAGGTCAAACTTTCCAGGTCATTCCCTGGGACAGGTAGCAGTTTTCTGCCCAGTACCTACTACCCTAGTCGTAGAGCAGACCCCAAGAAAGTGCGACCTGGCCTGTTCCTGAGCTCTGGGTACCTAAGCTAAACTTTCATCCCAATAAAATGAAAGAGTGGGATTAGGCATCTCACCTACAACTGTAGGATATTAAATTCCAATAGTCGATTTATCTAGTACAACCGTTGCAAGATTTAAGGCCTCCTCTCCTCATGAAATTCACCACAGCTCCACCGGCAAATGAGTGAATCTGGAAGGAAAATGCCTTATTAAAAGAAAACCCCTGATTTTTCTTTCCCTTACTGCGACCAAAATATAGCTCAGTTTGACGAACCGTCTATACCATTGGAAAGATATCACCAAGCCCTAAAATGGGTATCTATTAGCTTTTTGTGATTTGATACTTCACCAGGACACATTTTGTCCAAGAAGCGCCACTTCACCCTTCCTCAAAATCGAATTTCTTCACTTGCAACACTCGTACTGGGGGCACCACGTTGCCTCCATACTTGTCCACGCTCGTGTCGAATTTCGTCGTGAGTTACCATCTTGTACTCATTCTTTTATGGTCCCCATTGGAACCTTTACATATGTGGTAGCACCATCGAGTCACCCTTGTTTAGAGCATCCGAGTTGAGTCATCATTGCTTTCATGGAGTCTATCCTGAGCCCCTTTTCATCCCACTCTAGTCCTCCACCCTTCATTGCTTGGTCCCTCTCTCGTGTCGCACATTATGGCCTTCAGTCCCACTGTCTCCTATCCCTCATGATGATGTGTCAGTTGATGCCAGGTCATTCATGCCCTTTATGCTTTCACAAGCGAAGCCATCCGTTCACTACTCAGTACCCCCCATTTCCTCATCATCATTGGTGTCAATCTGTCAGTCACTCTACTATTGTGTCTTATGCCTTAGTTGAGGATCCCTTATTGCCTCACCTATGTCGGACCTCCTTCTGTCGACATCAACTCATTCATTCTAGAAGATAGGTCTAGAGGGTGGTGTACCTTGGTTCCAGCTTCCACTCTTGTTCGATGCCCCGGATCAGGTAAAGGGACTCCTTATTTCCCTTTGACTTGATTGGTTCTTAGCTCTAGCTCCCTTCAGCATGACCGAGATCCGTATACTTGATGGTTCAGTGATGCAGCGACTGATATCAGTGATTCCAAGGTGTGTGTGAGATGTCTCAACCCCCATGAGGGGGTGGCCCTACAGGTAGCCCCCCACATACCTGGATGATTTCTTCACTTCAGCCTTCAATGCAACTCCATAGATTTGATGATACTGACCGCAGTCACTTGCAGCACCTTCTTGATTGCACATATCAGTCAAATTTTCAGAGCCCTTTCCTATTTACAGGGGCATCTGGGTTGTTTTCATATCTCATGTACTCAGATATTATTGTACAAAGTCCTGGCTGTTATCCCAGGCACAATATGTATGTGGGATTCATTATTATTTTATTCATCTGGCTCATGTTTATGCTAACATATGCTTTATTATTTCGTCCCGTGGTTTTCCAGACGCCTTATTGTTTGTAATATTGCCTCAGCGGGCATAGGTATGCCTCCCCTGCCGCCTATAGCATGTACTCACTTATCAAAAAGACTTTTCGCACTTGCAAGTCACCTCCTCAGGGTCTAGTTCTTTCAACACTTTGGTCTACCTTACACTCCTCTCTCTTTGACTTCCCCTTTGACATCTAGTGATTGAGTTCTTACAACGTACTTCGGTCATACGATTAGTTCCTAACGCTCACATGCTAGGGGGCAATCTGTTACACCATTTTTTGGTTATCTAATCCATTGTTATTAGATGGACCCAAGTAGACCAAGTAAGACCAATTTTACCCCTAGTAAAATTGCATTCACTATGAAAAATAACTTAGTAAACCACCTTTATTAAGTTTTTTATGGTCTAAACAGGAGACCCCATGGGAAAACATTAAACAAATCCATATTTGTTTGACTTTCCTCAAGGAATAATTGGTTAAACAACAGTTTAATAATTTGTTTGATAGTCAATATTTTGTTATAAATAGAAGGGTTTTCCCATTCATTTGTCACCTTTTGTTGCCTAAAGATCACTCTGGATCTCAACTCTTGGTCTGGCTATTGATCCACCATAATAGCCATACTTTTCCATTTTTGTTTGGGTTTTCTACACCATCAAGAGAGAGGAATTCTTAATCTAAAGTGTTGAGGACTTACAAGAACCCATCCCATTGAGGAGAACCGGGAACACCCTCTTGTGTTTTCCTCCCAGGTGCCATTAATAAAAATTCATTTGACATATTATTGTCTTGTTTCTTCTACTTTTTAATGTCTTCTAAAGCATAGATCTATATTTTTGCAGCATTTATCTTGATCACCTAACTGCAGATCTGAAGATATTAGCAGTCATTTCTGCTATTAGGGCTATTTGTTATGCGCAACTAAAGTGGTCTTTTTTCGTATGCTTGGAATTAAGATTCATACTAACAGGGTGTGGTATATTTAGAGAATATTTATGACTTGTAGAAGCACTTTAAGGAGCCAACCAATGCTAAGACCCACAATTCTACAGTATCACATGAACAAGTTAACTTGGGTATCAAGGAAGATTTGGAATATGTGAACCTCAGTATGCATTATTCTCCCCAAGAGTGACAATATTTTATCCATATTTTCAAACAGTATCGAGATGTGTTCGCATGGAGATATGATGGTTTGGAAACTTATAATACGAAAATTATCCAACATGTGATACCCATTAAAGAGGGGGTAAATCCATTTCAAGAAAATTTAAGAAAAGTTCATCCTACGCTTGAACTTTTTATTAAAAAAATATTTAGAAAACTGTTAGATTATAAGATCATATTCAAAGTTCATTATTCTAATTGGGTCTCAAATTTTGTTCTTGTTAGAAAGAAGCCCGAAGAGATATGCTTACGTGTTTATTTATGCAACTTGAACTAGGATTTGGATACAGATAATTATGCCGTGCCATATATGGAGAAAATACTCCAGACGCTATATGGTTCAGAGATGTTCTCGCTATTAGACAAATTATCTGGATACTTTCAATTTCTAGTAGAAGAACCCAATAGGTTTAAAAGTACATTAATGAATAAGTGAGGTACATTCACCTTTTTGCGGATGACTTTTGGACTCATAAATGTTGGAGATACCTTTCAATAGGATATGGAAATCACGTTCCATGGTTTGATTGGAAAATGTGTACTCGTATACTTAGATGATGTTACAATATTTTCGAAGAAAATATTTGATCACTTACATCATCTAAGGAAAATATTTGAGGGATGTCAAAAATATGGTATATATTTACACTACAAGGAAAAGACCCTCTAGTGGATGTTTTTGAGGAACCCCTTATAAAAATACCCCAGACATCTGTTTGTAGTGGAGGTTACTAGAGGAGGTTGGCGGGTGGAGGTTTTTGCAGATGTTTTTCATCCGGTGCGCTTATCATCCTAAACCGCACTGGTGTTTTCAACAAGAGAAAGCACTGGTGCGCAAAAAACATTGGCACACCGGGACATCGTGCGCTTCGTACAAGCCCGCATGGTGCATCTTATTACTGTAGCACATTGGTGCTTTACAAAGATTCCGCACTGGTGCGTCCTAAAACCACGCGCCAAAACTCAAGCTGCCTTGTGCGGTCTTAAGAAACCGCACCGGTGCGCTTATAAAACCCCACACACTAGAAAAAGGTTAAATAAAAAAAAAATTACGGCAAAAAAACCGCATTTTTCACTTTTCAGTGCTCCAGAGCTCTCAAGCACCGATGCAACTTTTCCTTGTCTGAGGTGCCCTAACATCAGTGCTCCCATTGCACAAACTGTTGCTGTGCATTTCCCACCATCTCCATTTTGAATTTAGCAAAACGATGGGAAAATTTAGTTTTGAAAATTCTACAGCCAATATGCCTCCTCGATGGCCAAATTTATAGGTATTTTTCTTGTTTTTCCATAATTAAGCCTTTTAGCAGATTAGAATTATAAATTAGCTTAAAATTAACCTTTTTATTTTTTATTTTCCCGTGCAGTGTTGCCTGTAAATTTACAGGTCGCACCACCACTGGTGCTAACAGTATCCGCATTGGTTCCGGGGTGGTATCGAAAGGTGCACCGAGATTTTTTAAAATTTAAAAAAAAGTGGTGGTCGGTTACCCGGCCACACCGTTCACCTTGTCAAATAGCAAGAATGTAGCACGTTGATGGAAATATCTGCCCCGGGGCGGGTAATTTTGTCAGTGCACCGCATTCCGGCATTTCGACTTGGTCAACGGTGCGACTTGGTAAAAGACCGCACTGTTGAATACGTACTAATGTCAGGAGGGCGGTGCACTGACCAGACTATACGCCTAGGGGCGTATAGTTTGGTCAACACATCGCCCTCTCGACATTGGTCCATAGTCAACGGTGCGGGCTATTATACCACCACACCGTTGACTTTGAAACAATGCCAGGAGAGTAGCGTGCTTAAAATTTGCAGGTGCACTGCTTCTGATGCGTTGAATATTTTTTGGTGCACCACCTCCGGTGCGTGACAATAAAAGACGCACCGTGATCGATGCATGCCTATTTTTTATGGTGCACTGAATGTTTTTTTTTTCAAAAAAAATTATATATGTATATTCCTAAATACATGTCTCATTTAATAAAAAAAATTGTATTTAATATGTCAATCATTCAGAGATGTGAAAGGAGAGAAGAGATGGAGCAACATCATCAACAGGCGGACTAGTATAACATGGTTCGCCTGTGGGAGGCACGAGAGAGGGAGAGAGGTGCGTACCCTCACCTTATTACAACAACTGCCTAGGGGCTCCTAAGGCAGGTAGGACTCCTCAAGTTCTATGAGGAGGCTACTTACGTAAAGGGCCATGGTTTGTTTTTGCGACATCTTATCTGCAGGTGGAATTCCCACCTACAAGCTTTCTGGGTTGGTCCTAACCAGTGGTACGCGCCCACTGAGGAGGACATCTATTTCATTACAGGGCTATCGAGAAGAGGGGTAGATTTTCCATCGTTCCTAGAGGTTCCAGTTGGCTATGCAATAGGGAATCATTTGGTGTACTCCCAGAGATACATTAGCGTGGATATATTGTCTCCTTCATATTTTCAGGTCTCCGGAGGTCAGTTATGTATTGCTGCATTTGGTAGTGAGGAGGTGAGGTGCCTGTCACTTCTGATTTCAACCATTTCACACAACACCAGCGACAAGCAACACATTAGTTGCTCGCTTCTATATTATGTTGATTCTTTAGTACAAGAGCCACGAATTGTCAGGTGGTCTGCCATTTTTTTGTGGTAGTTTTGTGCAACCTTAGATAGATGTCGTGCTCATGCATAAGGGAAAGTCAAATTCCCTTTTGCTTCAGAGATATTTTGTTTATTTTTTGAGAGGTTTCCAGAGACGAGGCCTACTTTTGTTTGGCAACCTCGTAGGCCGATGCTGGATGCACAGATGCACATGTGGGAACAGATGATGCCCAAGAGGGGCGAGACTGATTTTTCCGCGAGGATATCCCATGATGCACTGGAGTTGCTAGCTAGTGTTGAAAAGCATCCATTTGTTATGGTCCCCTATCCTTATGCTGGTTTGGATTGGTGAGGGTGTGCTAACATCCTCTTCATAGATGATGAGCCATCAGATGATAGAGGTAATATTACTGTTTTATTTAAATTTATTCTAACATGTTCTTTAACTTGTTTTTATTAATTTGCTTAATGAAATTGTCTAATTATTTTTGTGTAATTGTATATATTTTGCAGACATTGGGCCTTTTGATGGCGATGACATGCCCGCACAAATAAATGATCTAGGTGTGGATCCTGATGACGATTAGGATATGGCAGATGCCGAGGATCATGAGGCCGGTGCATACAAACTTGCTCCTGCTGGTGCGCCAGTACCACATTTTAGTAGGCGCAGTAGGCTTGATAGTAGATTAAGGATGGAGTTGGGCGACCAACTCTGTGCATTGTTTATTGAGGCGGGAGTAAGGCCCGCTACTATGAGATACATAAAGGTTGATGGTAGGCTGATACATAAGTGGAGAGGCATGCCGCGTGACATGTAAAGCTTGATGTGGCATGTCGTAGGAGCTACGACGTTAGTTACATGGTTGAGGAGGGCCCTTGCAGCTTATAGGCATGGTTGAGACACAACACGTGATTGACAATCTGCGAGCAGCGACACATCATCTGATGATCACAATCAGGGGAGTGATCATCGTTCACCACGCGCCACGGCAGATAAGCAGCCTGCAGCATCGACCAATAGTCATCATGGAAAGTAGGCTGGACCATCGGCCATGTCGAGTCAACAACCTGCAACATCCATTAGTACTCATGATCATGAGCAGGTTGGACCATCGACCATGTCGAGTCATCACGATGAGCAGTCGATAGTTGATCCTGATCAGCATGAGGCACTAGTACCACATCAACAACACGTGATGATCAACATGTATCTGAGCTTCATGTCGAGGCTGCATCATTGACTAAGCAGGCCTCGACTAGTACTACTATTGATGATGTACCACCAACTGATATATGACATTTATATTACAGTTGTATATTTTTGACATTATATATACATGGTCCATGTACTTTATGTTCATGTTGTAGTTGTACTTAATTTACATGTTGGTGATCGTCATGATGTGTATATTGTTAGGTCATGTTAGATATGTTCATTTAATGTGCAGCTTGCAGATATATGTGTATGTGATAGTAGTTATTTGACATGAGATGTATATTTGATGTTTGTGGTTTGATGATGTTATACAATGCTGATTGTGTTTTGTTAGATGATCATGATCACAATGATAGCGAATTTGAATGTGTTTTTTAGTCGAATATGATGTTTTTACGATGGTTATCATGATCGTGATGTTTAATTAATTTAATATTAAATGATCATGATATTTGTTAAATATTATGTCATGACTGTAATTGAAATTTTAATTTTAATTGTATGTAAAATTGTATTTGTATTTGTAATTGTAAGTAAAATATTTGTAAAATTTTAATTGTAATTGTAATATTTAATGTATTGTGAAATGATTGGAATTGTAATTGTATAATATATGACAAATTATAAAATTGTAATTGTAATTCTAATTGTATGTAAAATTTTAAAATTGTAATTTTAATTGTAATTGTATGTAAAATATTTGTAAAATTTGAATTGTAATTGTAATATTTAATTTATTGTGAAATGATTGTAATTGTAATTTTAATTGTAATTGTATATATGTAAAATTGTAAAATTGTAATTGTAATTGTAATTGTATGTAAAATTCTAAAATTGTAATTGTAATGCTATATATGTAAATTTTTAACTGTAATTGTAAATTTTATGTAAAATTCTAAAATTGTAATTATAATTGTATGTAAAATTCTAAAATTGTAATTGTAATTGTATGTAAAATTCTAAAATTGTAATTGTATGTAAAATTCTAAAATTGTACTTGTAATGGTATATATGTAAATTTGTAAATTTGTAATTGTAATTGTAAATTTTATATAAAATTCTAAAATTGTAATTGTAATTGTATGTAAAATTCTAAAATTGTAATTGTAATGGTATATATGTAAATTTGTAAATTTGTAATTGTAATTGTAAATTTTATGTAAAATTCTAAAATTGTAATTTTAATTGTAATTGTATGTAAAATATTTGTAAAATTTTAATTGTATTACTATGAAATTATTGTAATTGTATGTAAAATTCTAAAATTGTAATTGTAATTGTATGTGAAATTGTAAAATTGTAATTGTAATTGTAATTGTAATTGTAATTGTAATTGTATGTAAAATGTTTGTAAAATTTTAACTGTATTAATGTGAAATGATTTTATTAAAATTTTTAAATTTGTAAAATTTTAAATAATTGTAAAATAATAAATCTAGAATAATATGAATTTTTGTAACATAATAAAGTTTAGAAAATAATGCAAATAAATTCATGTACTTTAGAATTATCATTATTTTATTATGATCTTACATACAAAAAAAATTATACAGTATGCATTTTTTTATAGATCAATATAATTGGAAATTATTAAGTGAAATATTGATTTTAACATTAACACAATGCAGATTACCAATTAATTCAAAAAACATATTATAATGTTTCGAAAAACTCATCTTAAAAAGTATAAATATTGATGAAGTAACACATGTACCATATCACTCTCAGTTCTCATGATCACCCTCATTATCTTCTAGCTTGCATGGCATGATAACGCTATTGTTCTCAAAAATATGTTTTGATCTAGGGTCATGTCTCAATACGAACCACCAATCCCTATCCAACACATCTGGGTAAAAAAACACCTGGTTGCAGTGTTTGGGGAAAACATAGGGCTCCTTAGCTTCATCCCACATCTTTCTAGATTTTATACTTATCAACCTACTATCGCGATCTTCCTTTACATTATTATGATCAAAGGTGTCCCACCACTTGCACCTAAAAATAACACATTGGAAAGAAGAGAAATCCACGTCAATGATCTCTTGTATCTTTCCGACGTAACCTAATGTCCCTTGTACTAGGTTTTGATCACGATGGCTAGATTGACTAGATTGATCGAACTCGACTTCCTCCACAGTCTTGTGTGATGTTTCCATCATCGACATTTTCTGTGAGAAAATGGTGTCCATATGCCCACATAGATGGGAACAAATGCACCTATAAAAAAGTTAAAAAATCATAGTGTCATGTGTCTTATAATAACCCAACAGTTAATATATAAAATATGGATGTAATTACATTTGAAGGTGCATTATTAAGTTTCAAATGTACATATAAATTAAATAGATTATTACCAAGTTGCTGCACCCAATCCCTACATTTAGCATATCCTCTTCAACATGCAGGTAACGACCCGTTGCACTGTATTTCTCTCTGACATGGTCAACAACCCAACTATTGGGGCATATTTTTGGCATATTTTCTTTTAAATGATTGGGATAATGCACACTTCTACCATTCAAACATCTGAATTCTTTCCTGTCACTATCCCATTTCATCCTCTTTTGTTTGTACAATGTGACCCACGGTTGTGTCATTTCGGAATTCTAAAGAACGAATTTATTGATTGCTTCATTTTCCGCATTCGCTGATGAAATCAAATCAACATTATATAGTACATAGAGATCAAAATATACATTATATCGAAGTTCAACATGAATATTTAATTTGTGTAAATTTGAAAAATTATAAGTCGCTTACTCTTTATTAAGTGCTTTTTTCCACTCATTTTGAGCAACTCCCCTTCTCTTTTCTCTTCATCCCTTTCATCGTCCCAAATCATTGCACTTGGTCTATTGTTGATCTTCTTGATGTACTCACTGGCATAATAGAAAGACTCATACGATATGTACCTCTCTTCTATAGAACCCTCGGGTTTTGCCCTTTTTCGAACAAAACCTTTCAATTTCTTCATGTACCTCTCTAAGAAGAACATCCAACGACAAGAAACCACCCCAAATAATTCAACCTCATCTACTAGGTGGATTAGAAAATGAACCTGCAAGTCCATGAAACTTGTCGACAGTTCCTTCTCAAACACACAAACAATCTCAACTATCTCTTGACACCACTGTGGAATGATAGCCACACGAATCTCCTTTGACGTGATCCAACATACAAACACAGATAATTTAGATATGGCATGTCCTAAGTCTTGAGGGAATTCATCTTTCACACACCCATGCACGAACAAAGGATAATGAAACTGCAAAGTTATAAATACGTGCAATAATATACAAAATTAGTTATGTTTTATGATCCCTGCATGGGATAAAATTTATTAATATAAAAAATAATAAAACCATGCTTTTGACATTATACATACTCTTAGAAGATTCAAATGGTCATGCGATTTCAACCCCAAAAAATGGTCATCCACGGTGAAGCAACGCCGTAGTGAAGATCTGTATGAAGGTGGCACCCTCACACCCATTATAAATTCCTTTGCCAAAGAAAGATCATATTTTTTTTAAATCCATGGGACATCACCTTATTTGAAATACCATGAATTAGAGGGACCAACGCTTTCCTTTGATCCTGTAGTTTCTAATCGTCTTGGCCAATGTTTCTTTTTAGTTTTTGAAGTAATAATATCTTTCCTAACAACCAATGTGTCACTTTGTTTTGATGATATGTTCCTCCATAAAGTACATGAAATTTTTTTAAATATAAGCATGGGACCTAATAAGTGGGTAATATTAAGATGCTCCCAATATGGGAGGTTATAAAATATAGATTTCCTTTTCATCCCAATGTGAAATTTCTCAATATAGGTGTCAAAGAATTTTGTATCATCAAACATAGGTTCGCCATTTGAATCAAAAATTTCTATGAACTCCTTCTCCTTCTCTCTCTCATATGCTCTAAGCCATTCACCTGGTGTCATTATTGGAGGCCTTTGGGTTCTCTCTCGTTTACCATTGAAAGCGGATGCTGCTCTTCTATAAGGGTGTTCTTCTGGGAGGAATACCCTGGAGCAATCATGCACTGGCTTTCGTAGGTCCTTGGACCATCTAGCTTTCAGAGAAGGTCCACAAAATTTACATCCAAATAACCTTTTGTTACAAGACCTGTGAGATTATTATATACAATTTATATGTACGACACATTAAAGAATATCATGAAAATTAGAACAATTACAACGAATTAAATAACTAATATGTGAAAGAATATTGTTACGTATATAAAAGAATCAATAAACATGTAATTTACCAGAGAAAACTCCTAAGCCTGGATAATCATGTGTTGTGTAAGCACATATGCCATACAACGTAAAACTCCTCTCTGCTGTGATGGGTCTTGATACATCGTATACATTTATCCCATCCCATAATTACTTCAATTCATCTACCCGTGGTTGTAAGTAGACATCCATATTATTCACTTGTATTCTACCAGAGACTATGAGAGCCAACATAAGATGTTCATTATTCATGGACAACCATGGGGGGATATTGTTATTGATCACTACTACAGGCCAAATAGAATATTTGGTGTTATGGAGGGAATATGGGTTGATGCCATCCATGGCTATGCTAAGTCGTAGACTTCGTACTTCATCCTTGATTTTTTCGAGCCATGTATCCTCTATATGCTTCATGGCTATTGAATCAGTTGGTATTCACATAACTCCCAACTCACTTCTGTGTGAGGTATGCCATCCCTGCAACATAGCTAATTCTTTGCAATGAAAGAGCCTTTGAATCCTTAGGATTATAGGCATGTGCCTCAATATCTTAAAAGGAGGACCACATGATTTACCCTTATTTTTTGATTTATCATACTTGTCATGTCCACATTTCATACATATCTCTTAGTCTGCATATTATCCTCTATATAGAATACAATCATTTGGACATGCATGATATGATATGTACCCAACACCCAACATTTTCAACAATTTCTTTGCCTCTTCGCAGCTACCGGGCAAGAAATTATCACTTGGAAGAACCTTATATTTGAATAATATGTAGTTGGTGATCATGGAAAATATTAATAAATGTACATTAATGCCAATATAATTATTAATGTTCATTAAATTGACCATCTATAATGTTAATTGTGTAATGATTATATTTCTCAAATTTATATAAGGGAGGACTTTATGGTAACTTACCTCAAAATTTTCGAGAAACATGCATTCTACAAGCCAAATTTTTCTTTCAAGTTATACAGTAACATCGTTGTCCCCAACTGGGTAGACTTTGACTGACCTCCAAGTCTAAAGAGAGGGGTGGTGGAAGAAAATTTAAGGCTTTCGAAAAAGGTGTCAGCGATATGAGCATCATCCCCTAGCTGATCATCGTTTTGGAATGCATCTAACAAAATTGTCTCCATGGCAATCGTATCCCTTAAGTAATCATCCATACCATCCTCTATTCGATTGCCTCCATTGCCAGCTTGTGAAGAACTAGTATTGCTGTAGTCATTCCTAATTGGTGAATCTGGACGTAGCCGGAATTGAGTCGGTGTTTGATTCAACCATTCTTGGTATCGTTCCTCTCTGATTTTTTCTCTTAATTCAATATTCTCTCGATTTGACATTTTCTTGGGGTGCAACGGAAGATGGTACATAGGTCGATCTCTAGAATCCTAATAATTAAAAAAAATATTTTAACATGATTAGTACAAAATATATGATATCAATTAGTAAGCACGTTGACAATATTGCATGATTAATTGGTTTGATGTTGAAATAATTACATTAATCAATATACCAAACAATTATAATCATTACCATCATTATCCCAGGATTGTGGCTAAAAGATGCAATATTGTTACAATTGGCAGGATGAAGCGGCTGTCCATTTTCATCTACCAAATGCGCCTTGCGGTATGTTGCTCCTGCTAAGAGCTTCCAACATTTTGGAGTTGTTTGAATATTTTTTGTATCTGAACTTGATTATGAATCTGCATGAACCTGCAAATTTGTATACATTATAAATTACAATAAGTTGTGCATGATTAACATGGATAAAAAACATAAATTCAATTAGATAATGAAAATATAAATAAAATCTGAAGTAAATATTACATCTCGAGATGGATAGGGATAAGTCTGCGATGGAGTTTGAGAAATATTATGGAACGAGATGGATTTTGAAGAATTTTCCATTCGATATAATAATGATATTTTCTCCCTCCATTTGAGCAAAATCAACAATAAATTTTGGTGTACACACCTAAAAGAAATTTTGGTGCCTTAAAAATGGACTTCTTGTTATCAGTGCTAATGTATAGATAACCGCACCAATGCGTTTTATTTATTGCGCACCGGTGCCATGTTATCAACAGACGCACCGGTGCGATGCTATTAAGTGACACATCGGTGAAGAATAACTATAAATAAAAAAGCGCAACTCTATTTTTTTTAAGTGAAAAAAAAGCGGTAAATTGAAAAATGGGTGACAAAATATTTTCGAAAATCTAATTTCATAAAACAATTCTTTAAATACTAAACACTTTTCATTATTTCACTATTTTTGCAAAAAATTTCAACCAGAGATTTGCAGGAGACATACCTGGAGCAAGAGTGCACGAGAGCACTATGGAACAACGAAATATGTTCGAACAGAAGTATTCAGACAATCAGAATTCCAAATCTATGGTGATTTAAACCCTGTAGCATAGAATTTCAAACGATATCGTGATTAAATTTTATTGCTTTTTTTACTTTTTCTGCAGTTTTTTTTACGTAGTAAGTAAAAATTTTCAAATTTTTGTTCATTTTTAGAAAAAAAAAAATCCATATTTACCCTAAACCCTTCATTCTTTATGTTTTTGCCCTTTCTTCTCCTTGTTTCTGTGATTTCAGAATTAGGTATTTTCATTTTATATTTATAGGGTTTGTATTGCTATATATAGGCCTATGACATCCAACCCATGGGATAACTTGCATAGTCGGATCCCAATCCATGTCGGCCCTTGCGTGAATTTTTTAAAAACATAATTTTTTTAATCAGTGCGCTTGGTGTAACCTAGTGCACCAGTGCGCTGTATTATCCAAGTGCACCGTGAACATACTGTTTGATAAAAAATTTAAAAACAATTTGTTTAAAAAAAAAAAAAACTGTGCGCCATTTGTAAAATTGGGCATTGGTGCGCTATTTCATTATGTCGCACCGCGAACGTACTGTTTCGCAAAAACAATTTTTTATTGTGTTAATCGGTGCACCATGTAACATATAACACACCGCACCACACTGGGTCTCCTATTTGACAGAAAACATAGTATGGTGGTCCCTTGTTTGTGCAGGGCGTTTATCAGAATAGGCCGCACCTCCCCTCTCTACGACACCATATGCTACAAAAACTAACACTAAATGATTTTTATTATTTTGTTTGTGTTTATCGGTGCGGTGGTTGACATGTAACGCACCAATGATCCTTGTTGCAATAGAGCACCGTACAATGTTTTATACTGTTTGGGCGGTGCATTTATAATACCACCAAGCATCGACATCGGTGAGTACACCATGAAAAGCGCACCGATTTCTTGATATTTTTTTTAACCTAAAAATTTGACAATTTATTTATAAAATATATTAATGAATGATATGGTATAGGTTTTATATTGATAAAGAAATGACTGAAAAAAGATCAAGTAACAAAAATATTGATAACACATCAAGAAAAGCAAAAAAGGAAAGTTCTTTGTAAATTCTTTACAAAAAAATATTATTTTTGAACTATATGTAAGTTTAACTAATATGTATTTTTTACTGTGTATCATGCAGAGCCACAAAATGACGAAGCTCGATAAGATTATTTCTGATCTAGGACTAGAAGAGTGTAAAATATTGATGGAAAAATTGCAAAAGGATGAATCATGTGAATGAAAAAATACTATCGATCCAATATGAGTTTATTTTTTTTTATTTTTTATTAATAATATACTTAAAATTATTAGATAACATGTTTCAAACAATCTATTAATTCACATCTGTTTAATGTTCTACAGGGACCAACAGCTTAGAAAAGGAATGTTGTTCTAAGAAAATAAAAAAAATAGAACATCCAAATGAAAATGAATTGCTCCTTAGCTCATCTGGAGTGGTGCTGGAGGTTAACGAAAGGGGGAATTTTTTTTACAAAAGTTTGAGGGATCTAGTGGAACACATGTATAGACGTTCTCTCCACTTACAATACAAAAATCAATCCAATGATTCCAAGAACCAAATTTTATCTAAACTACAGGAAGAGTTTCCAGAGAATTGGTCAATGAGACATGTCAGGCTTTTAATAGCAAAAACGTACAACAACAAAAAATAAGGAATGAAAAAGTAATATTTTTTTAAATGTTTTTCTAGAATTATTTATAAATATCATTTATAAATATCACTTTTGTTATATTTACTTTTCATATATCAATATAAAAATTAAATAGTTTATTGTCATGTTACATTTTCAGAAAGATTATGAAAATCTCAAAAGATGAACGAGCTAATATTAGAAATACGCCAATAGGAATGTCCAAAAAGGTGTATAAGGAGATGGTCAAATAAATTGACAAAATTGCATTTCAGGAGGAGCCATCTCAACAACAACGTGCTTCAAATGTAATATGTAATCATTGAATTTTTCAATCATTAGGTACAATAAATAAAAAATTTAGCATTAAATATTAATTTTCAAGTATTTTATTGTAAAAAGGAAAAGAAAATGGAACCCATTCAGCACATAAAACAGGACGACAAGGAAGAAAAGGGTTGATATCTAAGTTTGTGAGTTATTATTAATTCCTTATAACAACTTAACTAGATTTCATTTTTGTATATTTTAAGTTGTTTTACAAAAAATCATCATTGAATGTCTTCAAACAGGTGCTAACATACAAAGAAGAATCATCAGACGAATTGATTGACATTGGGTTAAATATGGGTTGTGAGTATATGTTGGCATATCAGAAACTAATTGTGGAATTTGTAAGCATCTATCGATCTTGTTTTACTTAGATCCGTCTATAATTAATAGAACAAATAAATATTTTATATTAAATATATTATTTGTTATGGGGTATAAAACTTGCAGGAAACAAATTATGAAACTGCGCCAACAAATGAAATCTTGAAAGATGACATAGTACATGGTTTTGAAAGAATGTGTATAGTTTATGAGTCAATTGTTGCTATGGTACATCATTTATTTTCGATTTACATTGATTTATATTGTTTAATATTGCAATTTTCATTATTCTCACCAATGTATATACACTCATTACAATTTATTTTATGTTTGTATATGGAAGGTGAAAAAGAAGAAAACAATCAACACTGTGAACAAAACATTCCTGAAAATAACCCAAGTCATGGAAGTAGCTCGAGCAGTGACAACAGTTCAAGTGAAGAATTATGATCATTATGTTTGGATATCAAAGCAAGACATTGCATTTTTTAAAATATTTGTCTGTGAAATCAGACATTTTGTTTAATGTAATGGACATAGTGTCCCAATTGAAAGACAAAGGGATACCAATAACTGCCCCATTTTGTATGACAAATACTGTCTTATTCATATATATATATATAATAAAATATGTTTTAATTTATTCTATTGAGTTCTCCATTGTTGCTGTGAAATGTAACACCACTGATTAAATTTATGGATGATTAAATATTATAATGAAGGGATGTGAAATATGATGATATTTTATAACAAATTAATCCAAACATCACATTCAAATGCACTAATAAAAAATTAATTGATATGAATATTGTTATAAGATATGTGTCGTCTTTTGATGAATAATGAATTTAAAAAAATCAGAATAATTATGATATGATATAACAAATTAATCCAAACATCACATTCAAATACATTAATAAAAATTTAATTAATATGAATACTGTTATAAGATGTGTCGACTTTTAATGAATAATGAATTTTAAAAAATCACAATAATTGCACTGTCACTGGTCGATGTTTCTAAAAAATACAAAATGAACACTAGTGCAGGTCAGTTACTGTACACCGGTGGGCTTGTATGATATAGTGTACCGGTGTGTTTCTACAACCCATGGGCACCACACAAATACCAATACCAATTATAAATATTGGTGTGTTTGTTCGATACTACGCACTGGTGCGTTTATGTGAGACTACACACTGGTGCATTTGTATGACCTATGGGCACCGCACAAATACCAATACGAATTAGAACAATCGGTGCATTTGTCTGATACTACACACCAATGCGTTTCTATATGACTACGTACCAATGCGTTGATACGAACTATGGGCACCGCAAAAATCCCAAGACCAATTAGAATGGCCACGTGTGTTGCATCACCAACACTGTGCCCAGTGTGGTTTTAGACCTTGACGGCCTGGTGCATGCATCTTTGACCGCCCCAGGTGTAATATTCCAAATCTGGAACAACTAGCAAGGCATGACTGGAAAAAGCAATTTCCAGTAATAGCTACTATAGGAATTGAACCCAAGACCTGGATCCCTTAGATCAATGTATCTAAGAGTGAAATCCAATAGATGGCTCCAAAGAAATCCTTCTAAATGGGTTAAAAAGATCTCCCACACTTAGATGTCCTCAGAAAAGTGCCCGTTGAAGGGACTGCAACAATACATGAACATGAAATGGAGAAACAACGTTATTTTATGAAGTTTGCACACATGAAGAAGTAGATAGCCAACCAATGTATAATATAGCAGCAAATTTATACAATATGTGGAGGAATCAATGACTCCAGCTAGGAAATGGAAGTCTCAATGAGACATATACATGTCAAATGGAAAACACTGCTACATGAAAGAGAGCCCTAGCTAAAATAACGCAGTTTATAGGAGATAATGCAACATACAAAATGATAATATGATGATATGACAATAGAAGCTCAAATAAATAAGGGGGAGCAAGCTCTCAACCCATGGAAACACTAATATAACAATAATACACAATCCTTGGAAGGATTGGCTGCAATATACATGAAAATGGAAAATCTGCAGAAATGTCGGAGTTAATGGGTAGCAGCTGCAACTCAATACTAGAAATACATGGAGATGGTTGAAGATGATGATCAATCTGAAATAAAACTCCTCCAACAGATCTCTCAATGCAAGGCTGATCTCGGCACTGAAGATCTTGCCCTCCAAGAAGCTGGTGCAAACCCTCACTGCAAGTATGCACTGAAATAACGTAGTATGGAGAATGGACTGCGCTATCTATGATAGGAGAAGCTTGGCCTTGATTCCAAGATATGAAAATATGCCCTGGAAACCTTCCTTACTAATATTCCTGAGGAATAGAAGCTCCCTCCTCTGAAAGATGAGATAAGGAATGGTGTTGTGGAACCCCTCCATTGCAACACCCAACAACACTACGTTATACTTCAGCAGAAATAATGCAGTGACTGAATAAGTGGCTTTGGCATTGAGCCAAGATGTGGAGAAAATGAACTGCAATCCTTCAAGAGGCCCCTAAAAAAGGAGAGGAAATCCTAAGCAGGAATTCCTCGTGCTATACAACACTGCAACTTAGCTGAACAGCTGGAGGCTGCAAATAGTCTGAACAGACAAATAATAAAATGATCCAAGATGTCTCACTATGGCTACCTCTTCCTCCTTTTATGCAAGTTAATGCCTCTATGCCCTGGACCCCACACATTATGGTTTCTTCCACATGGAATATTCGTCCCTCTCAAACTGCGCTGTCTTCTCATGCAAGCTACACCTCTTAGGCAACGCTGTTGACTTGGTCAAACTTGACCTTGTCCTCATGAAATTGCCCCTTTTCGCACTGGAAGGTGAAAAATTAAGCTGCTCCATTGATCATTTTCACATTATGAAGGATCTTATTCCTACTCATGGGCCTTTTACCCATTTTATTCACCTCCTAGATGAAATAAGAAAAAATTAATGTTCTAATTATCTTCATGAAAATTTTGGAACATTACAGTCCTCCCCTCTCAAAGATTGCTTGTCCTCAAGAAAGTGCAAGGAAGGACTGAGTTTTTCTCTCCTCTCCCTGTAGCATCCATGTATGATGATCTCCTCAAAGGAAAGTGATGCTATCTCATCAATCAAGCCTCCACATTGCCCCTCCTTAGCATGTAAGTTAGCTATCCAGCCATCATCATGTAAGGGTGAAATACTCAAGAGGATAGCAAAGTGATGTCTAGAGGTACCCTTGAAGAATGGGATCTGAAATATAATGGGAACTATCTTTCCCATATGGATCCTCCACCTCCAAGCTATGAGCCATGCAAAATGAGTCGCCTTCCAACTAGGCAACTCCTCGAAGTTGTCCTCCCCCTTTGGCTCCGGCAAAGTAGGTGGGATGAAAATCTGCACATGGTAGACAATGTAGCCTACCCCACGCTGTCCATCTCTCCACTTATGATAAGTGTAGAGTGTTGGATGATCTTGGGCTGCAATAAAATTTCCCTCAAGTGGTAATATGAGGACTATATCTCTAAAGATCCCTCTCCCAACGCTGCAAATCATGCTGGCCCAAATATCTCCATATATGATGAGTTGGAAGTCATCAACATGTGGCATCATAATCATCATAAGGCTCACCTCATAGGGAAACAAATGTGTTTTCAAGGTGACCATACCATATCCCATGCTCCCCTTAGAACATGTAGTGCAAAAAGTGTGAGAAATTTCTCCCTCAAAGGACACATTCACCTCATGTGTCTCTCTCCCAAGCATGCTCCTCATAAAGACAGAAATAGTAGAGCCATAGGGAGCAAAGATGAGAATCATACTTGCTGCCATATGCAACAAATGGGAAGGACAATGGTCCCTCAAGTGCAACCAGCATAGCTTGACCCTCAACTGCAATAGAGACTGATAAAATGAGTGGCTTCTCAACCACTTGCCTATTGCTCCAATCTCCTCATAAGTATGGAGGAAGTGAATGATGTAATGTGTACAATGAGCATGTCCTCCATCATATGCCTATTCCCCAGGTCCTCCTAGAGAATGGCCATCAATCATGCTTATGGTCTCAACTAGACCATGAAGCCTAAAAGAAAGAATGCTCCTTCTTGGAGCAACATCTTGCACATATATGGTCAAGGGATATATACATACATCATATAAAAAATCATTTAAACAATGAATACCCTTACCATATTTTCTGCTTATACAAATGGAGTGGCTCGTAAATGAGTCTCCTCTCATCCTCAAAGTGGAAAGAGGTGGCTGTGCTAACTCTCTCAAAGAGTCATGTCTCTCCTCCATCTCCATTTGGTCCATGCATCTGCTCATATGTTGATATATCTCCTCCTCAAAGCCCTTCCAAAAATACCCCTCCATGATGGTGTGGTATGCTGTCATAGAACAAGTGGGGATGAAAAGGAAATCCTCCCGAGCAGCTTGGAGCAACTTCTCCTTGAGCTTGGAAGCTCTAGGTAAGAAGATCCTACCATGATAATAGATGAACCCATATCTGACTGAATATGCCTCCTCATACAACTGGTCATCCAAGATCATGCAAGTGAAAATATCCTTGGAATACTCCACTAACAGCTGGGAGTTCCAATATGGATCTATCTTCCATAGTGACAACGTTGATGATCTCTCATGAAGAGCATCTGTCATATGGTCATCCTCCTCTCTGACATCTCCAATGCCAAAGATGCAAGTTGGAAGGCTGATATCCTTCCCCTGCTACTTCTGCCACATCGCAGAATCTGAAATGGAAGTGAGTACTGATGATTTTGAGAGAATTCTCTCTCTCTCCTCGAGTCTACCCTAGACTCCCAGTTCTTTATCAAGCTCTCCCAAGGTTCCAACTCCTCTAAAATCACTAAGTGGTGCCTCAAGTGGTGAAGCATCTATCCTCCTTTGCTGATCCAGCGGTCTCCCTGGAAAAATTTCTCCATGCAATGAGACATCATCATAAAGAGATGACTGCATATATGAATGGAGAGAACTTTCCATGCTTCCACTGCACAATCCAATCACCTTCTTAGGTGCAAAAACCTCCAGAAATGAATAGGGATGTGTACTCCACATCTCATGATGCTGGGTCTTCTCCCTATCTCCTCCTTGTGTCTCTATGGTTTCACACCTCCTCAACAATGACACATATAGAACATGAGTTGTGCCTTGATCTCCACACATGAGATCCTGGGGACTTCCTTGCAAAGATGCAAGCATCCCTCTACTTGGAGCAAGGGCTCCTCTTTCCTCTGCATGAGGTGCTAGATCAACTCCAGATATAACAACGATGTTGTCCTCAATCTATGCAACATGAGTGGGAAACATCCCAATAATTGGATCCCTTACTAAAAAAGAGATCTCCATGCTTCCTTGCTCAAAGGTGTGAGAAGAAAGTTTCTCTCCCGACAAAATATGGTGCAAGTTTTCAGCCTCCTGATGTGGTATTGCGTTATCATGCAAGGGTTTGGTGTGAGTTTTCTTGTTTAGCCCCACCATGTATGTCACATGAATCCTCCTATCAAATATTTTCACTAATGCCTTAGTGAAACTTGTATAAGATGCAATGTTTACATTTATTAAAGAGAAGGATTCAAAGATCCACCAGGCATAAGCCTTACCTCTCAAATGCAGCGTTGCAACTCTGATGGATTCCTCCTCAAGGATTTGGTGGTGCTGCAAGAAGGTCTCTAACTCCTCCACCCAAGCTCTGTCTAAACATGTAGGTGAACCCTCGAAGGTAGATAGATGTAATCTATCCTACTACTCTCTTCCATTCACCTTCATTTTGCAAAACTCTGAAAAACTGAGATGATCTCGATATTTCTGAGTTTGAAACTCATACTCTTTCAAGAAATCACTAAGGGTTTCCCTCCTAGCAACCTCTTCTTCCCTTTCCATCACTCCTCCGGCAATCCTGGGCATGTGACTGCACTGTGCAAGATGGGGTGTAGTTGCTTGCTCACACTCCTCTTGTGAAAATCTAGAGTTTGCCTTTGGTACAAACCCTCTTGGAGATCCCCCATACATCTCCCTCTGGATCTCCTTTAACTCTTCGTGAATCATATGTACAGATTTAGGAATAATATTTGTAAGCTTATCCCCCTTTTCTTCTCCAAAAGATGGAGTCTTTTTCTTGCTTATTTCTTTGTCTCCTTGATGAGAATAGGAAGTGCAGGGTTCTTCCTCTTCTTTATGCTTATCCTCCTTGGAGAGTGTCTTCATGAATCTGAAATATGATGAGATAAATCCCATCCTCTTCAATATTCTGATCTCTTGGGCTTAGAATCACAGGCTGAGCCAAGACTATGCTTTGATACCACTGTAATATTCCAAATATGGAACAACTAGCAAGGCATGACTGGAAATCTCATTTTCCAGTAATGGCTGCTACAGGAATTAAACCCAAGGCCTGGATCCCTTAGATAAATTTATCTAAGAGTGAAATCCAAGAGATGGCTCCAAAGAAATCCTTCTAAGTGGGTTAAACAGAACTCCCACACTTAGATGTACTTAGAAAAGTGCCCGTTGAAGGGACTGCAGGAATACAAGAACATGAAATGGAGCAACAACGTTATTTTATGAAGTATGCACACATGAAGAAGTAGATAGCTGACCAATGTATAATATAGCAGAAAATGTATACAATATGTGGAGGAATCAATCACTCCAGCTAGGCAATGGAAGTCTCAATGAGACATATACATGTCAAATGGAAAACACTGCTACATGAAAGAGGGCCCTGGCTAAAATAACGCAGTTTATAGGAGACACTGCAACATAAAAAATGATAATATGATGATATGAAAATATCAGATCAAATAAATAAGGGGGAGCAAGCTCTAAACCCCTGGAAACACTAATATAACAATAATACACAATCCTTGGAAGGATTGGTTGCAATATACATGAAAATGGCAAATCTACAGAAATGCCGGAGTTGCTGGGTAGCAGCTGCAACTCAATACTGGAAATACATGGAGATGGCTGAAGATGATGCTCAATCTGAAATAAACCTCCTCCAATGGATCTCTCAATGCAAGGCTGATCCGGGCATTGAAGTTCTTGCCCTCCAAGAAGCTGGTGCAACCCTCACTGCATGTATGCACTGAAATAACGCAGTATGGAGAATGGACTGCGCTGTCTATGATAGAAGAAGCTTGGCCTTGATGCCAAGATATGAAAATCTTCCTTGGAAACATTCCTTAATAATCTTCCCGAGGAATAGAAGCTCCCTCCTCTGAAAGATGAGACAAGGAATGGTGTTGTGGAACCCCTCCACTACAACACCCAGCAACACTACATTATACTTCAACATAAATAACACAATGATTGAATAAGTGGCTTTGGCCTTGAGCCAGGATGTGGAGAAAATGAAGTGCAATCCTTCAAGAGGCCCCTCAAGAAGGAGAGGAAATCCTAAGCAGGAATTCCTTGTGCTATACAACACTGCAACTTAGCTGAACAGCTGGAGGCTGCAAATAGTCTGAACAGAAAAATAATCAAATGATCCAAGATGTCTCACTATGGCTGCCTCTTCCTCATTTTATGCAAGTGAATGCCTCTATTCCCTGGACCCCTCACATTATGGTTTCTTCCACATGGAATATTCATCCCTCTCAAACTGCGTTGTCTTCTCACGCAAGCTACACCTCTTAAGCAGCGTTGTTGACTTGGTCAAACTTGACCTTGTCCTCATGCATTTGCCCCTTTTCACACTGGAAGGTGCAAAATTAAGCTGCTCCATTGATCCTTTTCACATTATGAGGGATCTTATTCCTACTCATGGGCCTTTTACACATTTTATTCACCTCCTAAATGAAATAAGAAAAAATTAATGTTCCAATTATCTTCATGAAAATTTTGGAGCATCACACTGGGCCACTGTCTAGATGACACGCACCGGTGCGTTGACACCTTAGTAGCGCATCGATGAAAAAAACATCCATAATAACCTCCGACCGCCCATTTTTTTTAGTTGTGTTGAAATTTCGTTAAAAGTTTCACGAAAACCTCCGTAACCATAAATGGATGTTGTAGCAAATGTTTTTTTGACAATTTTGGCCAATTTTATAACACTAAAAACCTCATTTATAACCTCCACTAGAGGGTCTTTTCCTTGTAGTGTTAAATCCAAACAAGAGCATCTTCAGAGTGTCTGAGGGAAACCTCTTTGGAATCAGAGAGGGTGAAGACCATTGCTCCCCTTTCCCATGAATAAGAAAGCCATGCAGTCCTTCTTGAGGAAAATAAACTTCCTCCAAAAGTTAATCTTGGTTTATTCTTAGATTGTTAAGCCATTACAAGAGATGATAAAGAAGAATGCAGTTTAGAAGTGGGACAAAAGAGAGAAATATGCCTTCACATGGATCAAACAAGTGATTGCCAATGCCCCAAAATTATATAGTCTAGAATTCAACAAAGATTTCTTGTTGTTTACTTTTTCTTCTAACACATCTCTTGCAACCATTCTTACTTAGAAGGACAAACAAGGGAACGAGTGACCCATATCATTCATGAGTGTTGGCTTACAAGGATCCAAATTTAATTATCCCGCCATAGATAACAAAGCTTATGCATTATTCAACAATGCAAATGGGGCCAAAATATGATGTTTGTTAGTTGGATATGTGACTTATTTGCATTGAATATCTCACACACTGGTGCTCATCAAGTTGTCACTGAGATTTTGTCGATTAGTCGATAGTTTAGTAATGTAGGAAATTCGACTGTACAAATGTAGATTAGTCAACACAATAAATGCTGAAATGCTCATTAAAAAATGACATTTATAAGTCAGTTTTGTGATGCTAAAAATTGTCAGATATCCGAAGAGTCAAACATTTCATATCTGGCAGGTCTCGCACCAGTCCCCAGTCGAATATTTGACACATAGGTTATTTTTTTCCGATGAGAAAAAATGAAATTTAGGCGTCGGGTAATCAATGAAATAGGTAAAATGTGTGACAAAAGTGTTGTCACTATGATGCTTGTAGGTCGATGATGAAACGTTGGATATGCGGCAGATGAGAGTTTTGTCCAACGAGAGTGTTAAACTACCGACGCTACCGTCCATTGATCCTAGTGTCGAGTATTCTACGTGTAATGCGAATGACGAGTGTAAAATATGAAACAAATTATATTTTCTGTTGAATATTCGACGAATTCCTGCGTTTAATTTTTTTTATAATACATAGTACTATTTTGAAGACTATAAGAAATGACATCAGTCACCATAAGACCACCTTTTAAGAATAATTATACTAGAAATTGCAATGAGAGGTTCAAAAGAGCGCTGATAGAAATTCATAACTCAATAATTCCAAAGTTGGGCCTTTTATCACACATGTCGAGAACAAAAAATAAGTGACAATGATTTGTGGCTCATAATCAGTGAAATATATCCTACTTTTATCAATGATATCAAAAAATACATGAGCAAGAAGATGAGATAAGTCCCAATAATAAATATTCTATTGGGACTTACATTGTAATCATCTACATAGTTTTCCAACCCCAATTAGTGAATTACAACTTTTATGAGGAAGAAAATTCACATATGAAAACCCCATGTGAACGAATTCTCTAAATCATTCTTTTCCCATAACATAACATTTATCAGAATTCCTCTCCGTCCTATAAAATTTTTATATTACAAGATAATGGGCACTATAAAGGGTACGACAGGGTAATTTCCAACACTAACACCAATACACCTCATATCATGAAACCACATTATAAGTCAGTTTGGTAATTTATCAATAAGTTGTTGAACTGCTCACAACTCATGTTCCTTGACTAGATTTCATTTTTTTGGTTGCACTACATTTCTACATATTTCTCTATAGGAGGGTGTATAAATGTTTACATATAGAGAAAGGAGAATTCATCACAATTTTTTTAATAAACATATAATGGAATAGGGAAGTTATGTACTCATTTCTTGTTAACCATTCCAATAGAACACTCCTCTCAACCGAATAGAATATTCTAATGAATCTCTTCGATCCAATTATTCTAAAAGAGAAGGGAATCCATTTATACATGTATGGGATAGATATTCATTGTACATGATGTGAAAACATAAGTAACTAGTAATATTTTTAGACAATAAGTTTTAATTCTTCAATGCTAAGAACCATAAATCTAGCCATTCTAAGTGTTACCCCTCATACTATATGAGCTGACTTTTGTGTTTTTTCTCATGATCTAGCTGCATAAGATACTTTTTGATGGAATTGATTAATCATTGGATAGATGCAGAGGAAAATTTATGGGCACACACACTTTCCCTAACATTACCCTAATGATTACACTAGCTAAATTCCACCAACCATTAGGCCAATTGTATCTAATATTGCATTGTGGACAAGATTGATTGCCATCTTTCCACTCATATTCATAGCAAGGCTTGCATATTGGAAATGCACACTCATTGCAAGCTACAAAGAGCTCCCCATCTGCAACTAAGCCAACATTATATCCACATATATGGAAAGCATGGCTATAAATGTATTGTGGAGGCTTAAGCTACAATAATTGAATAAAATATCTAGATAAGAAATTGTGAGATAACATAATCTATTAAATTGAAAACAGAGCATTGAAAACAAATTTTAAAAAGGCACGAAAGCATCTAGATTGATAATCCATAAAACATGCGATCAAAACTTATCAAGTAACACCTCTTAAATGACAAATGATGATAAATAATACTTGACATTTCCTGGAGAGGAATAAAGTGTTCCAATTTTAACTAGACATCCAAAATAAATATAGTTTTTAACTACAATATATAGGAAGTAGTAATTTTGAATCCATATTTGTTTCACATTTATATATTTAATACATCAGATCCCTTTTCTAAATCTCTAAATTATATTCTGTAATATTCATTTCCAAGAGCACCACTGAACTCAGGCCATTATTTGGAAACAATTCTAGATCCAACAAACTCCGAGACAACAAATCCATCTTAAAAATATTGAACCCAGTTTGGATGTGCTTAGTAATTATTTCAACATAGTTTTCTATGTATTGAAAATATCTGCTTCTAGTTGTGGAAAAAATTTAAAGGAAAATACAACTCATACCTTAAAAAAGAAAAAAAAGAGAGAATGGCTCCAATTTCAGAGAAGAAAATAACTGCCGTAATACATGGAGAAAAGTAAAAATTCTCCAGATCCGAAGAAAAGGGAAATAACAAAGTCACTTTTACTATAAAAAAAAAACACAGTGAATATATGTTGAGATTTGTAGCTTGGGAGATACTCCAAACCCTAGGCTAGAGGGTTGTGGTGGAGTTGGCACACAAAAGTGGCTTGTGGGCTAAGAACCCAAGCCTCCGAGATTTAATCCCAAGCATGTGGGTGTCAATCCGTGAGGATAATTATGCATGTGATGATTTGAGTTGATAGAGGACTTCAAGAGTAGACATACACAATAAAAATCACTCGAATCTGAGTTGTAGAAGTGAATATATGAATTTTATGATGTGGGATTGTGGCACACAGGACAATTCAAATTTGGCTTATAGAGGTTCCCTTTAGGGCTAGACGTTGCCACATGATACATGTATAAATAATAGGTAAGGGAGATCTCATTTCACACATTCAATATGCAATCACAACAAGGATAATCTTCGATATGGGCAACGGAGTTTGAGGCTAAGGAATATGAGTTTTGGGAAGTGATTTGGCACTGTTTTGGAGTGAATTTATTGCTTGAATGAGTCCACATTTCTAAGGTAATAGGATGTGTATTTATGTGCTATTATATGTATGATTAATATTTTTTATGGGCCATAGGTACCTATTGTAGGAACAACATGTATTGGAAGTTGGTTTGAGGGTTATGAGGGCTAGTAAGGGTCTTTACTTCAAGTCGTAGCCTATAAGATGGATATCGCAGGAGAACAGGGGCTGACGGCCACAACAAGAACAAGGGTATTATCATGTTCTAGATGCTTCATATCCTTCTATTGGTGGATAGTTTTTTGTAGGAAGCAGTTAGGAGGAGCCTTAGGCCCTACAACAAGTTCTTTGGATGCCCTGTAGGACAACAAAGTTAGAAACATGATTGGAAAAAGGAATATTGTGATAGGAGCTATGTTTTTGGGTGTTGTAGTAGTGTGAATTCAGCCCTAATGCAAATCCCAAGGATAAGAGGTGACCAAAAATGTGTTGGAGTTTGTGCCCTCTTGTTGATGTTGATTTTCTAGAGGATGCGGGTCCAAGTTGGAGTAGTTGTGGGAGATTGTTAGTAACCAAGAGGAAGGGTATTCCTAGTATTTTGATTCCCTAACCATAATCTCATGTGCTAGTTCCCCATAAAAATTTCTTTACAAAATCCAATGAACTTACAACTGTAAGTACTAGACATAACTCCTAAATAGATACAAAAATAAAATTAGCAACAATCACCTTAGAAGTTAAAATTTGTAGTATAAGTTCTATGCAAAGTTGCAATGTCAAGAATGGTATATATGTATACGCAACTCAAGCCCATACAAGTTAGTGAGCCAAGCAAAGCTACAAGTGTCTCTCTTGAAGATCTCTACAAAGACGTTTTCATGAAAGTAGTCGATATATTAAGACATGTACACCACATAACCAAACAAGAAGGATGTCTACAGTTATAATTCTTTGCATGACATTAATAAAACTCACTATACCCATTAAATATAGTTTTTATGATGATGACATGCAAAAGAAGGCCTAACAATAGTCTCCATTATGATAAAAGAAGAAAATACAATCTCTAAGAAGGAACTATCTCCTTTGTTTAGTGATGGGAAACTTAAATTTCTGTAGAAATAAAGATATGATGACAAAGAATACCTCTTTTACTGCATCCTTGGCACCAATATCTCATGTATATCAGGTAAGCACTACCTTTATCTTTTATGTTTTGGTTATCCAACAACTTATCTTCAGTTTTCAAAGGGAAACAAGCTCAATGAAACAAGCAAAGGAAAATGTATGCGTTTATAATATATGTAGGATCAAGATTTGAGTCATCTTAGGGTTTAGAAAATTTAAGATTGGTAGTTGCTATCCAATATTGTAAAACCCTAGGTAACTTGTGAAGAACCTGTTGTAGTACTAAACAACACCTTGTTAGAGTCGGTATCTTCATCCCTCCGTCAGAGATCAAAATCTCTTGTTGCATTTCATTTTAGGTGTCTCATTCAGTCCAGTCAGCTACATTCCATTAGGAGCATGGATCATCTGACGGAAGGGTCTTTTTGCTCATATCCCTCATGTCTTGTACCTGCTGGCTTAGCTCTGTTCATCAAAATCAATTTTAAATTTATTTACAGTCATGTTTGCCAAAGAGTCTTTTTAGGGTTTTTCAGTTTCATTAGGTTTAGGGTTTCGTTAATTTAGTCTTCAAAGTGTCCAATAATGCCAGCAGGCACATGAGGAAGGTTCGAATAAATTTTTCATCACAAAAATTTCATCGTCATATTGCTTGATCATGATTCTTCTTCAAAAATTTGTTTTGAAGAAAAATCGTCAATTTGGTCTTTTGTAATAAATGACATGTAATTTTCAAAAGTTTTTCAGTTGTGAAGTTCTTCAGGCGCAGCCATGGTCGCCTTTTCCAGATCCCATGCCAGCTATCCCTGCAAAAAATCGACAAAAGATTCATCATTAAGTCAAAAAATCAAAGAGGAAACAAACAAAACAGAGTTTATATTAAAAAGTGCAAAGTGCCAAATTTCAAACATTAGCAAGTGGGTTATTTCAAAACAAAAATCAAAGTCCATGGTCATAAAATATATTTTGGTGTTTAAACATTTCATTTTCACGCAAGGATTATTAGAGAGCAGAGAAAAATCGTGGAGGAGAGTGAAATTGAGTTTGGAGGCCAAACTGTTGAAGAGTTTACAGTCCCGACGCGTTGAGAGGTGGTCGCGGTGCACTGGCAAGTCGTGACGCATACAACCATTTTCCATCGTGAAAAATACAACGTGCGCGGCGCACAGGAGGGTCGCAGCGCACTGGGTTGTGCGTGCGGCACACAGGGCCGACACACGAAATTTTATCACTGCCTGCAAACAAATTCCAAATCTTTTGGTCCCATTTGCTCCGAGTAAGTTCGAATGATCTTGTAATTGCTATTAAACAGAGTTTGGTATTGTTTGAAAGTGGATTATGAGAGTTTGAATGTTGAAAATATAAACCCTATCCTTTTGTGAAAAATTTCTCCTTTGAATTGGAATTTTAAAGTTTGATTTTGGTGCCAAAATACTCCAAACATCATTTCCCATATTGCTTACTCCTCCCCTCACTGTCATATTATCATTATAATCCTTCTTCTATTCCCTTATATCCCAAATAATTTCCCATCATTTTTCCCTTCCCCATATCATTTGCAAAAATCCCTAAATCCCAAATTCCCAAACATAGTCAAGTGACTGTCCTCACACTTTAAATTCACTTAGCAAAACTCCATTTTCCCCACTGCCCTATTTCCCACAGTCCCTCATTTGACTTTGACATATTTGGCATTAAAATGAAAGGCACCAAATTTTCATTCACATTTTCAACAAGCCGAACATAGACCTTGCAACACCATGGAAATGGACACTGATTCATCATATGAACAAGACAGTGATTCTACCACTGAGCTCCATGCACCGAGAAGGCCTCGTAAAGGTGGAAAACATGTGAGAGAAGAGCCCACCTCATTGACTCAGTTGCAGGCCTGCCCACTTGCCATGGCATGTTTTCAAGAGCAGTCATGTTATCAGTACTGTGAGATGATTGCTTAGATTCAACATCATCAGGAGTTGGCTCGGTTGTTTGTTTTACATCTGCATGATGGTCAGGTAACTCTTGCTGGTGTAAATTTCACCTTGACACCGGAAACCATTTCTCAGGAAACAGGAATACCGAATGTAGGTGAAGAGTGGAACAAAAGAAAGTAGGTGGACAGAGTGCATTATGAACCATACATCAGGCCTAGCTATGTGAGGCAGCTCAGCAGGGTATTCCCATTCCGGTTCCTAAAGGAATCCTATGCGCCTTTGATGAGACTCATTATCATATACTTCAGTTGTGAGGGCCGCTTCTCACACCTCTATGCCTACCACATCAGGTTATTGATGCATTTCACGAGAGTGAGGATGATGAACATACCTTATTTCATGTGCCGAAACATCGAACGAATGACCAGTCTTGTGCAGAAGAAGACTCCCGAGCAGCAGTACAACAGTATTTATCACTATGCACTCATCAAGATTGGTGTTGTACATCAGCTTGGATTGCAGGGCATTGCATGGGAAGATTTCATTTCTCGTGACTTCTTCATAGCCCCTCAGCCTCCTCCGGAGATTATTCATGATGCAGGTGAACCTTCACATAAGCCTGAAGGTCCCGAGATAGATCCTATCAGTGTGCCAGTGTATGTCACTTATCAGAGAGGCACAAGAGCATTATTTGCAGCAACCCGACGAGTACTATCTCCACCCGGGGTGGAAGGGGTCTTGTTTCCATCATCAGCAACACAGGTACAGTTACAGGACAGAGGTAAGAGGCCTATGCAGGATGAGGGCCCTTTAGGAGGCCATGATACTGATTTCATATTGATTGATGAGGATTTGAGCTCTCCAAGCTCAAAATTGAGAGAGATCATTCAGGAGTAGAAGGCCGAGATCAACACATTGACCAACAATTTGTAGAGAGCTCAATGGATCATAAAATATCTGGAGCAACGTAACAAGCAGTTGGAGGATCATCAGATGATCATGGAGTTGCAAAACATCCGTGAGAATCGGCAAGCTTCCCGAAGAAGCCCAACCGAGATGACACCTATTGAGTGGGAGATTGAGGCCGATAGAGAGACTTGGCTTGAGAGGGTCAACATTCATCTTGAGAAGCTGTTGGAGAAGGAAAACAAGGAGAAGAACATTCTAAGGCACATGAAGAACCACTATTGGGCGCACAATCATGTTTGCAAAGCGAGGATCAAAATCCTGAAGGCAAGGCTAAGGAGGGCACTAAAGCGTCGCAAAAGGCATGATAGACTCCAAATATTGGCTGAAGCTTCTCTGGCTGAGCATAGCACTTGATCAGGGACTTTCAGCCCAAATTTCAAGAAATTTGGGAAAATTTTTGTCAATTTTGAATTTTTTGGTCACAAAACAGATTTTCCTGCCCGACGCGTAGTGCCACTTGGCGCGTGCTTATAATTGGCAGCTCTTCTGGAGGAAATATTTGCATTTTTGGATTTTTCATCAAAATTTATGCATGCCTATGGATTACCTAAGGATTTCATCAAGTTCTGGGTTGCCTAAAGGGTCAAAAACACCCTAAAAATGGCCTTTCTGTCACTTTTTGCACACACAGGAAGCAGTGTTGGGAGATTTGATTTTTGGAGGGGAAAATGGCAACCAAATCGAAAAATTCCACTTGCATTGGAAAGTATACAAGCAGGGCTTTCCAACGAGATATACTACACTCAATTTGGACTTCGGGAAGGCCCTCAAAATCAGCCTCAAACTTGTGCTACGCATAGAGATTCCAAGCGCGGCACATAGAGGAATTTGGCCTATTTTTCACTCAGCAGCTCATAATTTCGCCTAGTTTTGGCCAGTTTCACTTTTTCATGTAACTCTTGATGTATATTGATGTAATTTCATGACCATGATGTAATTTTGGCACATTTTTACTCATTCTAGTAGATTCATTCACTAAAAAGTGAAATGTAAGTGAATGGATCAGTTTCCTAGCATATAGAGGCAAGTTGTTTCATTGCCTATTTTCTAGTTCCTAGTTTAGATATGGTTGAAATAGCTCCTAGAATGATGATCTAGACCCCTAGAGGCATGGGAATGAGTTAGGCTTGTCTATATCATGTAGTTCTTCAGTCATTTTCAGGGTTGGACACTTGGGATTGCTTGGCACTTCATTGTACATTTCATCTCTGCACTTTTGGCAAAGGAATAGACTAGGGTTTGTAGCACTCTTTGGGATCCATGTGGCTCTGTGTTTTGATGGTGTTTTTCTCTATGTAATTGTAAGTTCACTGATGTTTATGTGTATCATTTTCCGTTCTCTTTTCTTCTTAAATTAAACAAATCAGTGTTAAAGGTGGAATTCATTAGCTTGCTTTGCTCTGCCTTCAGTTTGTTTAATTTTCCATGTTTTCATCTGTTTGAGTAGGAATCTTGAGACCCTCTTGACTCATCATCTCCTCACTGGTATGATCCATCCATTCATTCAATCTAAAGCATCAAAACAATTGCCTTCCTTGCCCCAATCATAACTCTGCAAAAACTAGGCCTAATCCCCGCACCCAAAATTGCCTTTCCATTTGATCCAACAAAAAACCCCAAAAACACAATCAAAATCCTTCACTTATATACCTAACCTAAAATTAGCTTTTATTTAAAGTCATCTCAAGCCCTATTGATTATTTTTGCTGAGATTGACCCGGAGAGAGCCCTCTCCTAATCTGGTAGGGCTAGCTACCAGACTGAGTGTGGTTTGATGTTACCCTAGACTCTGCCTTCCTTTAGCCTGAGGTAGATTTAGGCAATAACATAGTGGCGACCATACTGGGGAAGAAAATGGTTTTATTGTTGGTGTTATTTGTTTTATAAGCTACAGACGGAGCTTGAAGTTATGCCAGGTAGCCTTCGAAACGCTCTTGCTATGCATTAGCGAAAGTAGATAAACGCTGCTTCAGTCAATCTCCGGTCTAGCTTGTGAACGTGACACTTGAATTGTAAATTTCCCCAGTACATCAGATCATTCTGGACTTTTGGGTGATGAGTCTAGAATTTGATAGGTTGAACAAGTTGGTTTTGTTCCTTTGATTTTGAAATTAATCCAACACACTAGCTTCTAGAAGACATACTAGAACAAATCCGGATCCCGATCCACCTCCAGTGTATGAGAATCCCAATATGAATTCAGGAATCCTTCATAGAGAAAGTCCCGTGATTCCTCTTTTCAAATCTCATTCATGTCCCGCTGTCTTTGAATACCTTGAAGATATTGAATTTGACGAGCAATTTGAGTTGTCGTTGTTTGAAACTAAGTCTGAAAGTGCTCTTGGTTCTACTGTCATAAATCCAGAGTTTATCAAGTATCTTGAAATTGAACAGGCTAATAGATCCATTGACAATTACATTTTGAATATTCAAAACTCCATTGTGGCAACAAACATTCCTGAGTTTATAGAGTCTGCATCTGAAACTCTTGGGCCATCAGTAGTTACTTCCGATTCACAAGTTCATACCTAGCCTCCTTTCATTCCTACCATTCCCGTACAACCTTCTATCCCTGATCAACAATCTGCAGTAGTATCGCCTCCATCCACACCACATACACCTCATACATCTACTACTCCTACTCCACCTGTTTCTCCAAGACAGATTATAAATCCACCAAGAGAAATGGCTACTCGATTCACACCCCTTGTCTTGCCTCAAAACTTGGATGCTATGCCCGCTGATTATCAAAGTAAGATCCCATTGTTTGATGGTACTCCTCAAAGTGTCACTACTCAGCAACATATTGATAGAATGGCACACTTCTTTGATCTTCATGAAATTGATGAAGATAATGTGACCATGAGATTGTTTGTGCAAACTTTTGGAGGTGAGGTGAGAAAATGGTTCAGAGCTTTGCAACCTAGAAGTATTGCTACATTGGCCGAGCTGGAGAGAAAATTTTTAGATCGGTGGGAATTAAAGAAATATCCTCTCCAGATCACTTCTGAATATACCAAGATCAAGCGCAACGTAGGTGAGTCAGTCCAAGACTATTGTATCAGATTCAATGCAGTTTACAATGCAATTCCTGATGATTTAAGGCCATCTAGGAAGTTAGCTTTGCTAAAATTTCCGGATGGTTTTGGTCTGGACATGGCCAATTCATTACAAGAAAGAGATCCACCCACTTTGGAGGAGATGCAGAAAATTGCAGTGAGTGTTGAAGCTAATTTGAATGACAAGAAAGCTAGGTTGAGAGCAGAAAAGAAAGTTGCAATAAAGGAAGAGGCTTCTACTTCAAATTAGGTACTTTGCAAGGTGGAAAAGATGATTGAAAGAATAACACTTGATAAGCCTAAACCGCAGATCAAAAATCCTAACTTCCGTGGACAGCAGCAACCACAATTCTGGATCAAACAACAAGAGCAGTGAGCACAAGAAACGCCGACACAACAACAGTTAAAAACTCCTTTACAACAGAATTTTGTTGGCCCAGAATCAGATGATGAAGACAATGTAATCGAAGAAGAAAATAAATTTTTTACACCTGATGATATGCCAACATTTATCACTGAGGATGACGAGTATGTAGAAAATTCAGCTGAACAAAAGGATGAGGATTTTATCTTGGCAAATGACACGGCTCTTGAAGAAGAGTCGGATGAGTATCCGAGAGGTTATATGAATGCTTTGTCCGCCCAACAGCGAAAATATTCACTTAGAAACAGAGATGCGCCTATCAACCCAATCCAAAAAAGAAAGGAAGTTTTAGCACCAAAGAATGATGCACCCATTACACAAAAGAAGGGAAAAGAGGTAGTTGATCCCACTACTAGCAAGTCTCCATCAGCAAATGAAAGATCTAATCAGCCAATTGTATCGAAGGAGAAAGCTGAAAGGAAGGATGCTCCAGCCAAAGAGGTAGAAAAAACTTCGGTCTTTAACTTAGAGAGTGAGATTGCTAAGTTAAAAGTTTCCATTCCTTTGACTGAGTCGATGAGAAATAACAACTACAAGGGTCAAGTATATAAAATTTTGAATTTCGATCCAATGTCTGATATGCTGAATGTGGAAGATGATCAACCTAGGTTGATCTTTGGTCCAGCATTGGATGGTGAGTCTCCCGATAGTGATGTGCCTCCTTTTTATATCAGCCTTAGATTGCATGATTTTGTGTTGCATAATGCCATGTTTGATTCTGGAGCTTCTCATAATCTCATGTCGAGGGAAATCATGGAGAAATTGTGATTGGATATCACTAGGAAATATCATGATCTTTATTCTTTTGATTCTAGTAGAGTAAGATGCATCGGGCTCATCAAAGATTTGGTGGTTAGTTTAGATCAAATTCCAACTAAGAACGTTTTGATGGATGTGGTTGTGGCGGATATTTCTCCTAGATTTGGCATGCTTCTTTCCAGATCTTGGGGAGCGAAGTTGAAGGGAAAATTACAGCTTGATTTCTCCTATGCTACCATTCTTGTGTTTGGTCAGATGAGAAGATTATATCGGGAGCAAAAAATGAAGTATATGATCACCAGCAAGGAGAAACCGGTAAATCATTTGATAAATTATGTACATACAGATTTAGAGTCTTTTGTTTTGTATTCAGATAGTTTCAATGATGTAGATAGTCAGTTAGTTGAAGCAGAGGACATTCCGGAAGTCACAGAAAATTTCAGAGAATTTTTGATGAAAGAAAGGCAAGAACTTGAGACTTCCGCTAAGCAATCAGCCTTCCGACAGCAGCAGAAAGTTGATGGACAACAAGCAGAAATAACAGAGAAAACACAATTTCAACACTTAGAAGAAGATGAAGATGGTTTATGGACTATGGATTTCGATGGTGCAGTTGGAAGTGATGGTGCTAGAATTGGTATTTGGGTACACAACCCTTTTTCCGCCCCAAACAAGGTACCAAGTAATGTAAGGGTCTGCTCTTATAAATTAGCTTTTGATTGTTCGAATAATGAAGCTTTGATTGCTGGTTTGAAAATAGTTAGAAAGTTGAATTCTAAGAGGATTGCAGTGTATGGCGACTCCGAGTTGGTAATTAAGCAAGTGAAGGGTGAATTCCAAGCTAAGCATCCTCGAATGCGGGCTTACCGAAATGTTGTTCTTGATATCTTGAAGTTGTTTTCAGACTATATTTTGACTTGTATCCCTCATATTCAGAATGGTATTGCAGATGCACTTACTAAGGCATCGAGTAATTTGAAGATCCCGATGAACTCAAGTAACAAGTTTTAAATTCACGTGAAACATCGTCCAACTGTCCCAGACAACCAAAGGCATTGGCAAGTATTCCAAGATGATGACGAGATTGATGAATTTATGCAAAACAAAGGCAAATTCAAAGAGACTTCAATTGACATGGAACATGATGATGGTGAGGCTGATGTGCAAATAAATCAGATGGAAGTATTGCAGCTGAAGGATAATGTCATTCCTAAGGGTTTAATACCTTTATAAGAACTTTTTGATTAAGATGACGTAGCTAGAAAACCAACCTTGCGGCCAACTGAAAAGGGAGTTGAAGACGTGAACATTGGATCAGCTGAGAATCCAAAGATGGTGAAGTTGTCCAAAACATTGCCACTAGAGGTAAAAGAAAAATAAGTTAGTTTGTTGTCTTCTTTTGCTGATGTATTTGCTTGGGACTATTCAGATTTGAAGACGTATGATACAAATATAATTCAGCACACCATTCCTATCAAGCCAAATCAAAATCCCTTCAGGCAGAAGTTGAGAAGGATAAATCCGAAGTTGCTGCCCTCAATTGAGAAGGAGGTAAATCGACTATACAAGGCTGGTATCATTGTTCCTATAATATTTTCAGATTGGATTTCCAATTTGGTGCCTATACGTAAGAAGACAGGTGAGATTCGTTTGTGCATTTATTTTAGGAATCTGAATAAGGTTTCTTTGAAAGACAATTATCCATTGCCCAAAATGGATCACATATTTCAACGACTAGTTGGAGCATCTCGTATGTCACTACTCGATGGTTATTCCGAGTATAACCAAATTCTGGTCCATGAGGATGATAGAGACAAAACAACGTTCACCACTCCGTGGGGAACTTTCCATTATGCTAAAATTCATTTTGGTTTGAAGAATGCTGGTGTGACATTTCAGCGCGCCATGGACATGGCATTTGCTAATGAGAAAGATGTTTTCCTAGTTGTGTATCTTGATGATTTGACAGTATTTTCCAATTCTGATGAAGAGCACCTTTACCATCTAAAATTTTTTTTTCAGTGATGTAGAAAGTACGGTGTGTCACTCAATCCGAAGAAGAGTTTGTTTGCCATGGATGAAGGCAAACTTATTGGTCATATTATCTCAAAATATGGCATCCGTATTGACCCAGCACGAGTTGAAGCTATTCAAAAAATTGATCTTACCAGGAATAAGAAGGAGATTTAGTCTTTTAATGGTAAGATGAATTTTTTATGCCGCTTTGTGCCTAACCTTGCTGAACATTTAAGAGAGATTACAAACATGCTTAAGAAGGATAACATAGTAAAATAGTCTGAGAAGGCGGTAAAATCTTTCAATTTAGTAAAGTTGGTTCTTTCTTCAGCTCCTGTTTTGATCAGCCCGGATTATACTCAGGATTTTATTTTGTTTTCATTTGCTTCAGAGCATACTATGGCAGCAGTATTAATGCAGAAAAGAGACGGGCATGAAAAACCAATTGCTTTTTTCAGCCGTACCATAAGAGATGCAACCTTGAAATATAACATCATTGAAAAGCAAGCTCTTGCTCTTGTGAAGGCATTGAAATATTTTTGAGTATATATTTTGCATTCTCATATTATTGCTTATGTTCCTAACGCTGCTGTTAAGGATGTTTTAGTGCAAACAAATCCAGAAGGGAGACGAGGCAGATGGATTGCAGCCTTATTGGAGTATGATGTGGAGATAAAGCCCACAAAACTTATCAAAGGACAAGGGCTGGCTAAGTTAATGGCTGAATCGAATTTGCATGCCTTGGATATCAATCTCATTGTTGCTATGTCCGAGGAGAATGAGGAAAGTTCATCAGTTCAGGTATCAGAAATCTTTGTGCTTTCTCCTTGGTATTCAGATATTGTATATGTGCTTCAAAATTTGTCACCACCACCCGGCATGGCTAGAAACAAAAGTAGAACTCTGAAATTGAAGGCTGCTAAGTTTTGTGTTTTGAATAATTCACTCTATTGGAAAGATCCCGGTGGTGTTTTGTTAAACTGTTTGGTGGAAGAAGAAGCAAAGCAGGTTATGGAGGATTTTCATAAGGGAGATTGCGGGGGTCACCTTTTTTGGAAAACAACGACCAATAAGATTTTGAGAGCGGGATATTATTGGCCAAAACTTTTTGTTGATGTGTATAAGACTGTCAAGAGCTGTCACGAATGTCAAATTTTTGAAGGGAGGCAGAAATTGCAGCCTTTGCCGGTTAAGCCCATTGAGGTAAGTGCTCCTTTTTAGTAGTGGGGTTTGGATTTCATTGGCGAGATCCATCCTGCTTCTTCAGGTCAGCATAGGTGGATCCTAACAACGACAGAGTATTTCACGAAATGGATTGAGGCAATTCCCACCAGGCAAGCTACAGATTCGGTAATAATTTCTTTCCTTGAGAATAACATTTTATCTCGTTTTGGTTGCTCGAATAAGTTAATCACTGATAACAAAGAAGCTTTCAAATCAAAAAGTATGATTGAGTTTTGTGACAAGTATCATATCATTTTGGGACACTCAACCGCTTATCATCCGCAAGGCAACGGATTGGCAGAGTCTTCCAACAAATCTTTGGTCAACATCATTAAAAAGTTGCTGGAAATAAACAAGAAAAGTTGGCATAAGAAGTTGGTCAATGCACTTTGGGAAGATCGAGTGAGTCAGAAGAAATCCATTGGTATGTCCCCCTTTGAGTTAGTTTATGGAGTTGATACAGTGTTTCCTACCTCTCTCACAGTTCCGGTGGTCAAACTTCTACAGGAAGATGGCAGTGAAGATGATCATATGCAAAGAAGAATAAATCAAATGATCCATTTGCAGCAGAAAAGGGAAGAAGTTTTTCAAAACACATTCAAGCTGCAGGAGAGAATTAAGAAATTCTATGACAGAAAAGCAAAGGCGGACAAATTTCAATTGGAAGAAGTGGTGCTGAAATGGGATGCAAGAAACGAGGAAAAAGGTAAGCACAGTAAGTTCGAAAATCTCTGGAAAGGACCCTTTAAAATTGCTGCATATCGGGGTCCGAATGCTTTTCTTCTGAAGGAGATGAACGGGGAAGATTGTCCAGGAGGGCCGGTCAATGGTCGGTTGCTCAAGAGGTATCATTTCTGAGATGTTTTCTACTGTTTACATTGTCACTGTACATACCATTTATTTCAGTTTCATTGCAAGTGTGCGATGTGATCTTTTCTTCAATTTGGGGCCCGAAGTGAAGGCTATAATTCTGAAGATGGATTTCAGCTTTGGTTGGAGTTTGTCGAGTCACATTTTTCAGTCGTTTCAGTTTCAAGATTGAGTCAGTTTGAGTCAAATTTTTAGTCAATACATCAGTTAAGAGTTTTCTGTTGATTTTTCAAAGTTATGGACTCCATAGCCCAATGGACGAAGGCACTGTCTACTCTCCTAGAAATCTGTAGTTCTTGGCACCTCCAAGGAGCTACCATCCCCATTGGAGCCAATGTTAGAGTTGGTGTATTCATCCCTCCGTCAGAGATCAAAATATCTTGTTGCATTTCATTTTAGGTGTCTCATTTAGTCCAGTCAGCTGCATTCCATTAGGAGCATAAATCATCTGACGGAAGGGTCTTTTCGCTCATATCCCTCATGTCTTGTACCTGCTGGCTTAGGTCTGTTTATCAAAATCAATTTTAAAGTTATTTACAGTCATGTTTGCCAAAGAGTCTTTTTAGGGTTTTTCAGTCTCATTAGGTTTAGGGTTTCGTTAATTTAGTCTTCAAAGTGTCCAATAATTCCAGCAGGCACATGAGGAAGGTTCGAATAAAGTTTTCATCGCAAAAATTTCATCGTCATATTGCTTGTCATGATTCTTCTTCAAAACTCTGTTTTGAAGAAAAATTGTCAATTTGGTCTTTTGTAATAAATGCCATGTAATTTTCAAAAAAATTTCAGTTGTGAATTTCTTCAGGCACAGCCCTAGTCACCTTTTCCAGATCCCATGCCAGCTATCCATGCACAAAATCGACAAAAGATTCATCATTCAGTCAAAAAATCAAAGAGGAAACAAACAAAACAGAGTTTATATTAAAAAGTGCAAAGTGCCAAATTTCAAACATTAGCAAGTGGGTTATTTCAAAACAAGTCCATGGTCATAAAAGATATTTTGGTGTTTAAAAATTTCATTTGCACACAAGGATTATTAGAGAGCAGAGAAAAATCGTGGAGGAGAGCGAAATTGAGTTTGGAGGGCGAACTGTTGAAGAGTTTACAGTCGTGGCGCGTTGGGAGGTGGTCGCGGTGCACTGGCAAGTCGCGACGCATACAACCATTTTCCACCGTGCAAAATACAACGTGCGCAGCGCACAGGATGGTCGCACCGCACAAGGCTGACACACGAAATTTTATCACTACCTCCAAACAAATTCCAAATCTTTTGGTCCCATTTGCTCCGAGTAAGTTCGACTGATCTTGAAATTGCTATTAAACAGAGTTTGGTATTGTTTGAAAGTGGATTATGAGAGTTTGAATGTTGAAAATATAAACCGTATCCTTTTGTGAGAAATTTCTCCTTTGAATTGGAATTTTAAAGTTTGATTTTGGTGCCAAAATACTCCAAACTTCATTTACCATATTGCTTACTCCTCCCCTCACTGTCATATTATCATTATAATCCTTCTCCTATTCCCTTATATCCCAAATCATTTCCCATCATTTTTCCCTTCCCCATATCATTTGCAAAAATCCCTAAATCCCAAATTCCTAAACACAGTCAAGTGACTGTCCTCACACTTTAAATTCACTTACCAAAACTCCATTTTCCCCACTGCCCTATTTCCCACAGTCCCTCATTTGACTTTGACATATTTGGAATTAAAACGAAAGGCACCAAATTTTCATTCTCATTTTCAACAAGTCGAACATAGACCTTGCAACACCATGGAAACGGACACTGATTCATCATATGAACAAGACAGTGATTCTACCACTGAGCTCCATGCACTGAGAAGGCCTCGTAAAGGTGGAAAACATGTGAGAGAAGAGCCCACCTCATTGACTCAGTTGCAGGCCTGCCCACTTGCCATGGCATGTTTTCGAGAGCAGTCATGTTATCAGTACTGTGAGATGATTGCTCAGATTCAGCATCATCAGGAGTTGACTTGGTTGTTTGTTTTACATCTGCATGATGGTCAGGTAACTCTTTCTGGTGTAAATTTCACCTTGACACCGGAAACCATTTCTCAGGGAACGGGAATACCGAATGTAGGTGAAGAGTAAAAAAAAATATAGCAGGTGGATAGAGTGCATTATGAACTATACATCAGGCCTAGCTATGTGAGGCAGCTCAGCAGGGTATTCCCATTCCGGTTCCTAAAGGAATTCTATGCGCCTTTGATGAGACTCATTATCAGATACTTTAGTTGTGAGGGCCGCTTCTCACGCCTATATGCCTACCACATCAGGTTATTGATGCATTTCACGAGAGTGAGGATGATGAACATACCTTATTTCATGTGCCAAAACATCGAGCGAATGACTAGTCTTGTGTAGAAGAAGACTCCCGAGCAGCAGTACAACAGTATTTATCACTATGCACTCATCAAGATTGTTGTTGTACATCAGCTTGGATTGCAGGACATTGCATGGGAAGATTTCATTTCCCGTGACTTCTTCACAACCCCTCAGCCTCCTCTGAAGATTGTTCATGATGCAGGTGAACCTTCACATCAGCCTGAAGGTCTCGAGATAGATCCTATCAGTGTGCCAGTGTATGTCACTTATCAGAGAGGCACGAGAGAATTATTTGCAGCAGCCTGACGAGTACTATCTCCACCCGGGGTGGAAGGGGTCTTGTTTCCATCATCAGCAACACAGGTACAGTTACAGGACAGAGGTAAGAGGCCTATGCAGGATGAGGGCCCTTTAGGAGGCCATGATACTGATTTCATATTGATTGATGAGGATTTGAGCTCTCCAAGCTCAAAATTGAGAGAGATCATTCAGGAGTAGAAGGCCGAGATCGACACATTGACCGACAATTTGCAGAGAGCTCAATGGATCATAAAATATCTGGAGTAGCGTAACAAGCAGTTGGAGGATCATCAGATGATCATGGAGTTGCAAAACATCCGTGAGAATCGGCAAGCTGCCCGAAGAAGCCCAACCGAGATGACACCTATTGAGTGGGAGATTGAGGCCGATAGAGAGACTTGGCTTGAGAGGGTCAACATTCATCTTGAGAAGCTGTTGGAGAAGGAAAACAAGGAGAAGAACATTCTAAGGCACATGAAGAACCACTATTGGGCACGCAATCATGTTTGCAAAGCGAGGATCAAAATCCTGAAGGCAAGGCTAAGGAGGGCACTAAAGCGTCGCAAAAGGCATGATAGACTCCAAATCTTGGCCGAAGCTTATTTGGCTAAGCATAGCACTTGATCAGGGAATTTCAGCCCAAATTTAAAGAAATTTGGGAAAATTTTTGTCAATTTTGAATTTTTTGGTCACAAAACAGATTTTCTTGCCCGACGTGTAGCGCCACTTGGTGCGCGCTTATAATTGGCAGCTCTTCTGGAGGAAATATTTGCATTTTTAGATTTTTCATCAAAATTTATGCATGCCTATGGATTACCTAAGGATTTCATCAAGTTCTGGGTTGCCTAAAGGGTCAAAAACACCCTAAAAATGGCCTTTCTGCCACTTTTTGCACACACAAGAAGCAGTGTTGGGAGATTTGATTTTTGGAGGGGAAAATTGCAACCAAATCCAGAAATTCCACTTGGGTTGTAAATTAGATAGGTAGGGATTTCAAACGAGCTATCCTGCACTCAATTTGGACTTTAGGAAGGCCCTCAAAATCAGCCTCAAACTTGTGCTACACATAGAGATTCCAGGCGCGGCGTATAGAGGAATTTGGCCTATTTTTCACTCAGCAGCTCAGAATTTCGCCTAGTTTTGGCCAGTTTCACTTTTTCATGTAACTCTTGATGTATCTTGATGTAATTTCATGACCATGATGTAATTTTGGCACATTTTTACTCATTCTAGTAGATTCATTCACGAAAAAGTGAAATGTAAGTGAATGGATCAGTTTCCTAGCATATAGAGGCAAGTTGTTTCATTGCCTATTTTCTAGTTCCTAGTTTAGATATGGTTGAAAAAGTTCCTAGAATGATGATCTCGACCCCTAGAGGCATGGGAATGAGTTAGGCTTGTCTATATCATGTAGTTCTTCAGTCATTTTCAGGGTTGGACACTTGGGATTGCTTGGCACTTCATTGTACATTTCATCTCTGCACTTTTGGCAAAGGAATAGACCAGAGTTTGCAGCACTCTTTGGGATCCATGTGGCTCTGTGTTTTGATGGTGTTTTTCTCTATGTAATTGTAAGTTCACTGATGTTTATGTGTATCATTTTCCGTTCTCTTTTCTTCTTAAATTAAACAAATTAGTGTTAAAGGTGGAATTCATTAGCTTGTTTTGCTCTGCCTTCAGTTTGTTTAATTTTCCATGTTTTCATCTGTTTGAGGAGGACTCTTGAGACCCTCTTTCCCTATTCAGCTCCTCACCGGTTTGATCCATCCATTCATTCAATCTAAAGCATCAAAAAAATTTCATTCCTTGCCCCAATCAGAACTCTGCAAAAACTAGGCCTAATCCCCACACCCAAAACTGCCTTTCCCTTTGATCCAACAAAAAACCCCAAAAACACAATCAAAATCCTTCACTTATATACCTAGCCTAAAATTAGATTTTATTTCAAGTCATATCAATCCCTATTGATTATTTTTGCTGAGATTGACCCGGAGAGAGCCCTCTCCTAATCTGGTAGGGCTAGCTACTAGACTGAGCTTGGTTTGATGTTACCCTAGACTCTACCTTCCTTTAGCCTGAGGTAGATTTAGGCAATAACACACCTCATTTATTTTTATGTTATTTAACTAATAAATAATGGGGACCCTTTTGAATCCTAATAAAATGATTTAATTCCAATAAAAATAAGGCAATTTTTAAATATGTAAATGAAACACATTTTTTCATGAATAACTCCCTTATTGGAACTTTCATATCGGAAATTGACCACATGGGTGTTATCATTTATAAAACCTGACAAGCTTTTATTATTTAAAATGCATTATCAGAAAGATTCTATCAGAGCTATTTAATACTGTAACATTCCTGATAAGAAAGTTACGATAAAATCATTTCCTTGATCAAGATTTCCCGATATCTAAAGATAAAGCTACAAAAGCTCTCCTTTTTGAATATTTTAAAGAAAATCCAGCCCACTTTAATTCCAAATGGCATATTACAACTCCAAAATCTCGTAACTTCTTAACAAGTACCATTACAAAACCTCTGATATATGATAGCTATGATACCCCTCACCTCCAATATCTGATAACTATGATACTCCTCCCCTGTGATATCTCAATCCTTTGATATTCCCCGCTCTATTCACATCGAAAATTTTTATGTCAGATGGAACTCCTTAAAATCTACGATATTTCATTCCCCAAAATGCAACCTCCGATATATCTTCTTGGAAACTCTCATAACCGTTATATCTTTGAAAAATATATATTCGAAGTCTTTAACATTGTAAGTTTTAAAGTGTGACCACGCGATTTCTCCGATATAAAACTTTCGATATGCTGACATGTAAAGGGTCCACGTGAATTCACTTTTATCATTTAATTTCCAAAAGTAACGAATTTATGGTTTTTTGAAGTTCTAAACAACTTAATAATTATAGCTTGATATCGTTATTATTTTCTCTTAAAGACATAAATCGTTATAGAAAATAGTTATTCACGCTAAGGACTCTCTAAAGAAATTATCGCTCATTATTGTGTTTTTCATTATAGTCCAGTCTCAATAAGAAAAGTTCAACAGATATATCTAAGGAAACTAAAGAAAGAAAGAAACCTATAGTTCAACAACAACCGACTGCTCCTCCAACAGAAATTATTGAAATGCCTGGATTATTTTCTGGCACAGTTTGCACCTCAGATGTTGGAAGCTCCTCTTAGGAAGCTATCTATACGTTTTTTGAAGATGAAAGGCCCAAGGTGACAAAAATAACGGTTACAACTGATGATTATACCCTGTTATCCAGTTCTACTTAAAACTATGTAGATAATTCATTCTTAGATAGGATTGCGAGATTGTGACCTGACCCAAAATCCTTCCTTATACATACATGATCAGATGTGTTGTTGACAATGTAAAAATTTTAGAAATAAATTTCCTAACATAGAGTCAGGAAATCATTGGTTCATTCACCAGCAGTGATTTGAGCACAATTTACCATTTTCCACAGCCTCAAAAAAAATATGACAAACAATTTGTAGAGAATTTCATGAAAGGACATGATGATCGATTAGAGCTCATCAAAGAATGGATAAGAGATACCAAAAAGCATGAGAAATAAGACAAGGGTATGTATGTTATTGCTTCCCTTGCTGGTCCATACTATCAAATATCCTCTATGTTATGTAGAATCTACGGTTACCCTACTACACAAAAATTCTCCGATCAGTGGGTACCTCTCATTGATGCTGCCTCTGATGGATATATCATGGATTGGGGAAATATATTGTCTTATAACATAGCCACTTACATCTTAAGTTATAGGAATAAGCATATTTTTTCACAAAACATAGTTCCTCCTTTTTATATGAGTGCCTACATAATATATGCTCTGTGTTTTACATCTGATTTTACCTCCATGGGATGGAGATGGAATTTAGATGACCCAACCCCTATCCACATTGTTGGACAGAATTTTTAATTACGAATAAAACACGCTTCCCTAGACAGGTGCTAATCTAGAACAACAGGTTAAAGACTATACGACTACTTTTCCTAACTAAGAACAAACACACAGAATGGATTAGAGGATTACTTGGGATCCAAGCGCTTCCAAATGGTTCCTTCTTTCGGTTTCGTTGTAACTTCAAATTCTAGCTGGTTGTGCAAAATATTTCCTGCAAGAATGAACACTAAACAACAAAAGATAGAAATAATACAGATGTCTATTCAAGCTAGTTTGCTAAATCAGTAAAGCATAAACCATATACATCAACTAAGGTCTTGCAATATGGAAAATCAAATACAATACAGATGCATATAGGGAAAAATAAGTTGTACTCTTTATTAATGATAGAAGGAGAGGTTACAACCTAGTGATTGATTTGAAGTGAAAATATCCAGCAACATTCCAACCTCATCACAGTATAAATCTCTCCAGCAGCTGTTACACAAATCTAACTCTCAATTGAAAATCCACCAGCATTTCTCTACTCAAATTATTCCTCACCAAGCACTCAGATCTATGCTCAATTTATAGAGGAGCTGAAGGTAGTTTTATGATCAATGAATTTCCAATAATAGGCAAGACATGTTCCCAATCTTGTAGATGTGAAATGGACACCTGGATTCAAAGCTTGACACATGTGAACTCTTCTAAAAGGCACTGGGCAAGTGGAGATTCCGGAACAATGAGAATTTCGCTCCCAATGTGACCAACACACTTGTGAATGTCAGGAAGTGCTTTGCAGAGCAGCCTTGCATGGGGCTACCTGCATATGCAATACACTTAGTCCATTTAGAGGCAACATTTATGAGCTCTCATATGATATATTATAAACTTCAAACCTTGGAAAAGGCTTTGCTTGATGAAAGTCATGTATGATTTGTCTTGTTCTTTGTTGTAGGGCATGTAGCAACTTGAAATGATAGGGGATGATAGACCCTATTAATTGGTTCTGGAGATGATGCCCAATTAACCAGGTCATTGGGAATGATGCCCAAATTGACCTATAACAAATTTCCCTCGAAAGCATGAGGTCAAAATAATAATAAAAACATTTTATTGAGATGTTTTACACTGTGATGGGCTGGAGATGAAGCGGAGTGGTCACCTGCATCAATGTTACAATAAATTACATCATGATATATCCTCTTTGATCATAATTGCTGAGGGTAGGAATTCCCATGTTCAGCACATAAACAATCTAATAAAATGTACATAATTCAAAAAGTCGTCTTCATTGGAATGTTGCCCAAATGTAGACATGCCTACAGATATAGGCCCATGTTTGGATGAAAATCTGTATGTAAGGTCACCGTACAAATGATGTGTACAACAATCCTGAAATCGCAGCTTGGATGGCTGAAACTAGATCCGAGGTCTTCTTATCTCATTCACTTGATCGTTCAAGTACAAGTCTAGCCATGAGAATATATGATTTGTAATCAAACATGGAAAGACATTATTTGATTACCAGCCAATGATGTGAGTTGTTAACAAATGAGAGAGAACCACCATTAATGCCAATGGCCTTCAAGGTACTGCAGTACATTTTTTAAGGCGTGAATAGATGATTTGATGTCGAACACCAAACAAAATCTTTCGGTCAAATGTCCAGAAGTGAGGATCTTGTCGATACTGTAACAAGCCTCATGGTACTGGAATCTGATGTTTCTAAGTGAAATTCCTGGATATTGATTTGTCGGCAACAGGAAGTCACCTTATTGCGAAATGGGAGTTACTAATTTCAGAGACAAAGGTATGACTTGATATAGCAATTTTCAGGGATGGCCATCATGAGAATGAAGGTTTATGAGTATTGCAGAAGGATGAGTATTCACTGGATGACTTCTCTTGAACATATCGGCGACACTGAGATGAGTTGGCAACATTGACCCAAAACCAAGGTGAAGGTATGATGAACCATAGGTATGAATGAACTATCAAGAAGATTACCCAACCCAAACAGTCATGGACATGGAGTGAAGGAAGTGTCATGTTCAAGAGCGACTTGCTACCATAAATAATTCTTGCTCACTTTTCCCAAATTCTCCCTGGTCATTTTTTGACCAGTACCTCTTTATTTTTTAACAAGCTTGAGGAGGATAACATTTTCTTGATCTATAATTCAACCCTTCGAGCGAATAAAGTATTGCTATTTAATAATTTAACAAGTCTAGAGATGAATGAAACTCAATTATTTCCATGATCGACAAGCCCGTCGCTATTTTATGTTTTAACGAACTTAACGACAGTGATAGCCCAGTCCTTTTTCATATTTAGAGGGTTTGAAAAAGAGGACAAAAGAAAACTCCATAAGTACTTTTTTGTAAATTTGTCACTCAGATCTAAAAAGGTGTAAAATAATATATGAGAGAACCTCTTTGGTCATGTTTAACCAAGGTATTCCTTTTTCCTAAATAATCTATCTTAGTCCGAAAAAGGGTTAAACTTATATTGGGTAGATATCCATTCATTTACTTTTACGAGCTTGAAAAGACAAGTTCTCGACAATTTTTTCACATTATCGGAGTCTGAAAAGAGCTAAAAGAAGACTCTAAGGGTTCCTTTTTCACTATTATCGAAGCTTGAAAAAGAGATAAAAGTGCGCTTCAAATCCTTTTTCGTTTTTAACAAAGCTCGAAAAATAAGGAGAAAAATTATGCTTTGTGGTCAAGTCATTCTTTGAAATAAATCTGCATGACTAATCTGCTCATCAATCATATATCCTGTTCAGAATAACATCAAATGGATTAAAAATACCTGTTTCATGATAAAAACATAATAAAACTATAGTCATAGCAATAAATTTAACTTGAAAATAATTAAATGACTATTAAAAGCAGTTTCACTGTTTATTTTTACCATTACATAGTTACCATTTTCATTTTGGAGCTCTGAACCTGATTTTGCCCCCGAACTTCAGTTGTTGATTGCGATCGTTTCTGTGGACGGATTTCATTTCCGTTTGATCCAGGTTAGTGCCATGAACCTCCTCTTTCCTTTAGTATTCATTTCATTTCCAATTTCTACAAATTTTCAGGGTTTTAAGGCCACTAGGGTAAATTCTGCCCAAAAAGAGGGAAACAAACCCCTGAATGTCGAAACTTGCATTGAATAGCAAGTACAGTAAAGGGTACTTGCACATGCAACACACTGCCTCTTGTTAGGGAGTGTGTTAGGTGCAATATAAGTTTTTGATTTTCATATTATGTCCAAAATTTGCCTATTTTTTGCAATGAATGGAATCTAATGGATCTTGTGGTTGTATTTCAAGTTTCCATAGGATTACAATGACGATTACATGGAGGGAGAGAGAACATGAAGAACAGGATATGATTTCCCTAAATGATCTGGGTACAGTAAGAGCCCTAAGATATTGTGGACTTCTTAAGTACTTCAGGTTGTCAGAGATGAGGCAACAAATAGAACTCTTGGAGTTCTTAGTTTGAGCATGAGAACCATCTATTGAGGCATTTAATATTAAGAACCTGTTAGCCCCCATATGAAATTTTTGACAAGCAAATAGGGGGCTAAATCATTGTTGAGTCTTCAAGGAAGGCCTTTCCCCTGAAAATCCATCCTCCTTGAAGTCTCTCAATTGCTCTGCCTAATACAAATCCCCCTCTGCTAGTAAACTGCTAAAAAGGGCCTATCATTCCTTCCTTTACCCCTGCAACATGCATCAGTTCCCCCCCTTTTTCCCTTTGTCCAAATTCCCTTTCTGTTACCCTCATTTAGCCTCTTTTATTCCCCCTTGGCTCCCCTTCTATTTCCCCCTTTTTCCCCTCAAATCCCCCTAAAATCCCCTTTGATTTCCCCCTCTTACCCTTTGTTTAACTTTTTTCCCCTTTCTCCCCCTTATCGTTTCCCTTTATAATCCCTTAAAACCCATTAAAATGGGCCAAAAAACCCTTTCCGACCTTATTAAAAGGCCTAGCCCCTTTACCGCAGGCCCCTTTCAAACCACTTCCCCATATGCCCGTCACCCAAGACCAAGCGCTTAAGCTTTGGGGGCCAGTCGTAATCGAAACAACCGGCGGGTGCATTTCCTTTGTAAAACTCAAAAAACCCGATGCGATTGTTTTATTTCGATAAGTCCCACGGTGCGTTTCGCACCGTTGATCTACCCTGATGATCCAACGGCTAGCGCTCTCCCCTGTCGATCGCAATCGAAAGTTTGGGAGTGTCTCATTTTTGTGCCCTTCCGATTGCATCCCTTCCGATTGCATCTCTTCCGATTGCATCCCCTCCGATTGTGTTCTCCACCGTTGATCTCCCCGCCAGATCGACGGCCAGCGCTCTGTCGCTCTCCCCTGTCGATCGCAATCGAAAGTTTGGGAGTGTCTCATTTTTGTGCCCTTCCGATTGCATCTCTTCCGATTGTGTCTCCTCCGATTGCATCTCCGCCATCCGTCTCCTCCCGGATCTGACGGCTCAGATTTAATCGCCCTCCGCCTCTGCTGGGTCCCACTTCTTACATACATTTCGTTGCATTTGTTTGCATTTCCATACATTTTCGCCAAAGCCTAAAGTTTCATATGTATTCCGCCATGTCCATAAGTCAGCCCGCAGATCAATCTCCACCGTTGATCTCCATCTCCAGGCCTGAATCCAACGGTCTGCGCTGCATGATCATACCAAACCCTATTATCCGTGCACTCCACCACTTCACTGCATTTTCATCGTTCGTTTACATAATACCGTTTTTTCCGCCACCGTAGCACCACCATTTAGTTCACCCTGCGTCCATTGCTCCGTCCACCATTTCTTCACAGATTTGCCGTGTTGCAGAGTTTCTAGAGGAAGAGGACCGCCTCTGTTCAATGTACTGCCTTAATGGTAAGCAGCGCAGTCAGGATCAAATCCAATGAACCAGTACCATCAGGAAAGTCAAGAATTGGGGCCGTCAGGGCTCACATTAATGGAGAGCAGAGTTCAAATGCCGAAATCCTTCCGGCGCCATTTAAAGATCGAGCTAACTTGACAGAGGCAGTAATGAAGCGGCAGGGATTTTCAGTACAGAGCAGAAGGATTAATGCGTGTCAACAAAGATCTTAAGCCCTGAAACATAGGTTTAAAGAGGCAAAGCATCATTTTGAAGACCCCGAGGATCGATTTTGGAGATCCTGAACATCAATAAGAGGTAATATCAAGGTTTCTTATCAGCAGAATGTCTTTCCATAAAGGACAGGTCTCCCATGCAGTATTTATTATGCGCCGTGTCCCTGAAGGAGTTTTCCGTCCCAGCAAGTTCTTTCATTTTGTGCAAATCACCTGGAGCACTACAGCCCAAAGGTCAAATCGTATCTAGAGCAGATCTTTCTTTCACGAGGAAGGTGACAATGATTAAACATACAGCGTATCAAGCAGAATGGGCCTCGGCCCTGCATTCATTGCTGTGTTTAATCGTAACATTTAAAACTCACCTACCTCCTCAGTCGGCCCTCGGTGTCTCTTCTGCTATAAAGCACAGAGGGATATCGTTGTAATGGTTGTTGTTGGATTATCAGTGAATTGCAAGCATTTTTGTCCCGAGCCAAGTTTCCTGTGTAATGATTATATGATAGGCTGATAAATATGATGTATTCAGGCTGAATGTAAAAGCTTTGGGCAGTGATGTACCTGATTGGTGTTGCTTTCAGCCATGATGCTGTGCTTTTCATCGATCCCATCTGCTGCAGCTGGTGATGTTTCTTTCACTGTGTTTATTTCATTTTACTCTCATGTTCTTCCATCATATCTAACGCGATATAGATTTGTTCTCATAGTAATTTTACATCCCAGCTCTCCCATGCGCATCAACATAAGGTTCATATTGTTTTAATTAACGAAACCACAAGTAGTGGATGATTATTGCCCGCTCTGATGTAAAAGTTAATAGAATTTGAGTTCGATGTCACTGTTAAGATTTAATTGAAAGAGTGTTAGAACATTGGGAGGTGGAAGTCTGTCATCGCTCTTCATAACCTCGCTCTTCCAATACAAACCTTTTCGATAGACTTTTATGCTGCCTGGTGGTTTTGTTCGGGTTGTGCTCTGAGCAATGACCGGCTCCGATCTATAGACGGAATCAGATGGTTCTCCATCCTTCATTCTGATCCCTCAGTGTTCCATCCCACCAATCAGTATTTGAGATCCAAATGCTCTAGATGACTAGCCCAATTGAAGCTTACACATTGAACATAAGTAAATCCTTTCTTGACTCCATTGCCCAATGGCCTTGATATTCCCTTTAGGCCACTCATTCCTGTTTCAGCTTCCTTATTTACCCATCCTTGTCTTATGGCGAAACCTTCCTTCCTGATTCTCAACAACCAAACTCAAACAATCAAACAAACAACCTTGAGCCTATAACTAGCCTAAAATCACAACTGAGAACTTCAAAGACATACATCCTTTGATAATCATAGAGAGATCCCTCTTTGGACCTAGGAGGGCTAGATCCTAAGGTCCGAAAGTGGTTCTATGTTGTCTCATCTTTTGGTCTCTGTCAACCTGGCCAAAACATGGGAACCCCAACAGAACCAAGTGGTTCCCATAACAGTGGAGGATGTATATTTTCTCATAAGTTTGTCGAGGAGAGGCTTACCTATTTCACTCTCAGGGTTTGTTGTTGGAGGAGGGACTATGAGAGATTATATTCTGCAACATTTCTATCCAGGCATAGAGCCAAGCAAAGATGGAAAGATAAACATCTGGGATGTTAGAGATTTTCCTTTGAGAACTATCCTTTTCATGATCGCTAAACTTGCTGGCACCGTTACGCTACATGTAGAAAACAGATTGTATATGCAGTACGTGATAGAGTGCTTAGAGCCAACAATCTTCAACTGGTTTGAAGCTATTATTTCTCAGATAAAGGAACAACTGAACAAAGCAAAGGGAGGAAGGAAGAAGAATTTCAGTTATGGTTCAATCCTTATATCCTTCACTTTAGAATGGATTCCACTGATGCAGCCACAACATGTGACACTGGATATAGTTAGTCCTAGAGATCCTTAGATGCAAAGATGGGTAGAATTCATGAGTCGGCATGTAGGCCAATCGACTGTTGTGTTCTCTACTACATTCTTTTCCTAGTTCCGACAACAAATCATCGCCATCGACGAGTATGCATACGCAGGCGTTGATTTCCGAGGAGATCTAGATTTAGCATTACCAGAAGGCGCTCAGTGGGGTGTAATGGGTAAGAATGTTTTGACCATGTTTTTTATTTTCCTAAGGTTTATAATTTTTTTTTGTATTTTTGATGTTTTCCCAAGACTAAAATAAATGTTTGATTTAATGCAGTTATTGGTTGTGTTCACCAGTAGAGGAACCAGAGCGAGAAGCAAATGCGCTAGCAGAGAGGGCTGTCGGGAGAGTAGTCCTTTAGGATCTTGATATGGCTAAGACTCTAGCTAAGCTTCAGAAGCACATAGAGGGGTTGACCTTTGGGATTCCGGATTTCCGGATCGAAGAGTTACCCATGTGACTACAACGACACTATTGGGGTTCCTAACTGCTGGATGTGGTTACTCCGTAGGATAGCTAGATCTATAGCATGTTACCACGAGCACCACTAGTTTACTTGTGACATTTTGCATACATTTTGAGGTCAGATGATCAATGTGTCTTGGGAAATTTTTTTGTAAAAACCTATAACTATCTATATACATGATTTCAAAGTTTTTCCTATGCTTATTGTGCAATCCTATTCAATGATGTGAATGTATTCTTTACATATGTTGCAAATTTCTATCTAAAACTTGTTTAGCTAATGAATCAGTCAATGTGTTCAAATTTCTGGAAATGTGCTGATATTGAATAAAATCAAAATGTCTTTCCAAAAGTCGAACTCTTAGGAAAAATCTATGCAGTGTTTGATTTCTAATAGTATAAACACTAGTAAGTTGTAATACCACAAGTTGTGAGTCTAACCTTATGATTATGCAGTTAATACCAAATTAAATGGCATCAGAGAGAAGTTCGATCAACGCACTATACGCAGTGATATTGTTTGTCTATCTACCAATACAAATCCCTTGAAAACTCACTAACTCACCGTTCGGAGCAAAAATTGCCCACGCTGCAGAGGATAGATTCCGTGTACTACGACTAGCACCATTAGCATATCCAACAAATGGTTCCAAAGATTCAGAAATCTGCGATGAAATGTAAAGTGGATTACTAACATCAAGAAAACTCTAAAAACAAATTAAGATAGTGAATGAAAATCAACAAACATATATACAATATAATACAAAAAATTGCTACGCTCATGATTAAGCATAGTAACGTTTCAAATACAACCCATTTCTAGGCTACGACAACAGAATTCCATCGTAATCAACCAACTCATAGGCACCCTTAGAAAGAACTATTTTGACAATATAGGGGCCATGCCATAATGGCTCAAATTTCCCTGTACCTATTACATCAGCTTCTTGATTGTAAAGAAGGACCAAGTCGCCCTCTGAGAAAATGTGAGGCTAGAGATTTTTGTCGTATTGCACCTTCATACGTCTCTTATGCACTTCTTTGGCAAATCGGGCTTCATGACGCATTTCATCAATATGGATGAGGTTAAGAAGACGCACTTCTTCTTTTGAGGTGTCAGGTAACAAGTCTATTGCGAGTTTTAACGATGGTATTTCACATTGGATAGGTAAGATAGCTTCTAGACCATACACCAAGTGAAAAGGAGTAAATCCAGTTGTGTTTCTCACCGAGGTTCGATACACCCACAAAGCGGAGTATAAGATCAAATGCCAGTTTCTTTTACAAACTCCTATCATAATTTTAAGCATACATTTAAGAATCTTGTTGATAGCCTCAACTTGTCCATTTGATTGTGGATAATAAGGAGTAGACTTATCACGTGACAATCCTAACTTAGCAGTCAATTCAGACATCATGTGGTTGCGAAAATGCTTCCCATGATCTGTAACTATAGCATGTGGGATCCCAAACCGTGCAATAACATGATTAAAGAAAAACAATGCAGTTGTCTGTCCCATGTTGTTGAATGTAGGCATTGCTTTGGCCCATTTAGTAAAATAGTCGACTGCGAAAATAATATAACCATGCCCCCCAAATGAATGAGGGTTACAGGTCATGAAGCCAATACCCCATTTCAAAATGGTCCCACAGAGACAACAGGATGCATTGGCACTGGTGGTTTGCAGATTTTATGATAAAAAATCTGGCACGCATGACAACTTCTGACTGCGAGGATGCAATCTTGAAAAATAGTAGGCCAAAAGTAACCAGCGTGGAGTATCTTCTGTGCGGTACCATATCCAAATACATTTCCACCACAAGCCCCAGCATGACAATCATTTAACACTTTTTCGGCCTCCTCATGAGTGAGGCACCTCCTTAAAATGGTATCGACACCATGACGATAAAGTGTATCACCGATGATCATATAAGATTTGGCCTTGTATCGAATACGTCATTGTTCAGAGCGAGAGGTATCAGGTAGAAAAGTTTGGGTTTGGAGATAAATGATGAAATCCCCATACCAAGGATCAGATGGTCCGATCAGAAACAGAGAATCATCGGGAATTGATGGTTCCAACGTAGTTGTAGTACTATCAGAGGGAAGGTCACAGAGAAGCTCAGCCAAAAATAAATACTTATTTGACTTGGATTTGATGAATTCCAAATCAAATTCCTGCAAAATGACAATCCATTTTGAATATTTCCCCCCCAAAGATTGACGTGATAAGATATAAGTCATGGGTTTGCAATCTGAAACTATAGTGGTTTTTCGGAGCAGGATATAATGGCGAAATATTTGGACAACTTAAACAACTGCCAAGGCAAGCATTTTTACGTATGAGTATTTAACTTCCGTATCATTGAGATTACGAATCAAATAATAGATCAAATGTTCAATTCCATCTTCTACTTGGAATAATACCATAGCAATAGTCGTTTCAGTCGCGACGATATATAGGAAATAATCATTTTGATAATTAGGGGGATACATTAATGATGCTCGGACAAGAGTGTCCTTGACAACATCAAAAGAAGCTTGCGCAACTTGGTCCCAATGGAAGGGAACCCCTTTTTTCATGAGTCGAGTTAATCCTTTAGCCATTTTGGCATCGTTTGGAATGAACCTTCTTAGGAAGTTAGCCTTTCCTTTAATTTTTTGTATTTGAAGTAAATTTGATAGCGCAAGCAAATCAAGAATGGCCTAAAACTTCAATGGATATATTCAAATTTCTTCTTTTGAGACTACGAATTCAAGCAGGCGACCAGAATCAACACAAAAGACACATTTATGTGGATTGAGGCGTATTTTGTAGTGTCGACAACGTAAGAAAATGGCTCTCAAATGCATCGGGTGATCAGTCCGATTTCGTGAATGCGCTGGTAAATCATCTAGATAGGGTTGAACAATGTGCTTGATGTCATTGAAAGCATAATCCATTGCTCTCTGAAAAGTTTCCCCAACGTTCTTTAAACCAAACAAAAGTTTCCTATAAGCGAATGTGCCCCAGGGACAAATGAATGTTGTCTTATGTTGATCATCTGGGCGAATATTGATTTGATTATAGCTTGAAAATCCATCCATAAATGAAAAGATTTCGCATCCAGCATAATCGTCAATAATTTGGTCGATAAAGGGAGTAGGGTAGTTGTCTTTTGTATAAGCATGATTAACGTCCCGATAATCGGCGCGCACTCTAATGGTTCCTTGTTTTTTCATGACATGAACGATATTGGAAACCCACTCAGTCAGGGGAACAGGGTAAATAAAACCAGCACACAAAATGTTTTCAACTTCTACTTTAATGGCATCAGATTTCTTTGGATGAACAGGACGAAGCTGTTGACGCACCGGTTTGACATTAGGATACATATTAATGGTGTGTTCAACTATACTAGTATCTATGCTTGGAATTTCTTCATAAGACCAAGAAAATACATCATGAAATTCACGAAATAAAGAGCGATGTGATTCAAGTTCTAATGGAGAACAAGATACACCAACATGAATATTTTCTACAATGCCAGGTTTGGTCAAAATATCGATAGAAATTGTTTCTTCAATATTTGACAGACTTCGCTCGGAATCGATTGCATTAATTGGTAAAGAATTCAAAAAGAAATATTTGATTGATGGGTGATATAGTTCACTAAGATAGTTTTCTTCATAATCAGGATGATGGTAATGATGATGATAATCTTCCCATGGTTCTCCTTCTGACATCATAGCTTCCAAAATATTTTCATCTGTAAAAAACACTGAGGAAAATGGATTAGATGGAGTACCAAAATCTAAGGAACTGTTGATGGGAAAAATGTACTGCCGAAAACAAGGGGGTATCCCCGGTGAAAGGTCCCAATTAAAATTCACACCTTTTGGGATAGGAGCCCCTCTAGTATGTGGGCCTGGCTATTGCCATGATTGTTTCACTCTTGGTTTCCGGATGAGAAGATGATGGAGCAGAGGTGAAGATGAAATGACCGATCAGTGAAGAAAAATTAGCCCAAGATTGACGAACCATAAACAAAGATACAAGCAAGTCAAAATAGCAAAATAAAAGGGAGATATGCCATAACTGGGATTAGTGAGCTAAAAACCAGTCAAACATATATGAAAGAAAACATGCCAGAAGTTGACTGCAAAGTAGTTCACAATAGACTACCGCCGTGGCAAGGACAAATAAACACTAATCCAAAAGCAGACATACATATGACCATTGAGAAATAGTTCATGACCGATGACATGAATGAAAGCAAATGTACAACATAATGAAGTACTAGACAGCTAGTACTATCACCACAAACAAGCACGTGAATCAGTGTCGGAAATGAGAATATATATTAATGCTACTACAACGTCAAATACATGTTTACAACTCATCAAAATCCAATAGTGGAACATGGGCTATTCATCTCAATGCATGATACAAAACCCTAACCTTGCTACCTCTCTCTCTAAATGATACCAAGAGCTGAGTGCCTTTAGCTCTCTTGCAACAATTCCTCTACCCTACTGGCTTTCATTGTTGAGCTAAAAGTTCTTTTACTCTTTCTTGAAGTTGTACATATAGGCTGAGATGACTCTTGAGTTGCCCCTTGACTCTTGGTCTTCCCAAATATTGGGCTGGCTTGTGACTTGGGCCATTTGAAACCCGCGATCTTGGGCTATTCACGACCTGTTAGTTCCAGTCTTCGCAGCCTGTCACCAGGGATCAACATGAGCTCTTACTATGTTTGGTTTTGTTAGATGTTTTGCACATGATGTTCAACACAAAACATGTCACAAGTGTGTCTATCAGAAGAAGCTCGAAAAAATATTTCCAACGGTATATCACACTCCTATAACCAGCTCCTGGATTAGAAGATATGATCGAAATGAATGAGTGATTCTTGGTTATGCATGTTTTGAGGTCAGTTGCTGCACACAATGACAAGTTTAGTACAAAATCAGTTTTTGAAATAATGGTAAGGAATTTCTCAAAAGTGAAAGAGGTTTTTTTTCATCACATACCAAATAAAAAAAACCTCCTTCAGTTTATGCACAGGTGCTACTATGTGGGAGATATACACTGATATTCGGAGCCTACATTAAAACAAAGCAAAAATTTCATATTTTTTACTGTTTTAGTCATTTTAGTGCGCGGCCATTTTACAACAGATGGAAAGTAATTTTTCAAAACCCAAGGATATTTTTGTTAAAAACGAGACATATAACAAAAACCTCTTTCAGTTTATTCAAAGGTGTCACGAATTGGGATATGTGACTAGATCTTTAAATTTTTAATGATTTTATGTTTTAGAGATGATTTTTTGGAACAGATTGCGAGCAACTGGAAACGAATTTCCCAAATTTGAGAGAGGTTTTTCGCCAAAATGACCTTATATACAAAAACCTCTTTCATTTTTGTAACAGGTGCTATGGTTTAGGAGATACGAGTTCATATTAAACACCTATTTTCAGAAATTCGGCCCAAGTTTAATGTAACTGATTATATTTTTAAGAAAATGGTTGAGCTCAATTCCCTTAGTAAAAGGATGAGAAAATGTATATATTTTATGAATTTCATAGTGTAGGAGTTGTACTTTGGCAGAAGGTTGGACACTTGGGATTGCTTGTCACTTCATTGTACATTTCATCTCTGCATTTTTGGCAAATGAATAGACCAGGGTTTGCAACACTCTTTGGGATCCATGTGGCTCTGTATTTTGATGGTGTTTTTCTCTATGTAATTTTAAGTTCAATGATGTTTATGTGTATCATTTATCTTCTCCTTTCTTCTTAAATTAAACAAATGAGTGATAAAGGTGGAATTCATTAGCTTGCTTTGCTCTGCCTTCAGTTTTGTTTAATTTTCCATGTTTTCATCTGTTTGAAGAGGATTATTGAAAGCCTCTTGCCCTCTTCAGCTCCTCACCGGTCTGAACCATCCATTCATTCAATCTAAAGCATCAAAGCAATTTCCTTCCTTGCCCCAATCAGAACTCTGCAAAAACTAGGCCTCCTCCCCGCACCCAAAACTACCTTTCCCTTTGATCCAACAAAAACCCCCAAATTCAAAATCAAATCCTTTCACCTATATACCTAGCCTAAAATTAGCCTTTATTTCAAGTCATCTCAAGCCCTATTGATTATTTTTGCTGAGATTGACCCGGAGAGAGCCCTCTCCTGTTCTGGTAGGGCTAGCTACCAGAATGAGCGTGGTTTGATGTTACCCCCGAATCGCCTTCTTTCGCACCCTTTTAGGTAGATTTAGGTAATAACATAGTGAAGTAAATATGACTGTGGAAGAAAGTTTGTTATTTGTTTAGAGTAAAACCAAGGGTGTGGAGCCCGGGCTAGCCGTGATCCTCAATCATCTGCTTTGCATTAGCGAAAGTAGATGAATGCTGCTTCAGTCAATCTCCGGTCTAGTTTATGAACTGAACATCTGGTTCCTCAGTAAAATGTAATCAAGTTCAGATCTGATTGCTGATGGTGGATAGCAGTCAGACACATATGAAGGCTGAAACATTCACCTGGTGACTCCAACTCAATCCAGAGATTCCAGTACTCACTGATCCATTCATGCACTAAAATAAAATGGTAGGGTATGTGGCAAACCCTACGCTTTGTGAAGTTTTAAAAGAAGTTAGAGATCAGTTAGTGGATTTTGAAATTGATGAAGTATTTTTCATTGTCGTGCTTCAATATTTGAGATCTCCGAAGTTTCCTCCTGAAGCTAAAACTAGTTTCTTTGAGTTAGTTTTTGAAAAATTTGAGAAGGAGATTCAGTATTTAAATGATCAGATCCAATCATATGAATTCCGAGATCCCAAAAAGTTCTTGGAAACTCTCCCTCCTTCAAAACAAGAAACAATAGAGCTGCTCGTGGATATTTGCATTGATAGTTTGCAGCTGGAAGCATGTATTGTGGAGTTGGGGCAGCAAACAGAGTCTGGTTTTGGCGATTCTATTGCAATGTACATGGAAATTTTTTTCAGTTTGAATGATAGATCGAATTGTCTTTTACATAACCAGACTCGTTATGTGCATGTATGGCTGTCAGCATTTACATTTGTGTCCTGGTTGAAGCACTTTCAAGCAACATCCTTGTCACAGTTACTTTATTGGTTGATTTGGCATTATAGAGTTACTTGATCTATTGGTTTTGCAGCAAAGTAGGTAGATTTGTAAATAAATAAGCTGCCAAAGGCAACATTTCAGTTTCCGGTATTTTTTTATGTACAGGTTGCAGTATGTATATGTTTTTGGATTGGTATAAGTTGTTTTGGGTTTGCAGTTGTTTGACCATCCATATCCTAATGGATGAAGGCACTGCCTACTTTCCCAAATATCTGTAGTTCTTGGCACCTCCAAGGAGCTACCATCCCCATTGGAGCCGATGTTAGTTCCAGTCTTTGCAGCCTGTCACCAGGGATCAACATGAGCTCTTACTATGTCTGGTTTTGTTAGATGTTTTGAGCATGATGTTCAGCACAAAACATGTCACAAGTGTGTCCATTAGAAGAATATCGGAAAAATATTTCCAACAGTATATCACACTCCTATAACTGGCTCCCAGATTAGAAGATATGATCAAAATGAATGAGTGATTCTTGGTTATGCATGTTTCGAGGTCAGTTGCTGCACACAATGACAAGTTTAGTACAAAATCAGTTTGTGAAATAATGGTAAGGAATTTTTCAAAAGTGAAAGAGGGTTTTTTTCATCACATACCAAATAACAAAAACCTCATTCAGTTTATGCACATGTGCTACTATGTGGGAGATATACACTGATATTTGGAGCCTACATTAAAACAAAGCAAAATTTTCATATTTTTTTACTGTTTTAGTCATTTTAGTGCGCGGATATTTTACAATAGATGGAAAGTAATTCTGAAAAACCCAAGGATTTTTTTGTTAACCACGAGCCATATAACAAAAACCTCTTTCAGTTTATTCAAAGGTGTCACGAATTGGGATATGTGACTAGATCTTTACAGCTCATTTTTACAAATTTAAATTTTTAATGATTTTCTGTTTTAGAGATGATTTTGTGGAACAGATTGCGAGCAACTGGAAACGAATTTCCCAAATTTGAGAGATTTTTTTCTCCAAAATGAACTTATCTACAAAAACCTCTTTCATTTTTGTAACAGGTGCTATGGTTTAGGAGATACGAGTTCATCTTCAACACCTATTTTCAGAAATTCGTCCCAAGTTTAATGTAACTGATTATATTTTTAAGAAAATGGTTGAGCTCAATTCCCTTAGTACAAGGATGAGAAAATGTATATATTTTATGAATTTCATAGTGTAGGGGTTGTACTTTGGTAGAAGGTTGGACACTTGGGATTTCTTGGCACTTCATTGTACATTTCATCTCTGCATTTTTGGCAAAGGAATAGACCAGGGTTTGCAACACTCTTTGGGATCCATGTGGCTCTGTGTTTTGATGGTTTTTTTCTCTATGTAATTTTAAGTTCACTGATGTTTATGTGTATCATTTCTCTTCTCCTTTCTTCTTAAATTAAACAAATCAGTGATAAAGGTGGAATTCATTAGCTTGCTTTGCTCTGCCTTCAGTTTTGTTTAATTTTCCATGTTTTCATCTGTTTGAAGAGGATTCTTGAAAGCCTCTTGCCCTCTTCAGCTCCTCACCAGTCTGAATTATCCATTCATTCAATCTAAAGCATCAAAATAATTGCTTTCCTTGCCCCAATCAGAACTCTGCAAAAACTAGGCCTCATCCCCGCACCCAAAACTGCCTTTCCCTTTGATCCAACAAAAACCCCCAAAATCAAAATCAAATCCTTTCACCTATATACCTAGCCTAAAATTAGCCTTTATTTCAAGTCATCTCAAGCCTTATTGATTATTTTTGCTGATATTGACCCGGAGAGAGCCCTCTCCTGTTCTGGTAGGGCTAGCTACTAGACTGAGCGTGGTTTGATGTTACCCTGAACTCTGCCTTATTTCATCCTGAGGTAGATTTAGGCAATAACACGACCTACGGCCTCGAACAATTAATGACCTGTGACGTCGAGCAATTCGCGACCTGCAACCTCGGGCGATCCGCGACCTATGACCTCGAACAATCCGCGACTCACGACCTCGAATAATCTGCGACTCACGTATTTCTCTTTCAATGATCTCTGATTTTGACAGCAAGTTGCCCTTTTCCTGCACAAGTGCCTTTGAGCTTAACGTGTGGTTCTTTTGAGCTTTGAAAGGATTCGCCTCGCATGCCAGAGAAAACCCTAGCTTTTACTATGTGCATCGGCTACCTCTACCTGCGAACAAAGCAACATGGGTCACATGTCTTTAAAATATTGATGCTAAAACACATTTTGTTAGCTAAAGGAATGATTTAGTAAATAATGAACTTAGACCCCTGGGTTGTCAAGTGTTCTTAGATTATAAACATATAGATTTCCACTGCCATCACCAGCTGCCAGACAGTCTCTATCTCTACTAATAGCTAATAAACGAAAACCTTGACCTAGATCCCCGATTTCTCTGCTTCCAACTGTTTCTTGATAAGATCCCCTACTCATCTCTGAGTATATAACACCAAGTATGTCCTTGCAATAAATATTAGTCGATTTTGAATCTACCGCAGGGGCTTCGTGATGAATCTCTTTTGTGTCCATCCCTAAAGCAAGCTCCCATAGCCTTATTGTACCATCTACAAAACCTGTTGCAAAAAGACCCCCTGCTGGTGCCATTTCCCATAGAATGCAATGAGTTTCCGGTTTCCAACTTTTGATTTGGTATAAGATTAGAAATATCCCATCTACAGGCATTGTGCGAAAGGTATGCGTAGATCCTAGATATCTCTGATAAATTATGTGCATCCCACACATAAAGGCCGTGATCATCCATATATAACACCAAGTTTCTGGGAGCTGAAAGCTACAAGCCATGACATCTGGAAAGTTAAAACTTGAATGAAATTTCTCAACAGTTACCCCATGGTACCCATGTGGTGCTGGCTTGGGTAATGTTCCGGCATAAAAAAAATTTCAGCAGTTGTTAAACATAAAAATGCTGAGGTGTTTCTATTAGCAGGCCTACGGGAGCACATGCATTTTTAAAGCACGATGCAGAAGATATCGACACAAATGAGCTTTCTCTTTGACTAACAAGATTCACAGGCTTTCCTTCAATTTCCAAGGTTCCTATTCGTGATTGGTGAAACTGTTGTGGTTAATCTGGTTTTAGCAGCCAATGTTCCATTTCGCTAGTCCCAAAGACAAAGAAAGTCGTCGTGAGGAAAAAAAACAGATACAAGATGCTTCCCCATTTGGTGAACACTCCATGCATGAAACTCAGTATTTATTCACTTTCGACTTAGCAATTTAGAGAAGGAATGCAAATCACACTTTTCGTTGGTTCCGTATGCTTCTGCGACCTGGGGACTTAAGCGAAATTACGCCTCCCCAGTGGTTGCGTAGTTTCAAATTTATGCAGGTCGCACTCCTTATTTTTTTCCCATGCTTCGCGACCTAGCGACTTGGGAAAAATTGTGACCCCCTAGTGGTCGCGTGGCCGCGATTCTATGCAAGTCACAATGGGCACATCTAAGGCTGATTTGTGACCTTGCACCCGGTCGCACTCAAGACTTGGCTGCGTCTTCATCATGCACTCACCCTCCGACCTTGGTGTAGGCGGATCACGCTATTCGCTGAGCCTCAAACTCAATAAATCTCGTTTAAACACAATGATCTGCATTGCATTCTGATTTAAAGTGGTGTTTTGTATCTTTTTATCGACACCATGGTTGATTTAATTGCTGGAGTGGCCTTCGTGGATGGATGAGCCTCTCGATCATGTAATATTGTCATGGTTATAGGAGGAACACACTTCGACAAATAATGCACAAAGCCAATTGGTCATTCCTCTTTGTTGTTAGTCCCATGAATTTTTCCTCCCCCTATTCACAGCAACACTGTCCATCGTTGCAACATTTTCTCCGGTCTAACAGTAGGATCATCGTTGGGGTAAAACCCAGATCGTAAAACTGTTTTCATGGAGTCCAGAGCATCGAGCTTTACTAACTATTATTTCCCTACTATTTTGAAACAATGACTTCCACACCAAGTGCTTTTCCTTCCCCAACGCCTCAGGAGTTAGGTCATACAACTGAAAGGACGTGGACGTGGTTTTGAACATCATCTGAAGCTTCCCCCTTCAGCGCCTCCTTTGAGGTGCACAATTGGCGTTGCATTCAACTCCATGCATAATAAGACAGGTTAATAGTCATCACTCTTTTTTATCTATTAGTTTTATGGCTTCGTGGAACCTGTACTAAGTGTGATTGATAATCAGAGCTGGAAAAAGCATTATATGCATAATGATGCAGACGTTTTTCTCCTGCCAATCTAGAAAAAGGGTATTGATTTTATCCGTGAAAATAACATTTCACAGCCATTATTGTGCTCGTTCAATATTCGTTCTTTCTCGCATCACCTTCGACTCTATGGCACATTTCAACCCGACCTGGTATGGTTGGACTTTAGTCGCGTGCTGGGTTGGGCTGTGTCAAGCGGGATTGAGTTAACTACGACCTAAGTGAATTAGGGATTTGGTAGGTGACTTCTCCCGGACCATCATGCTTCATTTCGAATGATAGACATTACCCCTCGTAATAATATATGAAATGCGATGTTCTTCTTTGGAGGCTTACTCTCTCCTTCATAGGAAAACCTAGAACGCAAGCAATGCAACGTCAATGCCTTATATATCTTCTCAGCTGCTAATTACATTGAGGTATTGTTATTATTCCTCTTAGTATAATACCGGCCTCCAAGGAAGTTTAGAGGGAATTTTCCATTCATCTTGATAGCCCTAGGTTAATAATATGATCTGTTCTATTGAACATACTCCTCCAACCCATTTTTCGGGCAACATCCATTTCCCTCTTTTCTTTTTTTTTCCTCACCACCATCACATGTGTAGTAAGAAAAGCTACCACACTCTCTTCGAAGCGAATTTAAACTGTAATAAATTTTCCATGCTTTCCACTAACCTCTGTGCATGTTTATCAATTAGCCAAACATCTGGGGCATTAAAATCGGGTGGAACCTCTTGTGACAATCGATTGGCAAATGGAGAAATCCGTATCACACTAGCCTCAAGTAAACAAGAGACCAAGCTATAATCCCGAAGTTGAAAGTATTACCCATATTGTTGTCAAACTTTTTAATCATGACTTTGGGCAGCTTTCTAACAATCCTTGCATCATGGTTAAGAAAACCAATAAAGTTACCTTCACCATGTACGTCCTTAAACTTACTAGGATCCCGTCAAATGCTATGAAAATGGAAATTAAAAATGCCAAAGGTTGTATTCAGAAGCCCTGTCGCAGCTACTATATTGCAAATTAATACATGCTGCTGATTTAAGCCACCATTTGCTTCAATAAACATATAACCATATGACTCAGGCAACCCTCTCTCTTTAGGAATGAAATTATGCGCCTGGAAAGATGTGACTTAACCGTGACCGAAAAGTTCCCCTAACTAGTGCACTCTTGTCATTTTAGTTTCAATTTCTTTCTCCTAGCGCGATGGTAATATTGTTTGGTATATCATTTGTGGGGTTGAACTGCATGAAACATTATAATATCAATTAGTTCATAGTCTCCCTTTAGAGAATGATGCCCTAAATAATTTACATGAGACTATGAGCCTAGTAAAGTACCCAAACAGAATCCCTAAATGATCCATGGTTAAAGGGCTTCTAATGGATATACTTAATATACAGAAAATCCTCCACTCGAGGGTATGCATGATGATCCCCCCCCCCCCCCACACATGGCGTGGCTGCGGCAAAAGTATCTCTTCATGATGGTGAGAAAGTTTACTAGGGGCTAGGAATAGGTCGCGGGGGATTTAATGATTATAGGCCGGGTCCAAACCCTAATGGCTAAGCGAGCAGAGGAGGACCCAAAATTTTGAATATACCCAAAATTTTGGGTGGTGTTGTAGCAGCTACAACAAATGGCAAACCACTGGTAGAATCCAACATCTCTGTCAATGTCCCAATAATAGTATGAGCCCAGATAGGTATGCAAGAGAATATTGAACAAGTTCTGAGGGTACCCTTGTATTATTTTGACCTTTTTCAGATATGCCCAATCCTTTTGCCTCAGCTAGGTCATGCTAATAAAAACGCGTAAAAGTGGAAGCTCACGAATGCCAATGGTTGGTTGATGATGTAGAGAGCAAGGAAGCATGCTTATTATATTTATAATTTTTAAAATAAGTTTTTGGTGTTGCTCTGCTGCCAGCAGGCCTGGGCAGTACCCCGGCGGAGTCACTTCAAGAAATCACAAACGTTGCTCCGCTACCAGCGAGCCTGGACAGTACCCCGACGGAGTCATTACGTTACCTCTTTGCGTAGGAAGCCTTTCTCAGTCATTTACCCTTATTTTTTCTTGTGCTTGAAGAACTTATTTTTATGTGCTCGTGGCACTTATTTTGCATGGTCGGATGAGGGATCTTGACTTATTTTACGGGCAAGAGAGGTTGTTTCTTGTTTGAAAGAAACTGAAAGATATCCTGATTTAGGTTTTCCCTCATGCCAAGTCTTCACATCCTACCTACCACCCCAGGAGAAACGTGCAAAACAAATCATTAAGATGTTCGAGACTATGCTGGGCACAAGGCTCGGGTTACAAGTATAGGCCATTCACACTCGTTAGGGTTCCCCACAAACAACTGGCTCGTATCTCCCTGGCTAATGAATTTAGACTCATAAGCATTATGTTGAGAACGTGACTTTGATGACCTGTCCCGAGAGAAGCTGCCTCTTGAGGTAACCACTGCAACCTCACGCAAGAAATAGAGTTACAGTTTCAGCAATCAGGGCAAACAAGTAAACAAGGTCATCAGGGTTTCGGTGAGGGCTCATGCAGTGTTATGCGATATAACGAAACTTTAAAAGCCATGTTAATAACCAATGCGAATGATGTGAGGAAGAAAGCGCACAACAAAATGTAACAGGCAAGGCTTATGACACCATGCAATGCCATGTGTGAGAAGGATCCACTATTTACTGGTGGAAAACAAGGAAAAGCACATGCAGTGATTATCTGAATATTATGCAGTAACAAGCATGCTGAAAAAGCATGAGTGCAAAAAATAAATGGAAAATTATAATGCATAAACTATTAACCACAAGAAAAGAAAGCAAGCATAATTAAAAACCCTAAAGCAAAACCTTAGCAAGTAAACCTAATTAACAACTTGACAAACAAAATTGTATTAGCAGATCCTAGCTAGCTTAATCCTAAAACCCTAAACCTAATTAACAACTTGAAAAACAAAATTGTATTAGCATATCCTAGCTAGCCTAATCCTAAAACCCTAGTTTAACCAAAGAGGCGGTCAGGTTATGTAAAATAAACTTTCTATTGCAGCCACCGTATTAGTTCCTGCCCCGCAAGAACAACAATGTTCGCAATCAAAGCCAACATACGAAATCGTGCACCAACAACAAGATTTACCTGAAGAGTATGTGCGATAGCAAGAAGGTCGTGGCTACTTACCAGAGAACGTGCCATAATAGATTGTGCTAGCTGAATTTCACTTTGATCTTGATACATTGAAATAGGTACTTGAAATCTAAAATGATTAATAAATGATAAACATCCATGTCCGCACATCCCTGGGTTCGACGAAAGTGGGGAAAGAATATTGGTAGGTGTATTCATTGGAAAGGATTCATCAAACCAGCCGGGAATCTCATCGTGATTTTGAGGATGATCAATTTGATGGGATGGTAGAGATAGGCATATGCCAGGCGAATTTGAGGTGCTTGCGAATCCAAGTGTAGAAACCCTAATTTTGAAAACCCTAGTTCGAAGCTGTTCCTGGGTTTCGTCGGGGCTGTGAGGATCCGAAATAATTGTCAATAGAGGCTTAAGTGCCTCACCATATTGGACAAACCATGGAACTTCGAGCGGGGAATTTTCACACTTTGATGGTTTGGTGATGTCAACCGGTGAACAGGTGTGATCATTAATCGTGGTGATTGGAAAAATGTCGGTGGGCTTATCATTAATTCAGCCAAATGTTTTCACACTAATGGATGGAAAATATAATGTGTTAGATCCTTTAGATTTCCCAGGATAGGGAAAATTGACTGAAATATTTTCATGCAGCGAAGGGATTTTCCAAACATCAGATGCTTGTGCCTGCATGCAACTTGTACTGGGGGGAAAACGCCCGAAAATATTAGAGCCAATGGCTTGTGTTTTCCTTCCAGTTAATAAATTAGGGTATGTCGGTTGTTGCATATCAATCATCAGGGGATAGAAATATGTGCACAAAGAAGGATCACTTGAATAATAGGCTTGCCTAGATGAGCTCGAATCCGAAACAGTTGTGCTGAGAGGGGTATGATATATGGGGACCGTTATTTCAGAATCCTTACTTTGAGAAACCCTAGTTTTACTAATTTCAGGGGTCCCATCATGATCATGAGAATGTGAGATAACAGACAGCAGAAGCTGAATTGCTTCGATTTCCAGATGGGTCCTTGAATCTTCACAAAGCGGATCATCAAATTTCGGTGGCTTCATATGGTCAACAGATAGATACGAATGATAGACCTCATAGAAGTGAGTGAATATGTTTTCAGATAAGTAACTATCATGGGAGCCATCAACCAGAATATTAGATTTCCCAGGAGTTAACAGTTGGGATGAATTGATAAAAGAAACATCTCGAGGTTGCTAAGACAGGCAGTCACTCATTTGGCTGTTTAAAGATTACGGATGAAAAATATTAGGCATAAGAGATTCATCAATTTCGTAATGTGATTGTGAAACACGACCAGTGTGCTCATGATTGTCGCCAATACCAGCATGAGAAAATTTTGAATGACTTGAAGAAATTACTGGTGTGGCGGACTCATGAAATAAATCAAGGAATAGTGGATGAAATGGTTCAGATGCAAGGGTATCAACCGTACAAGGACTTTCATTTCACACATCAGTGTCACCCAGAGAAAACAATGACCCTGCATGCCTATCATGGTCCAATGACTTGGTAGGGAAATCAACTTTTCCCGGGATGGGACACAATTTTTTATTAGTATGAGAACGAGATTTAGAATCATATCTAGACAAAAATTTAGTGGAATCGAGATAAATTTCATTGACAGGGGGAGATGTTAGGCCAATATGTGTTTCAAGCTCCGATTTGATAGGGTATGTGGAATATTTCGGGACACAATCTGAACAGCCAACAAATTGAGGATTATCACAACAAACATCGGGATTAGGCTTAATTGCCGATTGAAATTGTTCTAGGGAAATGAAAATCACGTATTGAAACTGTTCAATTAAATACGTCCAATCAACATCCCTTTCAGGGAATTCAAGACAAAAATTAACAAACCTGATAGAAAACTCCTCTATAGATTCTTGAGGTTCCATTTTGATTTCATTTAACCTTGTTAATACATTTGGAAAATCGTACCTGTGAAAAGCTTGTTGTAATTCACCAGCGAGTTGTTCGAATGAATGGATGGAAGCTGTCGGTAATGTGTGGCACCGTTTCTCAGCGCGACCTTTGAGAGTGAGGGAGAAAAGCACGCAAGCCAATTCCTCGTTGTCAACTTCGTAACACTCACAAAACTCACAAAAATCCGAAAGGTGCTCAGTTATGGAAATTCCGTTCTCACCACCGAATTTTAACTGGGACAAGTGATACATAGGTTCATCGGGGATTGAGCATCGAGAACCAGATAAATCCGATAAAAACCTCAGGAGAATGATTTTGGGATGAGCCATTATAGATATGAGACTAACTGCAGGCTCTAAGGGCTTAGCTTGTCATCTAGCCCTCCTTCTAGCGCTAATTTGTTGACAGGTAAAAATGTATTACTGACAACAAGGGGGTCTCCCCGGTGAAAGGTCCCAATTAGACCTCACACTGTTTGGGATAGGAGCCCCATCTGGTATGTGGGCTTGGCTACCACCATTATTGTTTCCACTCTTGGTTTCCGGATGAGAAGATGATGGAGCAGAGGTGAAGATGAAATGACCGATCAGTGAAGCAAAATTAGCCCAAGATTGACGAACCATAAACAAAGATACAAGAAAGTCTAAACAGAAAAATAAAAGGGAGATATGTCATAACTGGGATCAGTGAGCTGAAAACCAGTCAAACATATATGAAAGAAAACATGCCAAAAGTTGACTGCAAAGTAGTTCACAATAGAATACCGCCGTGGCAAGGACAAATAAACACTAATCCAAAAGCAGACATACATATGACCATTGAGAAATAGTTCATGACCGATGACATGCATGAAAGAAAACGTACAACATAAAGAAGTACTAGACAGCTAGTACTATCACCACAAACAAGCACGTGAATTAGTTCCAGAAATGAGAATATATATTAATGTTGCTGCAACGTCAAATACATGTTTACAACTCGTCAAAACCTAATAGTGGAACATGGGATATTCATCTCAATCCATGATACAAAACCCTAGCCTCGCTACCTCTCTTTCTAATTGATACCAAGAGCTGAGTGCATTTAGCTCTCTTGCAACAATTCCTCTACCCTACTGGCTTTCATTGTTGAGCTAAAAGTCCTTTTACTCTTTCTCGAAGTTGTACATATAGGCTGAGATGACTCTTGAGTTGCCCCTTGACTCTTGGTCTTCCCGACTGTTGGGCTAGCTTGCGACTTGGGCCATTTGTGACCTGCGACCTCGAGCAATTCATGACCTGCGCCCTCGAACAATTTGCGACTTGTGACCTTGGGAAATTCGTGGTCTGCGACTGTTGAGCCTCAAAATTGTGCTTTCTTTCACCTCATTTTACCTCATTTTCCCTTGTCCATTGCTATCTTAAACCCAATTGATCAATGAATATAGTTAAAATTACTTCTAGAATGATTTACATGACTGACTTGCTAAGTTTTGTGATTTTTTCCATTGTAAAGCGTTTTGACCGGAACTAGCTGCAGAATGCAGACATTCCGTAGCTAACCGGCGATTCTGCAGCTGCCTTCACGTTTGAGTATGTTCC
>CM076575.1:926197128-926338732 GCA_034641835.2 Pinus albicaulis | reverse complement strand
TGGTCACAACTTAGCAAAATTGATACGGGCGCCCTCGAACGAAACGACCCGACCCAACTCGAATGTGCCCAGTCGGGCGACCTCACACGGCACGACACGATGCGCCTGACCGAACAATGCCACAAGGGAGAAAATGAAAAACGGGCCGCCTGAATGTGCACAAGGCACTCGAGTGGTCAAACCTTAGTAAAACTGATACAGGCACCCTCAAATGGAACGTCTCGATCCGAACGCGCCCGGTTGGGCGACCTCACACCGCGCAACACGACGCGCCTGACCAAATGATGCCACAAGGGAGAAAATGACAAATGAGCCACTCGAACGTGCACAAGGCACCCGGGCGGTCACAACTTAGCAAAACTGATATGGGCGCCCTCGAATGAAACGACCCGACCCGAACGCAACCGGTCGGGTGACCTCACACGGCGCGACACGACGTGCTTGATTGAACGATGCCACAAGGGAGAAAACGAAAAACGGGCTGCCTGAACTTGCACAAGGGACCTGGGGGGTCACAAATTAGCAAAAATGATACAGGCGCCCTCGAATGAAATGGCTCGACCGGAACGTGCCCAGTCAGGCGACCTCACAGTACGACGCGACAAGGCGCACCTGAACGAATGATGCCACGATGGAGAAAACGAAAAACGGGCTGTCCGAACGTCCACAAGACACCTGGGCGGTCATAACTTAGAAAAATTGATATGGGCGCCCTCGAACGAAACGGTCTGACTCGACCCGAATGCGTCCGGTCGGGCGACCTTACATAGCGCAGCCGACTGAACGATGCCACAAGGGAGCAAACGGAAAACGGGCTGCCCGAACGTGCACAAGGCACTCGGGCGGTCACAACTTAGGAAAATTGATACGGGCGCCATCAAACGAAACAACCCAACCCGAACGTGCCCGGTCAGGCGACCTCACTGTACGACGTGACATGGCGCGCCCAACCGAACGATGCCACAAGGGAGAAAACGACAAATGGGCCACCCAAACGTGCACAAGGCACCCGGGCGGTCACAACTCAGCGAAAGTGATACGGGCGCCCTCGAACGAAACAACCCAACCTGAACGCGCCCGATCGTGCGACCTCACGTGGCATAACACGACGCGTCCGATCGAATGATGCTGTTGAGCACCAAAGATGTCCTTTCCTTTCACCAAATTTCACTTCATTCCATTTGTCCTTTATCAGTTATAGGCTTAAAAGATCAATAGGAATGATTAAAGTCACTTTAATAATGCATGCAATGACTGAATTATTATACTTTTGTGGTTTTGTTGTCATAGTAATTTTTTATCAGACCTAGCTACATAATGCAGCCATTATGTAGCTAGTCGCATATTCCGCAGCTATATTTATGTTCACACAGGTTACAGGTGTCATTTGAGGGAAAAATGCATATGGTTGAATTCCAGAACTCTCCTACATCATTCCCTGCCCTTTACGAAGTCCGAGCAAAAATCTGCAAGTGGTTATGCACATGGAGGAAGCCAAAACTAAGAAGTAGACTTCTACAAGGACAAGGACTCTGCAGATGTCTTCAGCAAAGTACGAGTCCTCAACAGGAGTTCTAATTCGATTTTGATTGAAAAAGACACCTATGCCTATTTCTACTCAATGACAGTTATGTATTTTGCTTATAAGAATAACTCGGTGAACCGAGAGACAACTAGCTAGTTGATGTTCTGTTGTTAATTCTCAAAAATTGTGATACTCTGTTTTCTGAACGTTTTTCCTTTAATGAAAGAAGTACAACTTTGATACATCATCTGAAGAAATTTTAAGGAGTTGAGGATTCGTGTGCCAATATGATGGTAGAGGGCCCCTATTGTCCGAAAGGCTTTGTGCATATTTTCTAGATAAGTGATTTTTAACTCTGTTTATTCTTAATTTAGGCAGTTTTCTGAGCATCATGTTTTATGTTTACTTACATCGAATATTACAGTCAATCCTATTCTCATGAATTGTTCCAATATATCACTAACACGTGAATGAGATAGAGTTGTAGTACTTCGAAGGTTAATTTCATTTTAGTCGAGTTCTGTTTATTGTATTTCAAGTTTTATTAGTTAATTGCATTCTAGTCCTGTTAATTAGACTTAAAAGACCCTCATTATTTTACAAGCTACTCTTGTTCTTAGTCTCTTCTAACACATCATTATCATATGGACAAGAATTAGTTATATCATTTTGAGTTCTTAACTGTTCTGCAATTTCTCATAATTTTACAAACAACCTTTTTCCAAAGTTATTCCAAGAGATCTCTAACCCTTGAATGAGGTTTAATAGTGACATTTTGAGTTTCAGAATGGGTTAATTCTAGTGTCATAAGTTATTTTAGCATAGGATTCCTTACTATATTGCAGATAATCTTTTCTCAAAATGTTCCAACAAATTTCTAACAATGGATGAGATTTTCTCTGTGATATTTTAAGTTGTTGTTTACTAAAGAGAACTTCATTACATCAAACTTATCCTATTCTCAAGTTGTACCAACATACCTCTAATGAAATGAATTGGACTAAGTTAATGTTATGAGTTACTTTTCTTGTCAAGCTTTACAATCTATGGATTAGCATTTTCTGTTCTTAGGTGCCATACACAGTTTAGAGTATATTTTGTTATGTTTTTAGTGTGATCAGTAACTTCTCTTTGCCAACAATTTAATTCTTTTCCTCTTAGCACAAAAACACAAAACCAAAAACAGTATAAAAACACTAAACACAACGAAGTAGGAAGAAGATACCTAGGCACATATAGTGCACTTCACTTCAACAGTTTACTAGCCCTGGTTGACAATTTATGACATCAATTTAGGAACACTAAGTTGAGCAGACATTTTTGCACTGTTGCCAGGGAAGTGTAACTAGGTAGCCTTGTTTCTTACCTCCCAAAAACAATGATATGCGTAGAGAAAGAGACTCAAGGGGTAGATTCATAAGAAGCAGAAGCTTGATTCCTAGAACACCACTTGTTCCACCAAGACCAAGAGGCAACACACCTCCAACTCAAACCCACATCCCATACTTTACTGATCATAGACTTCCAGAAGACTTAAGATCATATATTCCATCAGAAATACCTTCCACTTCATCCACTGAACCTATCTTAGAAGAAGATTCAAGAACCCCTGCTAGGGACATAAAATTTTCTACTTCCACAGAAGAATCAACCATGGAAAAAGAAGGGGGAGGAGGAGTCTTTAATGGAGAACATACACTATTTGGAGGAGGTAGAGGTAGAGGTAGGAAGGAGGTAGAGGTGCAGAAGGAGAAGGAGGTAGAGGTGAAGAAGGAGGCAGAGGAAGAGGTAGAAGGGAAATGGGAAGCTCTTTTGGGTTTCCTATAGTAGATGAAGAAACCAATGCAACTATGAAAAAAATTTCACCCTCTGTCCTTCCAAAATTTTATGGACTCAAAAGTGAAGATCCTGAAACCTTCCTATTTGAATTTAAGTCCTATGTAGAACCCATGATTACTTACAATATGCTCAAAAACTTAAACTATTCCCTTCAACATTGAAAGGAGCAGCATTAAAATGGTTTATGAGTTTGATCAACAGTTCTATTAGGACATGGGAAGACATGAAACATGCATTTCTAGAGAGGTATTTAGATTACTGTATACCAGTCAACCATAAGGAGGAAGTGTTTAAAATGCTACAAAAAGAGGATGAAAATCTGGAAGATTTGTTGGAGAGGTTTAACTATAACATCAAAAGAGCAAAAATGGAAAACTTAGACCAAGATACTTTGAAAGCTCTCTTGTTGAAGACAATTAGGGATGAATGGCTAGATATCCTTAATATGATGGGAAAAGGGGATATATCTCAGCTCACATTACCTGAAATAGCTGAATTATGTATCAAAATTTCAAGAGGGAAATCTAAAACTGTAAAAGGACCAAGAGACCCTGCTCTTGCAAGGGCAAGTAAGTCTACTTCTGGGACAGTAAGTAGGGTAGAAATAGGACATATGCTTGATGAATTCAAATCTGACATTTTATGGAGTCTTAGTGAACAAATAGACACCCTTAAATTACAAAACAAGCAAAAAGTTGAATCTGATGCCTTAACAATCTTTTGTCCCAAATGTAGAAAGAAGCATGCCTTGAGAGAGTGCCCTTTGGATGCAAAAATAGTAGAGACTTGTGTAATTTGTTCAGAAAAACATGAGACCAAGATTTGTCCTTCACTTCCTGGTCTTAAAGCTGTCTTTCAAGAAGAAACCCCTACAAATTCCACAGAATCTCTCAATTTTGTCTCTAGGAGGCCTTGGCAAGGACCTCAAACACAAGGATTCCATGATCAACTGTATAATCAATCCCCACCAAATTGGAATTCTTGGCAGCAACCTTGGCCCCAATTCCAAAATCAATCTCAAACTTGGGCACAAGGAGCACAAAATCCCTATGGAAGATACTCTCAGTACTATCAATATCCACCATATCCACATTTCCCTCCTCAACAAAATCCTCAAAATCCACAACATCAAAATCCACCACTTCCATTACCATTTCCTCAGAAAAAAAATCAGTTACCTACGCAACCCATACCAAACCCCAACAATAAAAATCCTCAGAACACATACATGATAGAAGGCCAACAGTTTCCAACCTATTTGATTACTCCTTTAGACCTTAATGATGTTCAACTTAGGTCTGGAAGAATACTTGAAAAGAAGAAACCTTCTGTAATCATACAAGAACAAAACAACTTCGAGGAAGATTCTCTACGGGTAAATAAAAGTCTTGAAGAAGACACATCTTTTCAAGACCCAAATATTAAAAAATCAAAACAAAAAGAACCAATAATTTAAACTCCTATATTAGAGCAGCCATTAACATCTACCTCTACACCTCCCTTTCCAGAAAGATTACAAATTGATAGAGGTGTAGAAAAACAAATTATGGTGCCTAATTATGATTTCCTAGATGAGCTAAGGAATGTTTGTATTAAGATCCCATTATTACAAGCTATCAAGGAAATTCCAATTTTAGCAAAAACAATAAATGAGTTGAGCATGAAAAAAACAAGAAAAAGAATAAAAGAAACAAAGAAAATTCAACTGGCAGGAAAGATAGCAGATATCATGATGGGTAAGATTGCCATTCCAAAGTATCTAGACCCGGGAAATCCAGTTGTTAAAATACACATCAATGGAACTGAGATCCAAAATGCACTTATTGATTTAGGAGCAGAAATAAATATCACGAGTAGACAAATCATGGATAAACTAAAAATTCCTAATCTTATTTTTACACCCACATTATTACAATTAGCAGACAGATATGTGATCAAACCTGATGGGGTAATAGAAGACATTCCAGTGTCCCTAGATTCTTGGGAGTATCATGTGGATTTTATGATCCTAACTCCTAAGAATAATCTAGGAGGGCATCCTATCATATTAGGAAGACCTTGGTTAGCTACAGCTGATGCTTTCATTAGCTGTAGATCCGGTGATATGTACATCTCTGATGGTAGTTCAAACAAGAAATTTACCTTGTATCCTCTAGCAAAAACAATTACAGAATTAGATGATACTCAATGGATTGAGGATGAAGAAGACATACAACCTCTCTTCACAATTTCAGAAATTAGTGAAGATAGCCAGATTCTAAATACCTTAGAAAATTTTGAATCCTCTTCAGAATACAAACATGAACAATTTCAAGAAGAATCCAACATTGAGATTTTATCATCAAGACAGATGTCTCTTTACTCCATGGATAAATTTGGCAGCTCTACAATTAAGATATTTCCAGGTAAAACTTTAAACATAAACAAGAACCTAGAGAAATCTCAACAAGAAAATCTAGTCAAGATATTACAGAGACATTCTTCTGCATATGCATGGGAGTACACTGATATGAAAGGGATAAGCCCTAAGACTTGCACTCATCACATCTACATAGAGAAAAATTGTAAACCAATCAGACAACCTCAAAGAAGGATGAATCCAAATCTTAGGGAGATTGTTAAAGAAGAATTGCAGAAATTGTTGAATGTCAACTTTATCTATCCTATTTCAGATAGTCAGTGGGTTTCTCCTTTGGTAATTGTGCCAAAGAAAAATGGTAAATAGAGGGTATGTATTGACTACCGAGAATTAAACAAAGCTACTCTTAAAGATCATTTTCCCCTACCTTTCATATATCAGGTATTAGATACATTAGCTGGCAAAAAGTACTTCTCATTTTTAGATGGGTTTAGTGGTTATAATCAAATCCAAGTAGCACTTGAAGATCAAGACAAAACCACATTTACCTGTCCTTGGGGTACCTATGCTTATCGAGTATTGCCATTTGGATTATGCAATGCACCTGCAACATTTCAAAGGGCAGTACTAGGAATCTTTTCAGATCTAATACATGATTGTGTAGAGGTATATATGGATGATTTCACAGTTTATGGAAACACATTTGAAGAAGCCTTAGCAAACTTGGAAATTTTTTTAAAGAGATGTAAAGAAGAAAATATTTCACTAAGTCATGAGAAGTGTTTTATGATGTTTACTGAAGGAATTGTTTTGGGGCATCACATTTCAGGGGATGGGATTAGATTTGATGAGTCAAAAGTTGAAGTCATCTCTAACTTATCTATTCCAAGTTGTCAAAAAGATGTTAGGAGTTTTCTAGGATTTACAGGATATTATCGAAAGTTTATAGAAAACTTCACCAAGATAGCATCTCCACTTTTCAAATTACTTACCAAGGACTGTGAATTCAAGTGGAATCCTGATTGCCAGTTAGCCTTTGAGACCCTGAAAACAAAAATCTTTGAAGCACCTATTTTAAGGGGACCTAATTGGAAGTTACCTTTTCATATTTCAATAGATGCCTTAGATACAGCTTTAGGAGCTGTATTGGGACAAAAAGACCCGATTTCTTATGCCATCTAATATACAAGTAAAAATTTGACTCCTTCAGAGTTAAATTATACTGTAACTGGAAAAGAGTTCTTAGCTATTGTTCATGCCATAAATAAATTTAGACACTATATAACAGGGTACGAAAATTTTGTTCACACAGATCACTCTGCAATTAAATATCTAATGAACAAATCAATTACTAATGGCAGAGTCATAAGATGGCTATTGCTTTTACAAGAATTCAACATCACTATTCTAGATAGGCCTGGGAAACAAAATACCGTAGCTGATTTCCTATGTAGACTCCAAAACATTAAAGACAACACTCCGGTTGAAGATCAATTCCCTGATGAATATCTTTTTGAAATTTCTACTCAAACTCCTTGGTTTGCTGACATTGCTAATTATCTAGTTTCAGGGAAATTTCCTTCAATAATGAATGCAAGAGACAAAAGAAAGATCCTTTATGACAGTGCAAAATATTCATGGGTTGCTAATGAGTTATATAAAACAGGTCCAGATTTTATCATTAGCAGATGTGTTCGAGAAGATGAGATGCTTGAGATCCTCACAATGTCATGACGAACCTGGTGGACACTTTCCTCGATAAAAAGGACAATACAAGATCCTTCACTGAGACAATATTGGTCATCTTTTTTAAAGGATGCTAAAGAGGTGTCAAAGGTGTGACAACAAATATAGAAAGCCTTCTTTGTGTGGAGATGTCACTGTACCTTCAAAGGATATTGAACCTTTTGAAAAATTGTCTTTAGATTTTGTAGGACCCATTAGTCTTCCATCAAGACAAAAGAAATATATATTAGTTTTCACTGATTATGTTACCAAATGGGTAGAGGCCAAGCCATTACTTTCTGCTACTGAAGCATCTGTAGTTAATTTTCTTTTTGAGGATATTTTTACTCGTTTTGGTGTCCCAAGAGAAATTGTTACAGATCAAGGAGCTCAATTCACATCAAATCTAGTGGAACAAATGGTGGAGAGGTAAAAAATAAGACACAGAAAATATACTCCCTATCATCCACAAGCAAATGGTCAAGTGGAATCTACTAATAAGGTCATTGAAGGGATCCTAACAAAGATTGTTCATTTACATAGAAGAGATTGGGCAAACAGGCTTCTTGAAGCCTTGTGGGCCTATAGAACTACATGGAGAAGCACAACAGGTCATACCCCTTATGAAATTTTTTATGGAAAACAAGTCTTGTTTCCCATAGAGTTTCAGATTCAAACTTTTAAAATGGTGGTCCAGCTAGGACTTGATCTAACAGAAGCACAAAAGCATAGATTGGAGCAGATTAATGAATTGGATGAGATCAGACAGGATGCAGTCCAGAGAAAAAATATAGTCCAACAGCAAAGGAATAGATGGCATGATAAGTACATTAAGGAAAATAAATTCAAAGAAGGTGACTGGGCCCTCTTGTTTGATTCAAAGTTCAAATATTATCAAGGTAAATTCCAAACACATTGTCTTGGGCCATATGAAATTGTGAATTTTTTTGATAATGGAGCAATAAAAATTAGGACAATAGATGAAGATAAGGTCACTTTTCTTGTAAATGGTCATAGATTGAAGCTGTATCATAAGCCACTTTCAAGAGAAGAATTTGTCAAGAGATTCCAAGAGAACAATGATGTGAAGTTAATGAAGAAGAATCCTTCTTCTTCATCAACTTAATTGTATTTTCTAAAATCAGATGATGAAAAAAATAAAAATAAAGTATAAACATGAAAACTAATCATTGATTAGCATGTTTATACAGAAAAGATAAAGTGAAAGTCAGAATCCTTCTGACACTTTAGCTTTTCAAAAATTTTCTTTTTCTGCAAACAACTATCATAAAATCATAAGTGCAGGCCCACTTTACATATCACATTCCACTTATGATCCATTTCACTCCATCATATCTCACTTCATTCATATTTCATTCACTCCATCCATCCATACTTCATTCACTCCATTTCATGATCCATCTCATTTTCATTTCAGATTTTCAAAATTGATCTTTTTCTGCTATTGAGTATTACATATCATAAGTTACAGACCACTTTTCATATTTTATTCCACTTCACATTTATGATCCATTTCATTCCATCATATTTCACTTCACTCATGCTTCATTCCACCATATTTCATGATCCATTTTATTTCATTTCATACTACATTCCATCCATGTTTCAAATCATTTCATTCCATGTCTCAAGGCTTTTACAGGTACATTTTGCAGCCAGATATTCCGCAGCTAGACATTCTGCAGCCAGACATTCTGCAGCAAGATATTATGCAGCTAATTATCCAACAACCACCTGATCAGCAACAAATTGATCCTGCACACCTATGTCAACAAGCAAAATCAAAGGGATTATGAATACCGAAAGATCAATGATTTTCAAAGGAAGACAAAGCATATTAAAATAGAAAAAATCAAAAGAAGGGCTAAGGTAAAATTGTGAAATTATTATGATAACATATTATGAAAGATATAGTATGGTCAAGTCATATGTATGTTTCATAAAGTTTTTTTGATTATTTGTATTGATCAAGCCTATCATAAAATCCTTGGACAAATCCCTTCCATTCCGCCATATCAAATCATCATTTATTAAAAGTTAACGGTTAGTACTTGAAGTGACCTATTAGGTCACGTCACTAACCCTAAATATTCAGTGATGATTTTGAAATCCTCATGGGATTTATCCGCGGTCTTTTACTCCATGACAGCTCTCAAACTTATTTATTCGTGTGATTTACCCTCACCGTATTTCACTCATTCCATATCAACTTCATGTCATTTTTCCGTAGCCAATTCCTGTCTGTAGAAACAGAGAAGTCATCTTTGGGGTGCAAACAACCTTCTACAACCATTTTTACCTTGAATAGGAGAGTAGTAACAGAGCAGTAAATTGAAGATTGAGAAAAGAAGCCATGGGACTCATTCTAAGGTCTAAACCAGTCGGAACCAAATACCTAGAAGGGTACCCACAAATTAAAGAGATGTTACAGCAGGTCGGATGACTATAGTTTTTAGAGAAGTTCAATGGTTTTCATAAGGAGTTCACCAAGTCATTTTCCTGGTCATTCAACGGGTCATAAGTTGAAATAGGTGATGTCAAGTTCATTATCACAGAATCCTTTATATCAGAAGCAGCAGAGTTACCAAGGCAAGGTGAACGATGGTTCAAAAACAAGGAATTTCACAATGAAGCATGGAGGCAGATGCTAAAAACACCAGGTATGGATATTTCAGTTTTCAAGAAAGGCATTCCTAGTTCAGCCTTAAAGAATAAATGGCGAAATATGTTGCCAATTTTGCAAAAGTTTATAACTTGTGAGGGAAGGTTTGGCACCCTATATGTTTATCACATTCGACTTATGATGCATTTACTAGATGAAGAAATCAATTTACCTTTTTCTTACTCCATAGCCTAAAGAGGATGGGTTCTAATGTCCAAAAAAGGGTTCAATTCTTAGAAACCACCTTGTATCACCATGGCTTAGTTAAAATCCTAATTGAGCATCATTTGAAAAATGTGGGAGACAGTTGGGATGAGTTCCTCTTGAGGAATCATTTTGAATAACCTAAAGAAACTATGTCTGAAGGAAAACCTGTAAGAAGAAGCAGGAGAGGATAAATTGCCAAATCTGTTGAAATTAAAATTGGTAAATCAATACAAGAAGACAGTGAGGAGATTGTCTCTAAAAAATTGGCCAAAATCAAGAAACAACTTAAAAAGGAGAAGATAATAAGAAAGTATGCTAAGGAGAGAGGCGAGGGACCATATAAACTAAGAAGAAGCCATAGGATTAGAGGCATATTGAAGAAGACAGGAGTTAAGCAAACAAGAGTCATAGATATTGAAGATGAAGAGACACCAACTAACAGATCTCCTGAGTACCAGTACGAAGAAGATCTTGATTGAGGAACTCCGGAGGTAGACCCAGCCCAACAACAAATCTATAATTATGTTGAGCCATTGGAAAAGAGAGCTTCAGAAAACAGAGGAAGAACTCCTAGCCCACAAGAATCTTCAATTGAAGTGCTGAGAAGAGATAAATATGAATTGGAAGTACTTAATAGGCATAGAAAAAATTAAAATGAAATTTTGAGGGAACAAGTCAAGTTGAAAAGTGATATGAACACAACTCTCTCTCTCTGCAAATGGAAAAATTGTACAAGGCTAGTGAGAAATTGAAGAAGAAAAACAAGAAGTTGAGCAGGGCACTTATAAATCTGAGGTTCAAATTGGTCATAAGGAAGCCTAGGATGCCATTGAACACCAAGCAAAGCAGAAAAAGGAAGTTAGATGTCCTAGCAGAAGTTTCAGAATACATGGATTGATTGCATGAGGACATGCAAAAGCTTTGCAGTGGGGGTATGTTGAGCCCCAAAGATGTCCTTTCCTTTCATCAAATTTCACTTCATTCCATTTGTCCTTTATCAGTTATAGGCTTAAAAGATCAATAGGAATGATTAAAGTCATTTTAAGAATGCATGCAATGACTGATTTATTATACTTTTGTGGTTTTGTTGTCATAGTGATTGTTTATCAGACTTAGCTACAGAATGCAGCCATTCTGTAGCTAGTCGCATATTCTGCAACCATATTTATGTTCACACAGGTTACAGGTGTCATTTGAGGGAAAAACACATATGGTTGAATTCCGGAACTCTCCTACATCATTCCTTGTCCTCTACGAAGTCTGAGAAAAAATCTACAAGTGGCTATGCACGTGGAGGAAGCCAAAACTAAGAAGTAGACTTATACAAGGACAATGACTCTACAGATGTCTTCAGCAAAGTACGAGTCCTCAACAGGAGTTCTAATTCGATTTTTATTGAAAAATACACCTATGCCTATTTCTACTCAATGAAAGTTATGTATTTTGCTTATAAGAATAACTCGGTGAACTGAGAGACAACTAGCTAGTTGATGTTCTGTTGTTAATTCTCAAAAACTATGATACTTTGTTTTCTGAGCATTTTTCCTTTAATGAAAGAAGTACAACTTTGATACATGATCTAAAGAAATTTTAAGGAGTTGAGGATTCGTGTACCAATCTGATGGTAGAGGGCCCCTACTATCCAAAAGGTTTTGTGCATATTTTCTAGATAAGTGATTTTTAACTCTGTTTATTCTTAATTTAGGCAGTTTTCTGAGCATCATGTTTTACGTTTACTTACATCGAATATTACAGTCAATCCTGTTCTCATGAATTGTTCCAATATATCACTAACACGTGAATGAGATAGAGCTGTAGTAATTCGGAGGCTAATTGCATTTTAGTTCAGTTCAGTTCATTGTATTTCAAGTTTTATTAGTTAATTGCATTCTTGTCCTGTTAATTAGACTTAAAATACCCTCATTATTTTACAAGCTGCTCTTGTTCTTAGTCTCTTCTAACACATCATTATCATATGGACAAGAATTAGTTATATCATTTTGAGTTCTTAACTGTTCTGCAATTTCTCATAATTTTACAAACAACCTTTTTCCAAAGTTATTCCAAGAGATCTCTAACCCTTGAATGAGGCTTAATAGTGACATTTTGAGTTGCAGAATGTGTTAATTCTAGTGTCATAAGTTATTTTAGCATAGGATTCCTTACTATATTGCAGATAATATTTTATCAAAATGTTCCAACAAATTTCTAACAATGGATGAGATTTTCTCTGTGATATTTTAAGTTGTTGTTTATTAAAGAGAACTTCATTACATCAAACTTATCCTATTCTCAAGTTTTTCCAACATACCTCTAATGAAATGAATTGGACTGAGTTAATGTTATGAGTTACTTTTCTTGTCAAGCTTTATAATCTATGGATTAGCATTTTCTGTTCTTAGGTGCCATACATAGTTTAGAGTAGATTTTGTTCTGTTTTTAGTGTGATCATTGACTTCTCTTTGCCAACAATTTAGTTCTTTTCCTCTTAGCACAAAAACACAAAACCAAAAACACTAGAAAAACACTAAACACAACGAAGTAGGAAGAAGATACCTAGGCACATATAGTGCACTTCACGTCAACAGTTTACTAGCCCTGGTTGACAATTTATGACATCAATTTAGGAACACTAAGTCGAGTAGATTAACCCACTTATATACCTGAAGGTACATGGATGAGCTTCGATATACTTACTTATGTAGATTGAGGTATCACACTCGGAATGTATCGCAGACAAGTTAAGGACAACTACTATGTTTAACGACGTTGGAACACGTCTCTAGCCTAGACCTTCTAAATTTTATCATTCTAGTTCCAATGCCTTCTTAGGTAAATTGATGTGAATTTTAAGTTTATCTTATTTAGAATTTTTTTCTTTGACGTTCGCCGCGTGATGTGATGGAAATTCCTAAAAATGCAAACTAAAATGATAAGCAAACTTTACAATTTTAACTTTTTCAATGAAAATCCTAGCTACTAAGGGAAAGAGCAATCAATTTGGAGAAAACAACAAAGAGCACAAACTAAAATTAATCTTTCCTAACTTGTTCCTATGCAACACACACACTTCACTATATGCACATGCATGTTTTTCTTTTCATCTCCTTTAATTTTAATGCAAGAAGGAAACTATATGCATCAAATCAATAAAACAAGATGTTTTATTCTTTGAGAAATGAGGAATTTAACAACAATTTCTCTTTTAGGAAAAATGAAGGATGGAAATACAATTTTTCCTACAGGAAATGAAGAATGAAACGAAAATTTCCTTTACGAAAACAAATGAATCTAACACAAAAATAAAATAATTTGAATTTTATTTTCCAATGATAAATAAAAACACTAAAGGGACATTAAACAAATTTACTTTTCAAAGGAGGAAGAACTAGGTAAGTTCACTAGTCTCTAAGAGGTATTAGACAATTGAGAATACATCAAAAAAATGGATGAGAATGATAGAAACGAATAATTTGAATGGAATTTGGTTGGCTAAGGGGGAAACACAGTCTCTAAGGGGAGACAGTGCATTGCAGTGCACCCCTGAGTGGGAGACAGTGCACTGCATTGCACTGTGTCTTGACCAACAGTGCGTTGGGCGCAATAGTGATTGAAAATGCAAGCTGCAGAACACACTTCTAATGCAATTATTTCATTCAAAGGTCTAATAACTGAAATTAGATGCTAATGATGAGGATTAGCAGAGGCAAAAACACCAGGAATGAGAGGAAACTCCCCGACGGAGTTACCAATTTGTTATGTAGAATTGTGATCTATGGATAAATCAAATTCCCTAAGTGTGGTGCTAGGCACTTAGAACAACAGAAGAAAGACTTTGCTAACACTTTCTCTAAAATAAGAAGACACCCAGAATGATAGAAGAACCTACTTGCAATCCAAGCGCTTCTCCTTCTCCTTCTGTCTCTTTTGATGTCGCCTTCAATCCAACTCAGATCGCCAAATTGATTCCTGTAAGCATAAACAGAGAACATCAAACAGATTGCAATACACAGATGCATACTTATCTTAATCACTCAAATATAGTAGATGTGAAACATATATATCATTTAAGATTCCATTTCATGAGAAATAGAAACATAAAGAGATACATATATGGGAAAATGAACAACAATATTTATTAAAGAGTAGAAGGGGGAGGTTACAACCAATGATCGATTTGATGCCACCAGCTCCAGCTTCGTCCCAGCCTCATCACATCCAACATCACCCCAGCATCATAGCAATACTTTTACTCTCTCAAATGAGAATCCAACAACATTTCTTTACCAAAATTCTTCCTTCCCTAGCATTAGGATCCATGATCAATTTATAGGGAAACTGATGGTGGTTTCTTAATGAATGACTTTCTAAATGAATCATAATAATATCCTCCTTATGCAGTGATTTCGCTATCCGAAATGTGTCATCATGGAATTTTCTCTATAAATTTTTTTCTACAAAGGTTCAGACACTAAAAAATAATGCCCATTTCAAAGAAATCTTGAGGAACTTCTTGTAAAAATTTCAGATCTTGGTTCACAACATTTTCAGAGATATGATCTATGGAAGTTAGGGTTTTTGTAGGCTCCCTAATTTCATCTAAAAGAGGTGACCTTGGGAAAATCATCATAACTCTCTCTCTACATCTCTCTTTCACATCATTCTATATCATTGTAAAGTGGACCATTTTCCCCCGGGGTACGAGAGTCCATTCTTTCTTTTTATTCTTCTATAGGGCTACAAGAGGGGTGAAAGCAATGCATGAAGTCTGCCGAGGACTCAATAGGTGTTAAAGCTTGTGAAAAATTTAGGGTGGTAGGGTGGCGCTAGGCTGAGTTGTAGCTCATTTGGTTTTTGGGCATCCGTTCAGTTTAATGCTGAAGAATCTCAGGTGTTGGAGCGTCCATCCAGTGGGAGCTGGAGAAGAATGTTTTTCTAGATTCTGGGAAGTTATATCTTTATTTTCAGTTTGAATTGAATATTAAAGATGTTGAAAATGCAACAAGATGATGGAGCTTAGTGAAATGAAGTCGCCTTCACTAAGTGGGCCCGCAGTTGGCTTTGGCGCAAAGTCTATTTTTAGACATATGGAGCATGGTCCAGGGGTTGCAGTATGTTATTCTTGGATGATTGGTCGAGTTGGTAAAAATATATGGACCTCTATTTTAGACATATAGGTCGAAGTCTATTTTTAGACTGCCTGTCTAAAAATAGGTCAGTCAAATATTATTAGCCCTTAATAATATTTAGACTCTAAACTTCATTTTATTCTCTTGGAGCACTTCACTTGGAGCTACGGATGTGGCCCATGCATCTGACAGAAGGAATTACGCTATTCCTTGGGGTTTGGTGAGCTCATGCATGGTTGACTTCAGTTAGGACTTCAGTGGCAGAGTTTGGTGGAGTTGATGAGACAGTTGGTGGAGTTGTGTTCGGTTTAATTTAGTTGAACTAGTTGTGATTAGTTTAACTAGCTAATCAACTAGTAATGAGTGGAGTGAATTAAATATTATTTAATTCACTAATTATTAACTCATTATTCAACTCAAGAACACATCAGTTCACTACAGTGCATGGACAGTTCAGTGGAGACCAGTGGAAGAGGTAGATGAAAGGGTTGAGTTTGCTATTAGTTGCGACAGCAGTTGTGCATGAGATTTGCACAAACATTGGAGGAGATTGCCAATGATGATTGCACAGTTGGATCCAGTGAGATTCGAACTTGGATCTCTCATTAGACCAGCCTTGATTGCGCAATAGAGGCAGGCAATTAGTGGATGAGTTTTGAACCTGTGACTTGTTCAAAACCAAGCTAGTTTGTGTGTAACTTGTATGAGATAGTACTGAGTACTTGTGAGGAGTATTGTGCTATGTACTGTTACATGTTCTCTCCATATAATATACAAAATAGTTGAGGGGTTTTCAGCTATAAGCTTTCCCCATTACATATTGTGTTTATTTGCACATGCGACTGTTTCCATTTCCGCAAATTGATGATTGATTGTAGAAGAGATTATGTGTTGCATATGAATTCAAATTAGTATGTGATCAGGATAATCTCGGTGGATAAATATTCATTATTCAGCATATTTCTACAAAAGAATTATTAGAAAATCATTAGGTGGTTTTTGTCCCGGAGTGGGTTTCCACCTTAAAAACTGTGTGCATTTGTGTTCCTTTTGTTTACTGCTATGATTGTACAAACACTGATATTAATTGAAGATTAACTAATGCTCTAATTGAAATAAATATTGATTCACCCCCCCCTCTTAGTATTTCCAACAATTGGTATCATAGCTTGGTTCCTTCAATAACAGTTTAACAGCTGGAAGGAGGTCATGGAGCATACCAAGAATGATGTACCTCTCTTCAATGAAAATAATTATGCACTCTGGAAAGGAAGAATGGAGGTCTATCTCTTGGTGAAAGGTTACGAAGTATGGGACACTGTTCAAAAAGGATTTACATCAACCGTGGATGAACAAGGTAAGAAGAATTTGGTAAATGATGCAAAAACAAAGAATATTATTATCAGTGGAATTATTGAATCTGCTTATCATAAGGTGTTGGGTTGTAAAACCACCAAAAATGTATTTGACAAGCTTGAGAATATATATGCAGATGACTCAAATGTCAAAGAATAAAAGCTTCAAATCTATAGAGCAAAATTTGAGCAACTGAGAATGAAAGAAGATTGCAACATTACTCCATACTTCTAATACGTTAATGAAATAACCAATACTCTAGAAGGATTAGGAGAGCCAGTTGACGAGAAGACTATTATATGAAATATTCTTAGAACATTACCAAGGAGATTCAACCCAAAGGTATCGGTCTTAGAATACAGTGAAAATCTGGAAAAACTCAACAAAGTGGAATTACATGGAGTTCTCATAGCATATGAAATGAGACTTGATGAAGAAGAGGGTACTTCGCATCTAGAAATTGTGTTCGTTGAATCTAGGAAAACCAATAAGGACAAACGACCTTCAAGTGAAAAGACATGCACCTACAAGTGTGAAGAAAAGGGAGATGATGAAGAAGGTCTTTTAGATGAATAATATGCTTACTTTACAAGAAAACTAAAAATTGGTAAGGGAAAATTCAAAGGTAAACTTACATTGATATGTTTCGGCTGTGGTGAGGTTGGGAATTTCGCAGAAAAATGTCTGAACAGAAGTGATGAAAACTCAAAAGGAAAGAAACGATTTAAGAAATTCAACAAGTAAGAAAAAAGGAAAGGATCCAAAAGGAACTTTCTCTTTAAAGAAGATAGCTCATCATCCGATGAAGATAGTGATAGCGAAGAAGAAGCTAATGAGAGAGTATTTTTTATGGCCAAGAACAATAAACAAGAGGTATCAAACAGCGAAGAAGAAGGGTTGACCATAGAAGAATTTTATAAGGAGGCAATCAGTCTTATAAAAGAGCTCAAGGATGAGAAAATCCATTCCAATACTCTTGAAGAACAAGTTCAAGGTCTAAAAATTGAATTTGAAGAACACAAATGTATTAAAGAGTCACTTCAAAAGAAGTTGGAAGAAAGCAACCAAGAAAGGGAAGCATTAGAAGCTGAAGTAGTCTCGCTGCATAAGGAAGTGAAGAAGGGAAAAACTATTCCAACAGCTCAAGGGCATTGGAAGAACTCATCAACAATCAACGATCTTACAATGACAGAACTGGCCTCGGTTACAAAGAAGAAGAAGCAGGACCTTCTACAACAAAATACAATGAACCTATGAGATCTGACATGCATGTAGACTTCATTGGACAATATTTGCAAGAACATCCTTGGAAGACGATTACAATGTTGCACGTACCCTAGGAACCAATACAATTCTAGGAGATCCTTCAAATATGAACCTCCCAGGGCTCAACGAAACATCAATAGATTTGAACATTTAAGAATTAATATGGAATGTTACAAATGTCTGAACCTTGGACACAGAGCCAGAGACTGCAGACATGAAAATCCTCCAGAATAATCTTAAAAGCCACAGAATGAACGAGCATGGAAGAAGAAGAAGACTGATAATTGTGCTTTCACTCTCAAGGCTCAAAACAATAAAGATGTGTGGTATGTTGATCGTGGTTGCTCAACGCATATGACTAGAGATAGAAAGAAATTTGAATCTTTGAAAGAGAAGAAGGATGGAACCGTGTCCTTTGGAAATGATGGATCTTCAAATGTTATAGGATCAGGTACCGTCACTCTCGGAAGAAAAGATGCTCTATCCAAGAATGTTCCGGGCTGCATAAAGGTAAGAACTCGCCCATACCTCCACCTCCGTCGGACAGTGATATGGATGCACATCTGAAACTACCTACCTTCAAGGGGGTAGGAGATGAGGATATGGACCAATTTTGGTTTGTTGCAGATTCCGTATGGACTGCGCAAAATGTGACAAACGACACGGTGAAGAGGGCACAGCTGTCCTTGGCATTAGAAGATAGAGCACTCAACTGGTATATGCGATACGTCTCTCAGAACGGGAGTGCGTTTGTTCAAGACGTTAAGGACGCTCTGAAGCAACGATTCCGAAAGCCAAAATATTATTCTCAGTTGGTAACAGAAGTGAAGGACTTCAAGCAAGGTGTGTCTAAATCTGTATGGGAGGCTGATCAATGATTGAAGAAAGCGATCAGGGAAGGGGGATTTGAGTATGACGATAGACAACATACGGAGTGGTTCATCGCTATGTTGTTACCCCACCTATGTACACCAATGAGTCACCAAACCTTTGAATCGCAGGAAAAAGTTGTGGAAGTCGCTATGAAATTAGAAGCTGCACCCAGAGAAGATACGTCGTTAGGAGTACAAAAAATTCAGGAGCAACTCGAAGAGATGCATATGGAAATTCAAAATCTGTGAAAAGAATGAGGAAAAGGAGAAAGCACATATCTGTGGTGCATACGATGTCGGTTATCTGGCCATACGAAGGATGATTTCCCACTATTAGTAGATTACATGCAGGCAGGAGGGCCTTGTTTGATCCGCCCGGGAGCAAGTGGGGGACCCATCCTATCACGACCAGGATCAAGCGGACCTGCGCTATGATGCAATGACTGCCATGTAGCAGGGTTGCATGATATGGACCATTACCCTCGGTTGGGTGCATATGTACCAGAACTAAAGAAGCAGTGGTGTAGGTTCTGCCGATCGATAGGACACGATGAGCAGAACTATCGCACTTACGACTTAATGATGGATCGGGGAAACTTGTATAGGGTACAATCAGACCCTGCGTCACCAAGATCTCCTATGAACTTTGGTGGCTCGCTAGCAAGGGGCAGGGGAGGTCAGGGGGAAGCCTAGGTCGAGGGCGGGGATAGCTAATTTGTTATAACTATGGAGAAATAGGGAATTTTGCAAGGGACTGTCCAAATCCCACTAGAAAATCCTGCAAATATTACACATAGTTGGACCATGTGGTCGAATATTTCCAAATATTAATAGCAAAAATGCAGGAAAAATAGCCCACCCCTACGCAGAATGTGTAGAGAGTTAAAGCCGAGCTCAGGAACATAGACCCAAGAGTGAAAGTCATATCACGTAGTGGGATGATCACCCAGGGATTGAAGGAAGAAGAAGGGTTGAACATAAAGAAGGGACAAGAGACCATGGCCCTAGCTGACCAAGACCTCACTCAGAGAATAGCAGCTACTGCACAGGTACCAACACACCCCAAGACAGATGAGGGGGTTGAGCCCTTTCTACAGGCGTGTCTGAAGCTGCTACGTAACCCGAAGGTTGTAGAGAACCTTCAGGCATTAATGAATAGCTGTGCAGCATGGCCTGATCTGACCTCTGGGACCAAGAATTTACATAAACTATACAGGTATAGAAAACGCACTGGTCGAGAAATGCGGCTGACCGCGTAGATTGGTGACTACGAGATGGATCAAGTTATTTTGGACCTCGGATCAAATGCGAACGTGTTACCTAAGAAAACTTGGCAGTGAATGGGAGAACCAAAATTGGAATGGTCCACCATCCAGCTGCGCATGGAAAATCACCAAAAGATCATCCCTTTGGGGAGGCTACCAAAAGTCATGGTAGATATCGTAGGAGTAAAGGTCCAAGTTGACTTTGAGGTAATAAAAATCGTGGAGGATGCAGATCCCTACCCTGCACTCCTAGGACTGGACTGGGCTATAGATATGGGGGGTGCCATCAATCTCAAAAAGCGCAGCATGGTGTTTGAAAATAACGGTATGCGCGTAATAGTACCACTGGATCCCGCAGAAGGTGTGCGGTATACAGAGCCAGCACACGATGAGGAGGAAATAGATCACATTTACAAATTGACTACGTAGGACGAAGACTGGATTAACCCCATGGTGGAAGGAGTACTCTACTGGGAAAAAGACAATGAATTATTTTCCGACTCTGATGGGGAACTGGAGAATTGGAAAGGCTGGTTGCATGAGGTTTCGGCGCTACAATGTCTTCGAGTCATAAGGAACTTCCACTGCATCTCTGCCGAGGTAAGAGACCTACCCTACCTTGGGGATGCAGGTGACATTAAGGAATTTTTACACGCATTCAAAGCTGAAGTTCCCAAGGAATGCAGGCAAGGGGCCCTTCCGCTAGCCCTGCGTGGAACGCCTGTGCGTTGGTGGCATACGCATGGGACGGTATTCTGCAATTGGGAGGAATGTTGGGATAAGATGATATTGCGATTTGGAGCCCCAGCTGGAAGATGGATCCAAAATTTCCTTGGGTCAAAAGATCCACGCGGATATTTTCTTGCATGGGAAACGCAATGGGGTGACACGACCCCAAATGAATGGACTCACCTGTTTGTCCATGACCTAGAATTGCGTCTCACTACATGGTATCTAGATGTGGAGCAGCATCAGCACACACGCCATTGGGAGCATATGAGGGAGGATTTCCTACAGACATTTAGGGTGGAAGATGGCACAGGGGCGCTCGACACATCTCTGCAGCACACGACCACCTCAACTGAGGGAAAATCACACCTAGTCATCGCACCCGGATCAAGGGGTACGCCGGTACCACACACGGTTGAATATTGGAGCCGTAGCCTGACAGAAGGGAAGACTGATCCCCGCACTATCTCTACCATGGCACTGGGTGGGATGCGTCTGGTGGCCAAGTTTATGGAGTGGTACATGGACCACATTACAAAAAACCTGGCATTGGCTTTAATTCAGGGTACGCGAGCAGCACGCAGGCGTCATCCAAATTCTGTAAATCCATGGGAAAGCCCTCAAGTACAAATAATGACCGTCAGACCACCACACTTTGGTGAAAAGGGAACCTTACCATTACAAAAAATGGGCTACTGGAAATCAATGCGGATATTTATGGTGAGTTGTTATGGGTTGATTGATGATACGTTTCAAGTTAGATTTACTCTACCATTGGCTAGCCCCGGACAGTATAAGGATAACAGGATAACTTCGCTCAGGGCTCCATATTGTCTCTGTACTCTGCCTCTATTATTATCCTAATTTATTATCTGGATCTTTATCGTTTTCTGTGAATTTCCAATTTGGGAAGCCTGTCCTTTTGTTACTATGGCCACCCCTAACCTACCGAACGCTTCGGCACCTAAGAGTTCAGTGCTTGCATAAATTGTGTTGAGAGGGCTTGGGGATGCCAAGATTGATAAGATAATTTCCCTCTGGCTCCTTGTAGGGATAATTGACTTTGAACCCCGTGCAGAAGGGCACCAAAGCTGCACAACGGGAGTTCCCGACCTTTACAACCCTGGAATGATCGCAGGCCCCAGCCAGATGGCCTCGGAAGATACCATGAAGGAAGGTATGCAATTTCCACAGTTCACCATCAACAATGACGTAGTGGAGTCATAGCTAGTCCTGCACATGAAAGGGACGACTAACAGGAATACTCCATCCCCCCGAGGGATGAAGCGATATAGGGATACGCTGTGACTTCTCCGCAGTTCCAGGCTAGCGGCCAGCGAAAGACATATTTGTTCGCTACCTCACAATATCATGGTTGGAGACCACATCCCGACAGATATGGACCTACAAGTAGACTTGGTGCAGCTGCCCAGTGAGGCGTTACAGTATTTGCACTGTAATATTCCTTTTCAGGAATTTCTGCAATATCCCCAATGGGGATGCTGTATAAGGAAACCAGTGCAAAAATAATGCATTCCAGGGCTTGGATCCTTTAATATATGTTGTATTTAGCTTAAATATATATTGGAATTATAAAAAAATCATTCTAGCTACTCTATACAGATCTCCCCAACTCATATATGCATAAAAATACCCAAATCCCACTGCTTCATAAAATAGAAATGCTGGAGACTGCAAAAACGTTATTTTTATTATGGAATCTACTGAAAAATATAGTTTAATACATATTTAGATATTTCATTAAGCATGGAATCAGAAATGAGAGGTTAGACCTCTTTTACAAGCACCTCAGAATGCCCTGACAAGGGTTTCCAACAAAATAGCAACATAAAAAGTGGCTCTGCAGAAAATAATGCTATTCACAGCAAAAATGTATAAAGAAAGACCAAATATGATCTGAAATGAACAAACAATACAATATTTGGCCCAAGGCCTCTCTTAATAGATCTCTTGGAGTGAAATAGACTCCTCCTCTTCTGAAACAAGTACAATTGGAAAGATGCAACCCCAGCTACTGCAGCTGCTGTAGAAATAACGAATTCACTGGAAGTGACTGTGATGTATAGAGTATAGGATGGTCCCCTCTAGATAGATGATGAGAGTTGAACTCAAGACCTCCTCCTTAGATCTCCCAATCAGCCATATCAATGGTGAAGATAGAATTCCCGCATGAGAATCCTTTGCACTAAGTAGTGCTACAACTCCGGCTAAATAGCTGAAGTTTGCAAATCAGTCATAAGACTGAGACAAGAAGAATGAATGAATGAATCCTTTGCTGCTATCCCCTCCTTTTTATCCTTGATGAGCTTCTCCATCCCGGGCCCCACTCATTGGTGATGTAGCTTCCTTGAGAATTTTCCTCCTTCAAAACTGCGCTGCCCTAGTAGCTTTCCCTCATTTTGTGACAATGATGTTGACTTGGTTAACTATAGCTAACTCCTTTCTTTGCCCCTCTTTAATACTAAAGAGGCTTTATTTTATCCTCCTACCTTAATCCCTTTTTACACTAGGATAGGTTTTATTGTGTTTCCTACTTCTTATTTAAAAAATGGAGCAATTATAATGTTCTAAGTAGCAGTGGCTAATTGGGAACACTACATACATATCGATGTGCTGCAAGAGATCCGTAATCGTGACTGGACTGCACAATAGCAGCGTGAAACAGTGGGTCACGAGCTCGACACAATGCTCTTGGATGAAATCCCGGCATCAGCTTTGTCTCAGGCTACCGTCGAAGGCTTGGTTGCAGCACTCAAGGCATCCCAAACCTAAGTCCAAACCCTCACGACCCAAATGACCTACCAATTCACTGAGTTTCAGGCCCAAGCACAGCCTACCATACCCCCATAAGTATGGGCACAACGGGTTGCGTTGATCACAGAAGCAACGGATATTATTAAGGGACAGCTTACTTTGGGCACTCAGTTTCTCGAGGCGGCTATGAAGCTCTGGACAGCGGTTCAGTTCAACTCGATACTTTAGCATGTTAAGGAAGACTTATGATAGAAGGAAGTTGCTTTCGATCAGATCGAAGATACCTTGCCTTCCCTCGTCCCTGCGCAAAGTCTAGCCCTATTGAAAACTAGCAACACCTTCATAGACACGATTGTGGATCTCCATCGCGCCAAGCATGTCATCAGAAACCACTTGAAGCCATGGGGCGATACCGCCTTCCAGATATCTCAGGGTGCTCATGACGCCATTGTGCTCCTCAACCATATGTCGGAGCAGGTTACCGCGGAAACTGAAGGACCAACCTCCCAGAAGCTGGTAGACCTTGAACAGAGTGCTGCTGCCCAGAGTCAAGAAGTGTTACCTCCGTTGATCGCCGCCCTTACTACCTTATGTGCGCAGATAGAGACCGCACCACCACAATGACTCGGGAAGAGTCACAAGATTGTGTTGGGGGACTGTTGGAACAGGGTCTCATACGAGTTACGAAATTGGTCCCATTTTGTATATTTTTTATTATATTGAGTCTAGCGCAGGGGTTTTGGGGTGGGTCAAAGCCTCGAAAGAATTGTAATGGGAAAAAGGGTAAACCAGGGGTCCGAAAACCATGGTTTGCGGACCATAAGAAATTTTATGCTATATTGTTATAAATAGAGGAAAATTTTGAATTGTAAGGTGGAGAAATGAAAAGATATTGATGCGAATTGTGGTTTAGGAAGTCTGTGTGGGTTTTGGGGAAGGACTCCTACTGGCTGTCTGCGCGGAGATCCAAATTCCTACTGTGTGCAGACCCTGATGCTGTGTGCGTAGGCTGGGACGGGTATTGTAAGGTGGAATTGATGAAGTGATGAATAATAAAGGCTATTGAGAACTGAATCTATGTGTATTGTTTATGTGAATTGTTGGTAATTTCTATGTTATGCATATTCTGAATTTAGTTGCAAAAGTTCTGTGTAAGTGTTTTACTACATCTAGATCTGTGTTGTTATGTTTTATGCAATATTGAGCTACTATCTAGGAAGTATATGATTGTTGAACACCATAGCATAATTTACCTTGTGCACGTGGATGCGAAAATAGGCCCATAAGTCCTGCTTGGCGAGATCTAGACATCTCAGGGTGGAATGTACCTCTGCTTGCCTTACCTATCCTTTCTTAGGGTGTGGAAACCTAGTTCCAGCACCCACCCATACTACTTCGGGTGAGACTTTGACCTGCGCAAGTAGGTCACTGCCGAAAGGGCCAGTAGTATAGGGGTTTGTTGGCAAACGTTGAACTCCGAACCTGGGTCAAGACCCCTTGATCCAACAGTGGTGCTAGGGTGAGTTGTAGCTCATTGGGTGTTGGGGAATCCATTCAGTTGAAAACTGAAGAATCTCGGGCATTGGAGCGTCCATCTAGTGGGAGCTGGAGAAGAATGTTTTTCTAGATTCTAGGAAGTTGGAGCTTTATTTTCAATTCGAGTTGAATATTAAAGAATTATTAGAAAATAATTAGGTGGTTTTTGTCCCGGAATGGGTTTCCACCTTAAAAAATGTGTGCATTTGTGCTCCTTTTGTTTATTGCTATCATTGTACAAACATTGATAATAATTGAATATTAACTAATGCTCTAATTGAAAGAAATACTGATTCACCCCCCCCCTCTCAGTATTTCCAACAGAGATTCCCAGAACAATGATAATTCCACTCCCAGGTAACCAACACACTCTTGAATGTCGGGAAGTGAATTGCAGTGAACCCTTGAATGGAGGATGCTGCATATGCAACGCAGTTAGTCCCTTTAGAGGAAACATTGGTGAGTTCGTAAGTGATATAACATATACTTCAAACCTTGGAGATCTCAAAATAGAATCCATGAATGAATTGTTCTTCTCTTAGGGCATATAAAAATTGAAATGTAAGGGGATGATAGACCCTATTTCATTGGTCTTGGGGATGATGTCCAGTTTGAACAGGTCATGGGGGATGATGCCCAAAATGACCCATAACACATATTGAAGCATAGATATCAGTATTGGGTTTTAAAATGCCCCCTAAAAATATTCAACACCCATTAAGCCCTCAGAATACTCTATTATGACTCATGAAGAGGAAGAAGTGCAACATGATATATCAAATTCACAAGATCAAGTGCACCAAATTTCACTCTCACAAAGTGCAACAAAAAAATGAAATGAAAGTTTTGAAGAAAGTCGTGGAAGCTAAGATGGATGGTTTGAAGAAAGGCGTGAATGGCGTGGAATGTAAGATGGATGGAATAGAAGCTAACATGGATGGCATTGAAGCTAAGATGGATGACATCGACGGAAAAATGAAAGACAACATGGAAGACATAAAGAATGATCTAAAATCATACATGGAAGGTTTGAAGGGTGGTTTGACAAAGTTGATACAAGAAATGATTCCTAGCAAAAATATAATAGAGGAAACCCTTGATGATAAATAAATAAATATTAATCGTGATTTCATAATCTCTAATGTTGGATTGAAGACCCAGAATATTCCAAAGATCGATATGAGGAAGTTTGATGGAAAGGATCTAGTAACATGGATACTACAGATGGAGCAATATTTTGATGTTCATAATTTTCAAAACACACAAAAGGTACGCATCACAACTTTATATTTAGAACAAAATACATTTGTATGGTATCGATGGCTTTTCTCCTGTAAAAAAATTGTCACTTGGTCAATTTTTACGGAGGAAATGATAGCACATTATGAGGATACACAGAGAAACAACTTCTTTAGCCAAATGATAAATCTCAAACAAAAGGGTTCAGTGGTGGAGCACATTGATGACTTCCAAAAATTGAATATAAGGGTATTTGATATTCCAGAGGAACAAATGATTGATGTCTTCATAGGGACTTTAAAGGATAACATCCAACATGAGGTTCACCTTTGGGAACATGATTCATTGGAGAAAGAATTAAGGTTGGCAAGAAAAATTGAATGTAAAGTTATGGCGACAAGGAATCCTACCACTCACATCTATATAGATGGAAGTGTTGCTACTCCTAGACTTCCACAACCTACAAGGTTGAAACCACAACAATTGGAAGAAAAAAGAGAAAATGGGCTTTGCTACAATTGTGATATCAAATACACTAAAGGTCATAAGTGTGTTGAGAAGAAATTATTTTACATAGATTGTGAAGAGGAGGAATAAAATGAACAAGGAACTTCAAAAGAAGAGGATATACACCAGGAACCAACCCTAGATAAAGAAGAAATGAGTCTGACCATATCCTGTAATGCATTGGCAGGATTTACCACTCCTCAAACTCTCAAGATAGAAGGACATATCAAGAAGAAAAAGGTAATAGTGTTGATTGATTCAGGTAGTACCCATAATTTTATTCATTTTAAGGGAGCCAAGGAATTGAATTACTTCCTATACCCAGCACCAAAGTGTTAAGTAATGGTTGCAAATGGAGGAACTATAAATTTCTCTTGAAAATTCCATAACATCAAGCTAAGCATGGGGGAATATTTATTGAGTAGTCCAATTCTTTCCATTCCAATGGGAGGTGGTGATGTTGTACTAGGAGTACAATGGTTACAATATTTGGGGACAGTAGCTTTCAATTTTCAAGAAATTTTCTTGAATTTTTTTTTCAGAAGGAAAGGAAGTTGAATTACGGGGTATCACAAGGAAGCTGGGAAATATAATAAGCTCTAATGTCATGACAAAGCTTCTGAGGAAATAACAACAAGGTGTAAGTGCACAATTATTCTCACTAGAAGTTCCAACATCAAAATCATCTATTTCTCCAGATCTCCAAAAAAGTTTTGGAAAATCATTCCAAGGTGTTTGAAACTCCCAAAGGACTCCCACCTATTCGTGATCATGATAATGTTATTTATTTGACTCCTGGAAGTGTTCCTCCAAACATCAGGCCTTAAAAATATACTTATGTCCAAAAGATCGAAATTGAACATATGATTGCAAAAATGTTAGAGGCTAGTATAATTCAACCTAGTCAAAGTTCTTTCTCTGCTCCAGTAGTTGATGAGATCCATCATTAGACATATTTGGGGGGGTTAATGGTCACATTTTTTGCCTTCTTAAATCTCGTTTTCTTGCATTTTTATTGTTATTTGGTTTTATGATGCTAGTATATGTGGTGATTAAGGCTAACATACTCTGAGTGCCTAATATGAGGTTGAGTGTAGAAAATCATGAGTAATTGGCATTATTTCTAAAGATTTTATCATAAAGAATTGAAGGAGACAAAAAGGAGAAATTATAGAAGGGTTATCCACCCTCTTTAACTCTCAAAGGCAGCCAGAGGATCCTCATGATATCCCCTACATCAGTTCGAATTCCAAAGGCAGCCAAGTGCACTCGATCTATGGTTTACTTGGAGTCAAAGCGGACTCAATCACTATTTTCTAGGGAGCTGTTGGTAGCTGCCCTGTAGAATAAATAGAGCAGAGCTAGAGCTATGAAGGATTCAATTCCATTGGGAACTTTGCTGCAAGATATTGAGTTTTTGATTATTGTACTCAATGATTAAACTTTGAGAAATGTACGAGAATATTCTTTCATGAAATGAGAAGAATGATTTAATTTTACTGATTTAAGCTTCAGAGAGCTAGGCATGTGGGTTAGGGCCCAACCCATGTGAATCAGCCTCTCTACTATAATTGTTCTTTTCTTTCTGCCACTCAGTTAGTTATATTTCTGATAGTTTCATCACTGCTTAGTTTTTACTTTCAGTGTGTTGTTGTAGGTTTCATTTGCTTATGAGTAATAGAATAGAGGAGAAAAATATAAAAGTTGTGGATCAAGGCCTCCCTTCTCATCTATGTCAATAGAGCTCGAGAAGGTTAAACCTTCCCACAGACCCAAAAATTGATTTATGTTCATTGTTTCTGAGATTAGAGTAGAGTTGCATTACCATTTTCAAACTTCCTTTTGTATTGTATTTTCACGCATTTGTCTGTTTCTTTGTGCATAATTTAGCAGGTTTGATTTCTAGAATTAGTGTTAAAGTCCCAGAGCAGCTCCGTGGTGCCTTCCTGCTTCATTTTCCATATCTGTCTTCACAACCTGAGCACTGCTGTTACGCCCTCCATTCCCTCATTTTCCTCTTCCTTGCATCCACCACCATTATCATTCCCAAAAACACTTACAAATGCATTATAATTCAACCTCCACCCTTGCGCTTCGAAACTCTCACTACCGTACTTCGCTCTATCAAAAATCCTCCTAGCTTTCGATAATACTATCCACTTCCAAGCTCCGATTGCGATAGTTCATATAACCCTTCCGCCTTACCTTTTCTAATTATCACAATTATATTCGAAAACCTTTGGAAACCGACCTTTTCACCTTTTCCCTTAAAATACTTACTGCAAATCACGAATCGCTTGTTCCACTTGGTCCTTGTTGACACTTACCGCTCCCAACCACTGATTGCGACATTATTGTAGCACTCCACCATGTCAACCCTATTGAAAATCGCATTTTGTAGTTTCTATCCCCATCACATATCGCATTTCGCTTCCGCTCCCGAAAAAAACTTCCGCTACTTCTCCAGCTTTGCGGTCTTGCGATTATGATATCACATCTCACATATGGCACTTCCATCACCTGTCACGCCTCACACCTTGCACTTTCCTCCCAACTGTACTTCCACTTCTCCACCATCATTGCGATATCGCATATCACATATCGCATTACCACCCCCTCTTACAACTCTACCACCGCATTTTTAAAAGCATCCATCTCCAAAGAATTTTTGTGATATTAAAATATTTAATAAATTTTTAAAACCATTGTTCACTCCCCTAAGCCTTGTTTCATGTGGTTAGCCCTCCATTAGCACCTTTACCCCTTTCTTCTCCAAACTACAAGAAACACCTCTTCAAATTAGAATTAGGTCATGAATAGCTGCATAGATAGAAACATTATAGATAGAGCACAAGATAAATAGGGTGTGTTTAGCCAATTGGGCAAGTTAAGTGTGGTTTAGAATTATTTTCCCTCCTGCCATGTAATGTTCCAAAATTTTCATGAATAAATTGGAACATTAATTTTTGCTCATATTGTATAGTAGGTGAATAAAAAGGAAGAGGAGGCCTCTTAACATGAATAGAACCCTTCCTAATGTAAAAAGGGAATCTTTGAGTAGCTTATTTTACACCTCCTAGTGTGAAAAGGGCCAATTGTATGAGGACAAGGTCAAGTTGACCAAGTCAACCAGCGCAACCTAAGGAGGATTAGCTTGCCTAAAAATGGAAACCCTAAGAGGTGGGACCCAAGGTGAGGAGACTCACCAAAAATAAAAGGAGGGCATAGCATCAAAGAGAATTCATTGATGTATTTCGAATTTTTGGGTCTAGAGACCAATTGCATACTTCAACTTTTTAGCCAGAGTTGCTGCACTGCTTAGTGCAAAGAATTCTCGTGCGGGAATTCCATCCTCTCTTTGGATCAGCTTGCTTAAGGGATCAAGAGAGAATGATTTGAGCTTAATTTATGTATTTGGATTGATGTCATTCATCCACATTCAGATACAGCACATTCATCTTCAAAAACTGCGTCCTCCATGCAAAGGCAACAACAACAGTGTTGCATCCTTGACTTTGTATTATTTCTTGAAGAAGAGCTGCTTATTTCCCTCCAGGAGTTTTTTTAGAGAGGAATTTGGCCCTATTTATATATTATTCGGCCATTATATGATTTATTCATTCAATATTAATACAAAGTTGCAGCATCTGCGTTATTTTCTGTAGTATTGCTTATTTCATGCATTTTGCCGGAAATGTTGCTGGGAGTCTTGTTTCTACTGTATAAGTGTTTAAAATTCCATTTCTTTGCTGTGTGATTGATATCAGTTGTATATCATACCTCTTAATTCATTTTTTCAGATACCCTCTCAGAAAATACGCTCTCTATGCTTCAGAAAATTCTGCATACTCCAAGTCTTGGGAAATTAGGGTTTTAAAGCCTAGTTTGGGAAGGAGGAGATGTTTAACTAATCTAGAATCATTTTTTTAAGCTTAAATTCGGGGCATAGGTCCCTCTTGACCTAATATATCATATAAAACCGCTTCCCACCCTTATTTTAACTCATATATCTGAATATACATATTTTAGGGCCAAAATCATCACTTTTCCCCACCTTTTTGCCCCTAAAACGCTGTATAAGGTTTTTTTTGTTGTATCAGCTGAAGTATTTGTTATTTAACATATGTTATGACATTATTTGATGCTACATCACCATTTTTTGTCAAATATTGCTTATTTCCCCAATTGGGAATATTACAATGGTATTAGAGTAAGATCTTTGGCTAAGCATGTGGCTTCATGCCAAAGTGTTGAATCCCTGAAGGAGGAATATTTAAATTGCTATAGACAGAGCCTGAGGAGGGGCCAAATAGCCTCTAGGTCTCATTCTCTCCTTAGAGGTGACATATCTGGTAAATTCCCACTCAATCCATCTCTGAAATAGCCTTGTACATATTTCCATCAAAGAGTTTCTTTAGTGGTGGCTTCAAGCAAGGTCAGAATTATGGAGAGGATGAGTTTACTCTCATCCATATTCAGATCCAAGAATATAATAGAAGAGAAATGCAATGAAACTCCAAGAGGGTTTCAAGGAGGAGAAAATTGCAGTGAGACCTCTAGAGGGTTTCAAGAAGCAAAGGCAGATGCATGCACTTCCTGTTCTTGTAGAGGAAGTGGAGAAAAAGGTGACCACTTAGAGCATGAAAATCTGAGTGGGTATCTAGTAGAATACAAGTGCCAAGCTAGGGCTTTCAAAGAAACCCTAGATTATCCTCAGTTTATTCAACTGAGAGAAGGAAGACCCACATCACCAGGGGAAGAGGAAAGTACCAGCGCTGCCATGACCTTGAGGGAGCATCGATCTACACCAGAATTTGGATCAGCCAAAATATTGGAGAGGGGACCTCTTGCAGCCATAGAAGATGTCCCAAAGGCTCACAAAGGTATGCATCAGTTTCCATATTTCAACATTTCAGAAAATGTTATGGAAGGGTTTGGAATCTGTTTGCATATGGCCCAGGATCAAATAGTACTACTGAGGTAGAGCAACAATATTGCACTGTGCTGTGCAAGCTTGGAGGGGTCCAGGAAGATTAGAACCATCAACCTCATGCATCTCTGATAAGTTACACACAACCCTTGAGGTTGAAGTATGAGTTCTTGGAGGATGGAGTGAACCCTGCTCTAAACAAATACATGCAGAACCAAATGCTCATCCGGGAGTTGCTACATGAGATAGCCAAAACACCCTAGAGGAGGGTTACAACGCTGTCAAGAGATAGCAGTAAGGAGGGTTTACCTTCTTTACATTCATATTTTTATGGGATCAAGATGGTTATGGATATGAGATCTCCTCTAAGGGATCTCCAAGAAGATGCATTTCAACATATCATGAAATGAAAAGAAAAGAAAAATCTACTTTGGGAAAATGGTAGTCTTCATTGTGAGGACACCGAGAAAGGAGAAGATGGGTGCACTTCCAGTTCTCAGGGAGGGAGTGCAGATAATGGAGGGCCACAAGAAGAAGTGGGTAGATGGCCAGAAGAGGAGGAGCTCTCTTCCCCACTTGAGGAGGTTTCTACCAGTGTTTTCATGTTCATAAAGGGGCAGCCAACCATATCAGCAATTGGACCAACCAACACATTGCAGAAGAGACTCTCGCAGCCCTACAAGATGTCTCAAGGGCTTCCAAAGGTATGCAAAAATTTCCATGCTATAACACTTCATAAGATTTCATGAAAGGCTTTGGAAATTTGTCTTCACATGGCCCAGGATCGAAATGCTTTGCTGATGAGTAGAGGCAAGCTTATACAGCATTGTGCAATATGGGTTTGATCCAAGAAAGGATCAACACTCATTCCTTTGCACCCTTATTGAGTTGCATGCAGCATGAGGGGTTATGGTGCAAGGATTTGGGGAGCATCATGCATGAGGTGCCATCCCCTAATGATGTTTTGTTTCTAGCACTCTTGGGTTCTGTTGGATTCAATGGGTTAGTTGGTGAGAGGTATCTCTTGAGAAACCTCCAATGGGTTACATCTCAACCCTCCATGAGGTGTAAGAAAGAATACTTGCTTGGGAATATTGGTGGTATTCATTGGGAACATTCCAAGGGAGAGGATAATCAAGGGCAACCAAACTTGGATGAGGGAAGATGGATGGAGAGAAAGAGGCTTGTGAGCCACTTGCAGATCTATGACACAGGGTAGCAAGAAGCAAAGCCGCGCTGGCTACTCAGGAGAGTTTGGCAAGCATGAGACATATCCTATTTCCAAGGGTATGAGGGAGGAAGGAACTTGGCAGGGTATTTTCATCATGGGACAGCAAGGAGTGTGAATACATTATGATGGCATGATCATTTTATTTTCACTACATAATTTATATGATGGAGGTATGATGAGGCAACAAAGATCTTTGTTGCTTCGGAGGATTGGGAGAGAGCAAGGGAAAAATTGCTCTCCCACTTGGCATAGTGTTGCAAGGGTGAAGTATGGCACTATCATGGTGCAAGAGGTGTTTTCATCTTGGAGGAGACCCCTCATATATGGAAAAATTATGGAAGATACCTTTTACAAACTACATGTCAAAGGATGGAGCTATATTTTGGTCGGGGCTTACTTGCATGAGTCAACAGTGTTGTTACTTCATGGCATGGATTTGCTAATGGAGTGTCCATTTGACCTCTCCACTTTTGAGGCACTTGAGGGACAATATGAAGGTGAGAATTTTGTTTTTGCATGTGTTGATTACCTAACACAATATTTTCATCTTCTCTCCATTTCTATGCAGTGCTTGAGTCCACAAGAGGGCAGCCTATTCATTAAGCTCCATGAGCATTATTGGGCCAGACTACGTGATGGAGGCAGCCATCTCTCATATGGCCTTGGGCAAGTGTTTATTTCCATGCATGCTCAGCTTATATATTCAGCCACCTCCTATACATTATCAGAAATAAGAGCATGCATTACTTTACATGTACTCAAAGACAGCTTGCCAGATCACTTCTTCAAGCAACAGTTTGGGGAACTGCGTTGTGACCAATTGGAGGACTGTTGGTACCTTACTGCACAACATCAAACCTTCAGTAATTCTTTCAGTTTGTTGCTGATCATGTGTTTCCTTGCTAATATTATCATTATCTTTATAAAGAGCATGATTAGAGGAGAGACACATAAGGAGGACGTGTCCTTGTTGGGAGAGGACTCCCATATTTTCTGCAGTGCATGTTCTAAAAGGAACATGGAAGGAGACATGGCCTCTACAGTAGAATATTTTTTACTTAATGAGGAGGACCATGAGATGGATAGGGTGTCATATGGTAGTGATTTATTATCCATTATGTGTGTGATGGATTGGGCCAGCTTGATTCACAGCGCTGAGAGAGAGACCTTTGGAGGTCTAACTTCTTTCTTGCCATTGGAGGGCACTCATGTTGCAGCCCAAGATCAGTATATCCTCATCACTTGTCTTAAGTGGGGAGGGGAACAACGTGGGATAGGCCTTCTTGCCTATCATGATCAGTCATTCAGCCCACCTACACTTCAGGAGCCAAAGGTGGAGGGGATTTTTCATGATTTACCATGCTGAAGGGTGACTCATTTTATATGGATGATAGCTTGGGGGTGGAGGTTTCACTTTGGGGAATAATATTTTCCATGCATCTTGCACTCCATGCCTTGAGAAGACCTCTAGACCACACATGGTTGTCTCCTTGAGCACTTTCCTTCTCATGATCTTAGTCATTTGGGGTGTTTCACCAAATGCTAGTCTATATGCTTGGCAGAGGCACTATGGATTTTCATGGATGAGATGGCATCATATTCTTTGGAGGATTCTATCATATTTTGATGCTACCAGAGGAGGTAAGGAGATTCACTTAGTTATATCCTTGTGGTTGCTTGAGGACAAGCAACATTTGGGAGGGGAGGACTATAATGTTCCAAAATTTTCATGAATAAATTGGAACATTAATTTTTGCTCATATTGTATAGTAGGTGAATAAAAAGGAAGAGGAGGCCTCTTAACATGAATAGAACCCTTCCTAGTGTAAAAAGGGAATCTTTGAGTAGCTTATTTTACACCTCCTAGTGTGAAAAGGACCAATTGTATGAGGACAAGGTCAAGTTTACCAAGTCAACCAGCGCAGCCTAAGGAGGAGTAGCTTGCATAAGAAGATAGCGCAGTTTTGGAGGGAAGAGATTCATTTGAAGATGGAAATGTTGGGAAAAATACTGAGAGGGGGACCCTAAGAGGTGGGACCCAAGGTGAGGAGACTCAAAAAAAATAAAAGGATGGCATAGCATCAAAGAGCATTCATTGATTTATTTTGAATTTCTGGGTCTAGAGACCAATTGCATACTTTAGCTGTTTAGTCGGAGTTGCTGCACTGCTTAGTGCAAAGAATTCTCGTGTGGGAATTCCATCCTCTCTTTGGATAAGCTTGCTTAAGGGATCAAGAGAGAAGGATTTGAGCTTAATTTTTGTATTTGGCTTGAGTCCATTCATCCACATTCAGCTACAGCACATTCATCTTCAGAAACTGCATCCTCCATGCAAAGGCAGTAATAGCAGTGTTGCATCCTTGACTTTGTATTATTTCTTGAAGAAGAGTTTCTTATTTCCCTCCGGGAGTTTTGTTAGAGAGGCCGTTGGCCCTATTTCTTTATTATTCAGCCATTATATGATTTATTTAGTCAATATTAATACATATTTGCAGCATCTGTGTTATTTTCTGCAGTATTGCTTATTTCATGCATTTTGCTGGAAATGTAGCTGGGAGTCTTGTTTCTGCTGTATAAGTGTTTAAAATTCCATTTCTTTGCTATGTGATTGATATCAGTTGTATATCAGACCTCTTAATTCATTTTTTGTAGAGAACCTCTCAGAAAATATGCTCTCTATGCTTCAGAAAATTCTACATACTCCAAGTCTTGGGAAATCAGGGTTTTAAAGCCGAGTTTGGGAAGGAGGAGTTGTTTAACTAAGCTAGAATCATTTTTTTAAGCTTAAATTTGGGGCATAGGTCCCTAATGACCTAATATATCAGATCCAACCGCTTCCCACCCTTATTTTCACGCAAATATTTGAATATACACATTTTAGGGCCAAATCCATCACTTTTCCCCACCTTTTTTCCCCTAAAACGTTGTATAAGGTTGTTTTTGTTGTACAAGATGAAGGATTTGTTATTTAACATCTTTTATGACATTATTTAATGTTGCATCACCATTTTTTTGTCAAATATTTCTTATTTCCCTAATTGGGATGAAAAGGAAGCATATGCATTGCCATGGCACATATATTTACAGATTGATTTCATCTTCATATGACATGGATCCTTAGAGATAATGCTATCATTTATTTTTTTGAGCAAAGTGTTTTTGCAGTCCTCTTCATTAGGCCCTTTTCTGAAGATGACAGGTGAAGGAGGCTTATCTTAAGCTCCTAGAGATATTTGTTCTGAGCCCACTCTTGGATTTAAGCTCTCAAAGGACATATTCAAGAGATCCCAGAACAGGGATCAAATCCTGCTGCCTCCATTTCTGGAAACTGCATTTCCCAGTCTTGGGTTGCTACCCATTCCTACTAGGAAATTTCACATATCTGTAGACAGAGTCTGCAAGGGGCCAGCAAGCCTCCGGATCTCAAAATTCTTTAGAAGGTGAAATATCTGGTAAATGCCACCACAGTCCATCTCTGGCACAGACTTGTGATATTTCTGAAAAAAGGAATATTTCTGTAATGTTCCAAAATTTTATGGAACATTATTTTTTTTTTTTTTTTGCTTTAGGAGGAGAATAAATGGGTAAGAAAACCCATTGATAATAAAAATCTGAATAAGGAACCCTTATCATGTGAAAAGGGATCAATAAAGAACTGGATTTCACACCCTATATTTGAAAAGAGACACTTTCCAGGTGGATAATTCTAGAAGAAGCCAAGTTGACTACGTAGATTGAGAAGATAAGGATCACTTGGTGGGCCAACGCAGTTTGCATGAGAGGGAGATCATTCTAGAGAGGGAACCCTAAGGTGTGGGGCCCATGACAAAGCACCCTTCACTTGTTTCTTGCATGAGTATGAATCTCAAACTCATAAGTTTAGATATCACATCTCTTTCCATCATTTCCTTTCTGAAAATTAAATTAGTTTCATTTCTTCCATTTCCTTTTTGCAAATTAAATTAGTTTCATTTCCATCATTTCCTTTCTATAAATTAAATTATTTTCATTTCTGTCATTTCCTTCCAAAAATTTCCTTTCTAGTTCTTATCATAGTTTAAGAAATAACACTCTTTTGTAGTAGAAGAGGATGACATGAGCAAAATGCATCTACTGTGTATATAGCACTGTCACCTCCAAGTTTGTATGAACCTTAGGTTGATAAAGTAAAGTAGGGTAGCCCCTGGGAGTTGCAACACTCTTGGTGCAATACCAAGGCTCACCAATTTTTGGCGCTATCGCCAGGGAGGTGTCTAGTAGATGCCTTGATTTTGTTTTTGCATTCTTTCCTTCTTTCCTTTCTTTTCATGCTATTTCAGAAATTTTGAAAAAATACAAAAAAAATCTAATTTTCATGCCTCGTAGGGGTAGGAATACTCAAAGACAAATCTTACCTAAAACCCCCACATCACCTCCTAGCCACCCTTCACTCTTCTTCAGTGGAAGTGAGATGGAACATCCTATAGGAGAGCCTTATGAATACTCTGATGAACATATTGGGGAAGAAGAAGAATACCTTGGTCCAACTGAGGGACTTGCTTCACCTATTTTAACCATGGCTTGGATCCAGAGAGCCTTTCCCATAAGAGAGGAAGATGGGGAAACTAAGATGAAAAACATTAACCCCTCAGCTCTTCCACACTTTCATGGACTTACCTTTGAGAATCTTGACACATTCATGTTTGAATTTGTTGTTGTCTGTAGGACTTATGACGACACCTTTGATGATCAGAAGTTGAAGCTATTCCCATCCACCCATAAGGATACATCCTTGTGATGGTTCATGGGTATGCCTGGGGACAACATCACCACCTGGGCACAGATGCAAGAGACCTTCAATAAAAAGTGTTGAACCTCAGAATTATCCTCTCTCTGACATCCTTTCTCACCTTTTTCCCTTACTTTCTCATAAGTTCATATACTCTAATCAATGATAAATGTCATGTTTTGTCTCAATGATTTCCATGTTATATTCTGATGTTCTTTCTATTCGAATGGATTTTTGTAATTTGGCTACAGAACATAGCCTATTCTGCAGCTAATTGTTGGTTCCACAACTAATTTCATGTTTTGACAGGTTCCAAGGATCAAATGGAGAAATGAGCCACATGGGCATTTCCAGAATAATCTACACATGGATTTCGTCCTATCTACTTGATCAAGATCGATAGTAAAGGATGCCTAAGATCGTGGTCAAAGTTCGGTCAAAGGACGTAAGCTAAGAATAGAAGGACTCTTGATTTAATATATCGTAGCAAATCAAGAGTTAAACAGTCAAAGTCAAATTCTATAATTGGGTTAAGATTAACCACATGTAGGAAAAATTAGCTCATAATAGTTATGTTTGTTTTATTTAAATATCGGTTGTACAGAACCGAGATTGAGTATTTTTTGTTGAAACCTTGTGTATTGTTTTAAAACTTCGTTCTATTATAATACAAGGATTGTGTTCATGGTACCAGTGGTTGCTTAGTGCATATATAACCAGCTAGGATCTCAACCAAATCTGTTATAGAGGGCCCCTGCACAGGAGGAGGTTTTTCGTTCATTGTTTTAGTTTAAATTCCTTACTCTATTTTATCAATTCTGTTTTCTGAGTAGATTAATATTAAATTACAGTTTTGATCAGTAGCATAGAATTAAATCACAAATGTCTTCCTAGCATCAATAGAATAACTGTGTAATCATTTTTCTTCTAAAAACATTTCGTGAGAATATATCTTTCTATTTACAAATTGGATTAAGTTTGAAGCAATAGAGCCCACAATTGTCTAGTTTCCTTTATTGTTCTGTTATTTACTTTCTTAGATTAAAATTATCAATTAATTGTATCATTGGATGTTCTTAAAATTCATTTCAAGAATATGATTTTATCACATTTCTAAAATGAACGATTGAATATCTAATTCATACAATTATTGAGTTTTCCTCTGCACACTTTACTTGATTTTTTATGACATTAGAAAATAAGGTATAATTGGTTGCTTACACATCATTTCAAGGGGATAATACTTCATATTGAATGTTGGAGTAATCAAACATACATTAGTTGTTTACAATTAGTTGAGCTTTAACTTTGCATGCTTTCACATTTTCTTTTAGATCCTCATTTAATTGCATTGTTGGATGTTCTGAAAAGTCATTTCAAGAATATGATTTTATCATATTTCTAAACTAAATGATTGAATATTTTATTCATGCAATTTTTGAGTTTTTCTCTACACACTTTTACTTGCTTTTCTAGAACATTAGAAAATAAGGTATAATTGATTTCTTACACATCATTTGAATAAGATGACACTTCATATTGAATGTTGGAGTAACTAAACATACATTAGTTTTTTTCTTTTGAATCTGCTTTCGCTTAGAGTAGCATTGCAATTTCAATTTCAGTTATACGATTTATATCCATGGAATAGGACTAATGTTAAATTAGAAATCATTAGAATAGGTACTATGTTTTTCATATCAGATTCTAACCAACCAATAGTCTTTGATTCATTTTTATGCAAATTAGTTTAACTTAGGAACACTTCCTTTTCTTCCTTCTTAAAATTCACTAGGATTCATTTGATTTCTTTCATAGTTTTAGATTAACACTCTTAGATATAAAACAAAACCCCCAAAACAACATAAAAATAAATACAACGAAGTAAGAAGAAGGTTAACTAAGCACATATAGTGCACCACACTTCATTAGATTACAAATCTTGGTTGATAATTTATGTAATAAATTTAAGACATTAAATTGACTAAACAACAAGTACAGATACTACTGTAGGTCCACCCTAGTCAGCACACCCCAGAGGAGACTTAACTTCTGGGAGAATTGGAAAATTTGTGTGTAAATATTCCACTTCTCCAGGCCATTAAGGATGTCCATATCTACAATAGGTTCATCAAAGAAAAATGCTTCAAGAGACCTAGGAGAAAGAAGAGAGATACCCCTACCATCAATGTGGTAGTACAACTGTCCTACCTAATGTTGAGATGGGTGATCTTTCCAAAGTACCTGAACCATGGTAGTCGAATTATTGGTGTGCACATCGATGGTGTCATAGTCCCCAACACTCTGATTTATCTAAGGGCTTCCATAAATGTCATGACCAAGGAAACTATGTTGAAACTTAATCTTCAAGGGACTTTGAGGAAAACCACAATAGTTCTGCAACTTGCAGATCAGTCCACAGTAACTCTAGAAGGAATTGTTGATGATTTTATGGTTACCATTGAATCTTGGTAGTATCCTAAAGATTTCTTGGTTCTGCAACCAAAAACCAAGTTTAATAGTTATCCTCTCATCTTAGGGAGACATTGGTTAGCCACTGCAGATGCTTATATTAGTTGTCGGGTTGGAAACATGACTATAAAAATGGGCCTTTGTCTAAACAACTAGTGTCATATCCTCCAACCCAGCCTTCCATTGATCATGATCTACCTATATGGTTGGAGGATGAAGAAAATGAGTTATATAACACTGCTCCTATGTGTACCATAGATGCTATTCTTAGAGGGGGGGTCACCTTGATGAAGATGACCTCATTGACCATGCCATTCAAAACCAGTCCTCCGCTAACATTACTCTCGAAAGCTTAGTCAAAGAGTCTGAAATCCAACCTTGGATGGAAGTGCACTCAGTTGAGTCAACCACCAAGGTTTTTGAATTTGGCCGATCCAGATCTCCTAAAATCAACCTATACCTCTCGAATGAAGAAGAGAAGCAGCTATGCTAGCTTTTGAAAGAGAATATAGATGCATTTGCTTTGGACTACAAGGACATGAAAGGGGTGCATCCTTCAGTATGCAGACATCATATTTACATCAAAGAAGGATGTAAGCATGTGATACAACCCAAAGAAGGATGAACCCGGCTTTGAAGAACATAATCAAAGAAGAGATTCGAAAACTATTGGATGCAGGGTTCATATATCATATATCCGATAGTGAGTGGGTATCTCCTCTTGCCCTAGTCCTAAAGAAGAATGGGAAGTGGTGATTTTTTGTTGATTATCGAGAACTTAACAAAGCCACCAAGAAAGACCATTTCCTTTTGCCATTTATAAACCAATTCCTAGATGGCCTTGCAGGGAAGAAGTTATTTTCCTTCTTAGATGGGTTCAGTGGATACAATCAGATTCAAATCAGCCCTGAAGACTAGGATAAGACTGCTTTCACCTACCCTTGGGGTACCTTTGCTTATCGAGTCCTATCCTTTGGGTTGTGCAATGCCCCAACCACCTTCCAAAGAGCTGTCCTGAGCATTTTTTTTGAATTAGACCATGACACTGTTGAAATCTACATGGATTATTTCACACCATATGGGGATGACTTCCAAGAATCTCTCTCCAATTTGGGTAAAGTAATAAGAATATGCATTGATATGCATCTCTCCCTGAGCCCATAAAAGTGTGAATTCTTGAAGAAAGCAGGAGTTGTTTTAGGGAACTCCATCTCCCAAGCAGGAATACAGGTAGACCCAAAAAAAATCATTATCATCAAAAGGGTACCTGTTCCTCAAAAGTAAAAATATGTTAGGCGTTTCTTAGGATTAGTTGGTTATTATAGAATTTTCATCAAAGTTTTTTGCAAGATGGCTTCACCATTATTCAAGTTATTGGCCAAATATTCTGAGTTTATTTGGTCTGGCCCTTGTCAAGAGGCTTTTGAGCTCATTAAGGAAAATTTGACTACTGCCCCATTCTCCAAGGTCCAAATTGGACTCTACCTTTCCAGATCCACACTGATGCATCCCACAAAGCTATAGGGACAACATTAGGACAATTACAGGAAAAAACCCCTTATTCCATTTATTTCATCAGTAAGAACTTTTCCAAGGCCGAGTTGAATTATACTGTTACTGAGAAGGAGATGTTATCCATTGTCCATGCTTTGAAAAAATTTAGGCATTATGTAACTGGATATCAGACCTTTGTTCACACTGACCATGCAGTCGTCAAGTATTTAATGAAAAAACTAAATTTTAATGCTAGGATAATTAGATGGTTGTTACTTTTACAGCAATTTGATTTGACTAGTTGATAAACCTGGGAAGGAGAATGTTGTTGCAAATTTTTTGTCAAGGATAGCTCTCCCTGCAGGTGAAGAAGGGATGGTGGATGAGCAGTTGCCAGATGAGCATCTCTTTTCTATATTAGCACTCTCACCATGGTTTTTTGATATAGCCAACTACTTGGTTGCTTGGAAACTCCCTCCTAATATTTCATTCAGGGAGAAGAGAAGAATCATTAGAAAAAGTGCCCCTTTCACATGGATTGGGGGAAATATTTTCAAGCTAGGCCCTGATCAAATCCTCAAGATATGTGTGAGGGAGGAAGAATTTTTTGATATCCTCTCTGCATGTCATGACGACTCATGTGGAGGCCACTTTGCTGCAAAGAGAACTAATTTCAAAGTTTTGCAGGCATACCCTTCACCAAGATTCCAGAAAATACACGAATAGGTGTGACCATTGCCAAAGGATGGGGAAACCCACACAAAGGGATGAGATGCCTTTGCACCCTCAAGTGGCTCTTGAGCCATTTGAAAAGTGGGGCATGGAATTTTTTGGACCTATCGATCCACCATCCAGACAAAAGAAGTATATCATAGTCTGCATTGGTTACCTGAAAAAGTGGGTTGAAACAAAATTAATGAAGGTAGCAACCAAGGAGAAAGTAGCATAATTTTGAGGGAGAATGTGTTTCAAAATTTTGGGTACCCCAGAGAAATAGTCACTAATCAGGGAGCACAATTCACGTCTCACCTCATTGAAAATATTTTTAGGAACCACAAGATTAAGAATAGAACTTTTACTGCCTATCACCCTCAAGAGAATGGCCAAGTAGAAGTAACTAACAGAGGTTTAGATAGTATCCTCACCAAGGTTGTAAGAAACAATAGAAAATATTGGGCAAACAGATTGGTAGAAGCTACTTGGGCCTACAATACTACCTGTAAGACAACAACATGATTCACTCCCTATGAACTAGTCTATGGTAAGAAATATCTACTTTCAATTGAGTTTGAATTCAATACTTTAATAATGGCACCTAAATTAAATATAGATCTATCAAATTCCCAAAAAGAAAGGTTGTTGCAACTAAATGGATTAGATGAGTTCAGAATGCAAGCACTTGTTCACACAGATGTAGTTCATCTGCAAAGGAAGGTATGACATGACAATAACATTAAGGAGAAGGATTTCCATGAAGGGGATTGGGAATTGTTGTATGATTCAAGGTTTAAATACTTTAAGGGCAAGTAAAATGTTTTGAAAAGATGGTTGGGACCATACACAGTGGAAAAATGTTTTGACAATAGCGTAATTCAAATCAAGACCATAGATGAGGAAGGAATCCCCTTGCTTGTCAATGGTCACAAACTTAAAATTTACAAGAAGCCGTTAACTAGGGAAGAGTTCATAAATTAAATAAGAAGAGAGGTGTATGTAATGGGAAACTCCACAATTTCCAGCACCTCCTAACAAAAAAAAAGAGAAAAAATAAGAAGAAGGAGAAAATAGAATAAAGATCCATGGGTGAAAACCTCTCTGAGGCGCTCAAGGAAATCTCGTGGGTTGAAAATCTTGATGGAGCTAGCCCACTTGCTTTAAAAACAAAAAAAACAAAAAAATGAAGAAGAAGAAGAAGAGAGAAATACATCTGCATCTCTGTGTTTTTTGTGTTTTTTGTTTTGCAGGTTATTAATGGTTTCTGGAAACACATGCAAGCAGTCATATTCTTCTCTCCCCTTCTATTTTACCATCCATCCCATCATTCAATCCATTCATTTCCATCACCTCCATACACCATATTCCTCCATTCCTAAGCACACTGTAGCAAAAGAAAGCAAGTCACAAACTGCTACAAACATTAGGAAGTTCCTTCAAAAACATAGTTGTTCATGGAATGCAAAGAAAAAAAAGAAGGAAAGCTACATAACGGACTCCAGGAGAATGAGAATTCCACCCATGGCATCTCAATAATGAGAGGAATAAACACGCAGTCCATCATGAATTAACAAAGAGAAGGAAACAATAGTCTCTTACGGAAACTGGAGTTGAGCCCGAGTTACATAAGTGCTCCAAAATTAGTTGTGCAGTCTAATAAAAAGGTATCTTGTCTCATCCAAACCAATGAATTGAGAATTTTTTAGGGAAAGAGACTGAAGGGGGCCTGCAGCACAATAGTATCAAGTTTGGGCTGCATATTTGAACAACGTGTAGCAGCAGCAGCAGAACAACATCACTAGTAGTCGGGCTAGCTTCCGAAGTATACCGCATATCAGACACAGTATAAAGGGACCAAGGGAAGCTTTTATAGCAACCCAAACAAGGCATAATTCTACTCCTAGCCTTAGAATAAGAAATAGAATAATAACCAAAAGAGGAAGAACCAGAAGAGAAACCGAAGAAATGGAAATGGAGACATAAATCATAAAGTTAGCAGAAAATGAGCAAGAAGAAGACTCCCATCACAACCCAACATCCCCTCAAAACCAAGAGGAAGTTTCCACCTTAGCTTCTTTGAGCACAAAGGGAAAAAGGAAGACCTCTATGTATTTCAAAACTAAAAAGAGTCAGAGTGTATATTAGAAAGAGCCAGAAAATCCTCCCAAGAGCCCCACCATCATTGAAGAATTACCAAGGGAGGAGGAAAGAATCAGAGAGACGGTTATGAAGGAGCAGTTGTTGATGGAACAGGCATAGAATATAGCACTAAAAGGGAAATTTCATCAAAAATGATGACAAGTAGCCACCATGGTAGACTTGTGCATAGAATCCCTTAAGCACAGATTCCCTATTGACTCATATGTTGTGTACCTCGAGGAGAAATGGCTCCTATTTCAAATCAAAACTCTAGCCTCCCATGGATCCCTACGTTTCCAAGATTGTAGGCAATTCATGGATTTCTACAAGCAAGCTAATATGCCTAATTAGGAAAATATGGTAGAGTATTATGTGCATATGTTGGACATTGGGTTCAATGCTTCCCGTGTGTTTCGCGACATGGACTAACTACCTCTCGTGGATCCTAACTCTGGTGATTGTAGCGGAGACTAATGCCTATGGGTTTTGATCTAATGACAATCATGATTCCAACAATTGGTATCAGAGTGACAAGTCTGGAGTTCGAAACTCACCTGGCTCGCGTTGGGGTGGAGATTGTTGGACATTGGGTTCAATGCTACCCATGTGTTTCGTGACATGGACTAACTGCCTCTCGTGGATCCTAACTCTAGAAATTGTAGCAGAGACTAACGCCTACAGGTTTTGGTCTAACGACAATCATGATTCCAAAAAAATAACCTTGTGCTAAAAATCTGGATACTTGGGACCCCAATTCTACAATGGGCGATATGCAGTTGATGGCTCTAGTATCTTGGATGATGAATGAGGACACTAGAGAAAAAAAGATATGGAGGGTCATGAGAAGAAGAAATAGAGAATCCCTACATATTGGACTAGAATTTTTCAACCCAAGAGGAGTCATCCTTAACCATTGAGATATTTAAAAGGACCATGCACTATTTGAAATCTACCTCCAGACTCAAACACAAAGTAATAGGCCACTTTGATGATGTTTCTAGGAAGATAGAAGATGAGTGCATTATGGCCAGCCAGAGGAGATGGAACAACCTCTGTCACAACCTCAAGAACAGGGAGTACCATACTCCAGAAAGACTGAGAGGTGCCTTGGGAAGAGTACCATTATACAAGAGGGCTATGCATGCTAAGAAGATCCAATGGCTTGGTCTCAATCTTGTCCACATTTGCTGTTGGGGATGAATGATGAAAGGGACATATATGCAAAAGATAAATAAAGGGAGAATGCAGAAAAGAGTAATGGGTTTTACCCCCCTGAGAGGGCTCCCACACTTCTTCCTCAGGAATTCAGGGGGCTATCAAAGCCTTGAAAAATGTAGGAGGAGGATTAGTTTCTCAGAGGATGAGCACACATTCATTAGGGGGTGATGATGAGCTCCATCATTAGACATATTTGGCAGGGTTAATGGTCACATTTTTGCCTTGTTAAATCTCTTTTTCTTGCATTTTTATTGTTATTTGGTTTTATGATGCTAGTATAGGTGGTGATTAAGGCTAACATACTCTGAGTTCCTAATATGAGGTTGAGTGTAGAAAATCATGAGTAATTGGCATTATTTCTGAAGATTTTATCATAAAGAATTGAAGGAGACAACAAGGAGAAATTATAGGAGGGTTTTCCACCCTCCTTAACTCTGAAAGGTAGCCAAAGGATCCTCATGATATCCCCTCTAGCAGTTCAAATTCCAAAGGCAGCCAAGTGCACTCAATATATGGTTTACTTGGAGTCAAAGTGGACTCAATCACTATTTTCCAGGGAGTTGTTGGTAGCTGCCCTATAGAATAAATAGAGCACAAATAGAGTTAGGAAGGATTCGATTCCATTGGGAAATTCTCTGCAAGCTATTGAGCTTTTGATTATTGTACCCAGTGATTAAACTTTGAGAAATGTACGAGACTATTCTTTCATGAAATGAGCAAACTGATTTCATTTTACTGATTTAAGTTTCAGAGAGCTAAGCGTTTGGGTTAGGGCCCAACCCATGTGCCTCAAACTCTCTATTGTACTTTTTCTTTTCTTTCTGCCACTTAGTTAGTTATGCTTCTAATATTTGCATCGTTGCTTAGTTTTTTTCTTTCAGTGTGCAGTTGTAGGATTCATTTTCTTATGAGTAATATAATTGAGTAGAAAGCTCTAAAAGTTGTGGATCAAGACCTCCCTTCTCATCTCTGTCAATAGAGCTCGAGGAGGGTGAACCTTCCCACATACCCAAAAATTGATTTATGTTCATTGTTTCTAAGATTAGAGTAGAGTTGCATTACCATTTTCAGCCTTCCCTTTGTATTATATTTTCACACATTTGGCTATTTATTTGTGCATAAGTTAGCAGGGTTGATTGCAGAAATTAGTGTTAAATCCCCAGAGCAACTCTATGGTGTCTTACCGCTTCATTTTCAATCTCTGTCTTCACAACTTGAGCATTGTTTTTATGCCCTCCATTCCATCCTTTTCCTCCTATTCGTAGCCACCACCCTTCTCATTCCCAAAAGCACTTACAAATGCATTAGAATTCGACCTCCGCCCTTGCTCTTTGAAACTCCCGCTACCGTACTTTGCTCTATCGCAAATCACAAGTCCTCCTAGACTTCATTAATACTCTCCACTTCTGAGCTTCGATTGTGATAGTTCATATAATCCTTCTGCCTTACCTTTTCCTATTATCACAAAAATATTATAAAACCTTTGGAAATCAACCTTTTCCATTTTTCCTTTAAAATACTTACCGCAAATCACAAATTGCTTGTTCCACTTGGTCTTCGTTGACACTTACCGCTCCTAACTGCCGATTATGACATTATTGTAGCACGTTGCCACATCATCCCTATCGCAAATCACATTTTGTAGTGTCTATCCCCATTGCATATCGCATTTTTCTCCTGCTCCCGAACAACACTTCCGCTACTTCTCCAGCTTTGTGGTCTTGCGATTGCGATATCGCATCTCGCATATCACACTTATGTCACCCGTCATGCCTCACACCTCACACTTTCCTCCCGACTCCACTTCCACTTCTCCACCAGCATTACGATATTGCGATATTGCGATATCGCATATCACATATCACATTGCCACCCCCCTCTTACAACTCTGTCATCGCACTTTTAAAATCCTCCCTCTCCAAAGCATTTTTGCGAGATTAAAAGCTTTAATAAAGTTTTAAACCCATTTTTCACTCCCCTAAGCCTTGTTTCATGTGGTTAAGCCCTCCATTAGCACATTTATCCATTTCTTCTCCAAATTACAAACCGCACACCTCTTCAAAATAGAATTAGGTCATGAATAACTGCATAGATAGAAGCATTATAGATAGAGAACAAGATAAGTAGGGTGTGTTTAGCCGATTGGCCAAGTTAAGTGTGGTTTGGAATTATTTTCCCTTCTGCCATTTTCTTTATGAAAATTAAATTAGTTTCATTTCCATCATTTTATTTTTGCAAATTAAATTATTCATTTATTCCATTTCCTTTCTGCAAATTAAATTAGTTTCATTTCCTTCATTTCCTTTATGTAAATTAAATTAGTTTCATTTCTGTCATTTCCTTCCAGCAATTTACTTTCTAGTACTTATCATAGTTTAAGAAATAGCACCATTTCATAAAGCAGAAGAGGATGACATGAGAAAAATGCATCTGCTGTGTATATAACACTTCCACCTCCAATTTTTTACGAACCCCGGGTTGATAAAGTAAAGTAGGGGCAGCCCCTGGGATTTGCAGCACTCTTGGTGCAATACCAGGGCTCACCAGTAGTATTGGTGCACAAGAAGAATGGATCATGGTGCATGTGTCCAGATTATAGGAGCTCAATAAGCTCACTATTAAAGATAAATTTTCCATTCCTGTGGTTGATCAATTATTGGATGAATTACATCGAGAAATTTATTTTACCAAGTTGGATCTTCGTTCAGTATATCATCAAATTAGAATGAAGACTGAATATATTCCGAAAAAATCATTTCGAACTCATGAGGGTCATTATGAATTTTTGGTCATGCCTTTTGGACTTACCAATGCCCCTTCTACATTTCAAGGGTTGATGAATTCCATATTCAAACCCTTCCTTAGAAAATTTGTGTTAGTATTTTTTTATGATATACTAATATACAACATGTCTTGGAAGGATCATGTTTAACATGTTGACATAGTGCTCAAACTATTGGAGGAGAAACAATTATATGCAAAGACCTCAAATTGTTTCTTTGGAGTATAAGAGGTGGAATATTTGGGTCATATTGTATCTCATGAGGGTGTTAAGGTAGACTCTAACAAAATTAAAGCCATTAAGGAATGGAAAGTCCCCACTAGCATAAAGCAGGTGCGGGGATTTCTCTAGTTTACAGGGCATTACCGCAAGTTATTTAAGAATTATGGGAAAATAGCAACACCTCTAACCACATTATTGAAGAAATATATGCATTTTCATGGACTCCTGAAGCAACTAAAGCCTTAGAACATCTTAAAGAGGCAATGTGCCTAACATCGGTCTTAGCTACGCCAGACTTCACAAAAACCTTTATTGTGGAATGTGATGCCCAGGGAAATGGAATTGGTGTTATTTTAATGCAATAGGGAAGACCCACTGCTTTTGAAAGTTGTCCAATCAAGGGAGAGTATTTACAAAAATATGTTTATGAGAAGGAAATGTTGGCAATACTACATGCACTAAATAAATGGCGACCTTACCTAATGGGAAGACACTTCAAGGTAAAAAATGATCATGTTAGTCTTAAATACTTTTTGGAACAAAGACTATCTTCAGAAGAGCAACAAAAATGGGTCACAAATATTTTGGGTTATGACTTTGAAATCTTCTAAAAAAAAAGGAAGCTAAATGTTGTTGTAGATGCACTCTCAAGAAAGGATGAAGAGGTGGAAGCATTGATTTTTGCCATTTCTATTATCCAACTAGATTGGATAACTGAAGCAAGGGATGGATGTAAGAATAACGAAGAAGTGTGGACACTCATTCAAAAGTTGCAGCAAGGTCCTAGTACATATGATACATTTAGTTGGGAAAATGATTCCTTATGGTACAAAGATTGCTTATATCTTTGTAAGAATTCCCAACTAAAACATAATATTCTTTTGGAATTGCACACCTCTCCCTTAGGAGGACACTCGGGTTTTTTAAAAGCTTACCACAGGGTGAAGATTTTTTTTTTTTGGATGACCTTAAATATGATATTCAAATGTTTGTGGCGGAATGTTTGGTTTGTCAAAAAAATAAAGTTGAGAAAATTAAGACCCCGAGTCTACAACCTTTATCTATTCCAAGTCAACGTTGGGAGGAGGTTTCAATGGATTTTATCATAGGTTTACCTAAGTCCAAAGGAAAGAGTGTCATCATGGTGGTAGTTGATATACTTACCATGTATTCACACTTTTGTGCATTATCTCATCCATTTAAAGAAAGTAAAGTTACTACTGCATTTATGGAAACAATTCAAAATCTACATGGAAACCCAAAGATTATTGTAAGTGATAGAGATCCCATTTTTACTAGAAACTTTTGGATGGAATTATTTTCTTTTTTGGGTACTCAACTGACTCATAGTTCATCTTATCATCCTCAATCCGATGGGAAAACTGAGATAGTGAACAATTTTTTGGAAGGATATATTTGTTGTTTTGTATATGATAAAAAAACACAATGGGGCAAGTGGCTACCTCTGGTTGAATGGTGGTATAACACTTCCTTCCATACTGCAGCAAAAATGACCCCATTTATGGCACTTTATGGATATCATCCACTACCCATCACATCATCTTTAAGAGAAAATTCTAAGGTTCAAGCAGTGGAAGATCACATCGAGCATCAACAACAAGTTCTCCAACTCTTAAAGGATAACCTAAATTTGGCACAAAATTGAATGAAAAAACAGGAAGATCAACATCACAGTGAGAGAATTTTTGATGTACGAGACTGGGTATTTTTATGGCTACAACCATAAAAACAAATGTCCCTCAAGCAAGCTAATAAGGATATTAAATTATCACCAAAGTACCATCATCCTTACAAGGTGTTGCAAAAGATTGGTATTATGGCATACAAATTGGAGCTTCCTGCTTCTTCTCGAGTGCACCCAGTTTTCCATGTTTCATGTTTAAACAAGGTTATAGGCGACAAAATTCTAGTTCAAACAATATTGCTAGAACTTGACGAGGAAGGAAAAATAATATTGGAACCTGAAGCAGTCACGGAAACAATAACTCAAGAACTATGAAATGGATCAATTTCAGAGTATCTCATCAAGTGTAAGAACTTACCCACTGAAGATTCCACATGGGAGGATGAGAATTTTATACAGAAACATCTAGAGCTAGTACTCAAGCATTGAGGACAACACTTTATTGAAGGAGATGGGCATGTTATGTCCCTATATTACTATTTTAGTCCCTTATTTTTGTTAGTGTAGCCCCCTTATTGTTATTTTTGTACCCCTGTAGCCCCCATATTGTTATTATTGTGCCCCATAAAAAGGCAGTATTGTTATTGTTGTGCCCTTACATTATTATTGTTAGGTTGGTTAGGATTATATTCTGACCCCATGGACTCCTATTTATATAAAGGAGGTTTTTTCATTTGAATCATCCAGCAATTGTTCATTTATGTAATGTAAATGAGGTTTCCCCTCAAGGTGGCTTATTTCTAAGGCGTTGATCTCTCTTTTCTTCTATTTTTGGAGTTGGTTTCGTAACAAAGTTATTAGAAGGAAATTATACCGTTGAAGTTTGATATTGATTTATTGTAATCTATGAAAACCTTTTTATCCATTAGTTTGTAAATATTTCATCAATTGAAATATTAAAGGATCCCATTATATTTTTACCACTCATGAAAAGTATATTTTTAAAAAGTAAATACTATTTTGAAGTTTTAGCATCTTTTGACTTTGATTGTCATCCAAAACTCTTAAGGAGAAATATTACCTCCCCATCCACTTATATTTCATTTTTAGAGTGTAATTTAAAATTATCTAAAAACTTGAAATATAAGGGGTCTCATCATGAGCTAACTTACCATGATCATAGGAACCAATGGTATTTACATTATCATAACTAGCCACCAAAACATGATAATGGCTTATAGCTTTATATATGTAAGACAAAGTTCTCATCAGAAGCCAACTTGTTCAATTTCATTATAAACTGTGAATGGCATTCTCACTATCTGGCCACCAAACAAGGAAAATGGCTTTCAAGAAGCAAAAGGAAATGATAAAATGATGGAAGGTTAATGCCTCTAAAGATATCACTATAAGTGGATGGGATACTGGTATTATTTGGTTAAATGGTAACCCTGTCGAGGCTATGGATGCTTGTTGGTAGCAATGGCTCTACCAATGGAAAATAAGTTTATATTTACGCTAAAATTCTATAGTTATCTATTTTTATCTTTATACCTAATTAAATGACTGGCAGAGATAATAGAAGTTTTCATCAATAACAAGTTCTGAATATTTCCAAAATAGTGAGTTATTTTATTTAGAATTATTTTAATCAATATAGATTTCAAATATTTGAAAAATGTTTCTATAATTTTTTTCATTAGTTGGTTAAAATTTCACTCACTTTTACATAGATAACTATTTTATCTAGTATGTCGCCAATTGTTGTAGTACTCAACAACCCCCCATTTATTTTTATGTTAGTTAATTAATAAATAATGGGGAACATTTTGAATCCTAATAAAATTATTTAATTCCAATAAAAATAAGGAAATTTGTAAATATGTAAATAAAACATATTTTTCCATGAAGACCTCCCTTATCAGAACTTTCATATCAGAGATTAACCACATAGGTGTTATGCATTATTGGAAAGATTCTATCGGAGCTATTTAATATCGTAACATTCCTTATAATAAAGTTACGATAAAAGCATTCCCCCCATCAAACTTTCCTGATATCTAAAGACAAAGCTACAAAAGTGCTCATTTTTTAATATTTTAAAGAAAATCCATCCCCATCGTACTTCCATGTGGCATATCAAAACTCCAAAATATCGTAACTTCTTAACAAGCACTATTACAAAAACTTCGATATTCGATAGCTACGATATTGTTCGCCTCTGATATCTGCTAGCTCTGATACTCGTCCGATATTCCCCGCTTTATTCACATCAATTTCTTTTTTATATCAGATGGCACTCCTTAAAATATCTGATATGTCATTCCCCGATATGAAACCACTAATATATATTCCTGCCAACTCTCATAATTGTTATATCTTTGAAAATATATATCATAACTCCCGAATATCGTAATTTTTAAAGTGTGACCATAGGATTTGTTCGATATAAATTTTCTGATATGCTGACATGTAAAGGTCCCATGTGAATTCACGTTTATCATTTAATTGATAAAAATAATGAATTTATGGTTTTTCGAAGTTCTAAATGACTTAATCATTACATATTGATACCATCATGATTTTCTCTTAAATACATAAATCATTATAGAAAATAGTTATTCGTGCTAAGGAATATTTGGTAAAGAAATTATTGCTCATTCTTGTGGTTTCCATTACAGGCCAGTCCCGATAAGAAAATTTCAACAGATATTTCTAAGGCAGCTAAAGCAAGAAACAAACATGTAGTTCAACATCAACCAACTGCTCCTCCAATAGAAATTACTGAAATGGCTGGATTATTTTTCGACATATTCTACACCTCATATTTTAGAAGCTCCTCTTGGGAAGCTATCTATACGCTTTTTGAAGATGAAAGACCTAGGGTGACAAAAAAAATGGTTACAATTGATGATTCTACCTCGATCTCTAGTTCTAATTACAACGATGTAGCTAATTAATTCTTATATAGGATTGCGGCCCGAACACAAATACTTCCTTATACAGACATGATTAGATGGGTTGTTGACAATGTAAACATTGCAAAAATAAATTTCCTGACACAGAGGCAAAAAATCTCCGGTTCATTCACCAACAATGATTTGAGCACACTGTACCATTTTCCACAACCTCAAAAAAAATATGACAAGCATTTTGTAGAGAATTTCATGAAATGACATGATCATCCATCAAATCCCAAGGGTCACTACCCTGTAAAGGTCACCAATATCTACTTATTTGGGGATCCCATATACCACTCCTCTGGATAGTCCAAGGAGCACCCACCAGGGTAGTTCTCCTCAGACTTCACCATAGAGGACCCCTTTGCATGTAGCTATTCAAAATCATTTCGCGATGGCGGATAAGTCACAAATACCTTTCTTAACTTCTTTAAACCTACCATATCTAAGTAAGCTAATGAATGAACCAATTATGCGTGGAAAAAATTGGCTAGCTATGCCCACAAAGTTCCCTTATGACATTCCAAAATTTGAAGGAAAGCACGGGGAAGACCCAAGAAACCATGTCATGACTTTTCACCTATGGTGTTCATCGAATAGTATTACAAATGATACTATTTGGCTACAACTTTTTCAACACACCCTTACTGGGTCTCCAATGAAATGGTACATTGACCAACCTTTTGTGTTACATGTAATCTTTAGTTCTCTAGCTACCACATTCCTAACATTCTTCCAGCTCTTGATTCGACACGAATCATGCTTGGAACTTCTCTCCCAATTCAAATAAACACCTACTACACACATATCAGATCATATCCATAAGTGGCAGAAACATCGTAGCTTGTGCAAAGCACAATTTGAAGACAAAGTCCTCTCGGAATTATTTTTGAGATCTCTTACATCAGAAATTTCAAAAGACGTGGAAAACTCATCCCCGCATAACAAGGACAAATCCATTAGAAAATATCAACAACTAGATATTATAGACACCCAATCTAGATATATCTATCATGTTCTTCCAGATTCCCTACACCTGCAAACTTATAAAGAGATACCATGCACATCTAAAGTATTTGATGGATTTATTGGCTCCATAACCAAAACTCAACCCAATAACACCTACAAGTATCATGGATACTCTTTTAGTAGCCAATAATTTGATGCTATGCAAAACACACCAAATACAGGATACTACCCTGGTCAACCCACACCGATACAGAATACAGTTAGCCAAGTTAACCAATATCAGCGCCCAGAGGGAGGACCATACCCTTCCCCATAGGGAAACCAATACTCCTATAGGAACACAAACGTGATGTCCTATTCCCAGAATTCATATACCAATCAGGGACAAGGAAACCAATATTCTCCTTCCCCCACACAACAAAAAAATAACCCACCAATGCAAAATAACATAGGGTTTAATTTAGTGCAACCCTCCCATGCTAAAAAAAAACCGTCATTTGACCAGGGGAAAAAAACTAATCCACCTAACATTGCTAAGAAAAATCCAAAGAGAAAAATAAAGGGAGAACCTGTCCAAAGGGGAAATAATCAACAACGCTCCCCGTGAATACTAGTTGGGAGAAACCCCAACCAAAATCAAAACCATGAACAAACCAACAATAACTCGCAAAGGAAAAATAAGACCACTAGTCTTAGGACGAATCATTCTTGCACCATATGTTGGGAATACAATCATTATACTCACCACTGTCCTCAACTCCCTAAGTTGAAAATAATTGAGGATAATAGGGGACAAGGAGGGAAAAATCAACAAACTGCAATAATGTAGGACCCTTTCCCCCATCAGGGAGTGGTTAATACTCAGAAACATAAATATCCCTAGAAAAAGAACCCTGGAGGGAAACCCTATAATAACTCTAATCATGAAATCTTCATGGTAGGAGAAGAAATTCTCCTGCAAACATGAAATAGAAATTATGAAGCTCCCCAAGAGACCAACCCATCTACCTCAAGTGTGACCATTCCTATAACATCGTTGGCCATTCCTTGGATGCCTATAGAACCTATGCAAAAAATGGTAAAAGGTCCCTTGAGGCGAGCATGAAATAATTGAAAGGCTTATCATAGGTACAACACCGTCGATGACTTGGCTTAATCTCCTTCAACTATGTCAGCATTAGAAGTCCTGCAATCTCTCCCTTCCCAGTGGAAAGCCCTACTTTTCACATTAGGAAGAATCGATCCTTCCGATTCTCACTTAATGGTTTTCAATCTAGATAAAGAGGTTCCATGACTCCCTTCTTTAGCCGCCTTCCAAAACCCTATCTCGATCCAAAATATCACCTTTCACGATTTCATCGTAGACGAAGGAGCATCTGTTTGTATCATGTCAAAAATATTTTGGCAGAAACTAGGATCTCCAGAATTCAAACCATCTGACAGTATGATTAGAGCATATGACGGGTGCCCTTTCACCCCTATAGATCTATTCCTAAACGTACAAATACATCTCTTTGAAATTACTGTGCTCATTGACATTAGAGTCTTGGATTAACAGTTGGATTATAACATCCTTCTTGGTCGGAGTTATATGTATGCAATGACTGCAGTAGAATCATTTGTATTCAGAGTAATGATGTTCCCCCATGAAGGGAAAGTCATTACTATTGACCAGCTCACATATTATGAGAAGAAGCCAATAACCACCCTTGAAAACGTTCTACCATATGTATAGTATTCTCCCTAGTTGGTTAAAACATACATGGAGTTTGCTCCCAGTTAATTCAAACCATCCCCTCTCCTCAAAACATATTCTGGAGAACCCCTTGTATTGCAAGAGGAAACTCCAACAACTGTAGGTGTTGCGGTGTGCATGATGAGTTCATCAAACAAAAAATCGAGTCAGGAACCAACATTTGATACCCAGAATTTCACCACTACCGACTCAATAGTCCTCCCATACGTTATCACCCAAAACCCTTTTTTATATCCTCAGCCTAGTTTTGTCTTACACCAAGTTGTGGCGACGCTTACATTTCTAAATATGGCTCTCACGATACTGGTATGGTATTTGGCCCCTCCGACCATGTTAGGAAACTTAGGTATCACCTCTATAGGCTTCATTCCTATTACCTCTCAAAAGACCATCATAACTCAGGAAACACCTCTATCGACACCAATTGGTGCCACCCAAAAGGATTAGAAAAAAGGGAAGAAGGTGGAAACCCCAAATATTCCTAGGACACCCCTAACTTGTACTTTATGCAACATGGTTGGTCACCCCACCAACACCTTCCTCGAGTTAGAGGAGTTAAAAACCCTCCTACATGCCCAAAATACGACCATAACCCAAACTCCACCTACTAGAGAGAAAATCACACACTGTTATTGCAGGATATGCTCTCAATTTCATCACACAAAGAACTGTCAATAACTTCTACACTTGAGAGCGGCCAAAGCATCCTTAAAACAAAAACACCCTAGGAAGCCACACCCCGCTAATACTAAGACCTGGATATGGCAAGCACTCATAAATTCCCCATCTCATGACCCTAACCAAGAATCGTCGTCTTATTCTATGAGCAGTACTAACTCACATACCATTTAATTAGTTAGTGCTTACCCTGTGTGTGAAATTTGCGCCAATAGATCTCATAGTATCGAAGCATTCCCTATGTTATAAACATTTCAACATCTTAGGATCCAGCGCCAAAATCCTATTGGAGAGGAAACCTTTACTCCTTGTACGCCAAAAAGGTCACAAGAACTCTCTCCCACTCACTATAAACTAACCATTACATAAATTCTTCCACCACCTAATGCTGACGACACACAACATCACATACGATTCATCTCATCATCAGTGGGAACCATGATTTGTGCTTTTTGCTCATAATTTTTTGGTGTCGAGACCGCTAAACCTACTTCACCAGTAGTAACACCATCGATGGTGTAGACGCATCCTATTTGCACCTTGTCAACTTCGATTGGTTATACATCATCAATCATCAAATTGTATTATTTCTTGTCAACTAGAAGTACTAGGCCCAAAATCCCTCCTCACAGCCTCGCACAAATGAATTGAAATTTAGATAATAGTTTTCACTCAGATGAAGATATTCTAGAGGCCATGAAAAAACCCTAATTTCCATGGGATGCCATGCACCATCGTTCATTTTTTCTACCTGAAAAAGTGTTTGTGCCTACCATAACACCAACCCACGATATTTGCGCCATAAAAACTAAAGATTTCCTATCATCAGGGAGAGTATATTGGTTCAAGAATTCTATCCCAATGGCTGAATCATTTAAGGAAGGAAACATGTCAAATATTTCACCTACCATTAAGGTAAATACTTCGAAAAAAATTGGCAAGGTTGAAGAAATATCCCTAGGGGCAACATGCTCTCTAGAAGAAGTATCCTCGTACACCTCTTTATTTCAAGAATATAGGGATATTTTCACATGGTATTTCTCAAATATGCCAGGAATTAGTCCCACCATTGTGGAACACCATATTGACATATGGCCTGACACCTATCCCATCCGATAGAAAAAATGTCAATTACACCCCTCTAAGGCAGAAGCAATCAAACAAGAAATAAATAAACTCCACAAAGCTAGATTTATCTATCTAATTGCTTACACATATTGGGTTTCCAACCTTGTACACATCATGAAAAAATAGGGCACCATCCGCATTTGTACCGATTTTTGAGATCTAAACAAATATTTTCCCAAAGACAATTATCCCACACCATTCATCGACCAAGTTATAGGTGATTGCGTTGGTCATGAGGCCCTATCCTTCATGGATGGATTCTTTGGGTACAATAAGATCCAGATCCTCCATACAGATCCATACAGACCCACATTTACTACCCCTTGGAGTACCTTCACATACTATGTTATGCCATTTGGTCTTAAAAATTTTGGTGCCAACTTCCAGCGAGCCATGAACTACATCTTCCACTACTTGGCTCATCTCATCCTCGCCTATTTGGATGACCTTACTGTATGATCCAAGATGCGTGTTGATCATTTGGAAGACCTACGCCTAGTTTTTCAAAGATGTCAACAATATAGCTTATGCTTGAATCCTATCAAGTGTGTTTTCTGCGTCAACGTTGAAATATTGTTGGGATTCATAGTTTCCAAACAAGGTATTATATCCAACCCTCTCAAAGTTCATGGGATTAAAGAAGTACCACCTCCAAAAACATTGAAGCAATTACAAAGCCTGAAGGGTAGGGCCAACTTATTACGATGCTTTGTCCCTAACTACACTACTTGCATGCAGGGCTTCCTGCGTCTCCTTCATCAAGAAATCCCTTTCCAATGGGATGAGTAGGCTCAAAAATAATTTGAAGATTTAAAATATGCATTATCTTCAACTCCTTTTATTAGCCCCCCAGAACATAATAAATACTACATATTATATCTATCTACATCATATATAGCCATTGTTGGGGTGCTAGTCCAAGATGAACCAGACAATAGGGAACGCATAGTTTATTACGTTAGCAAGAACTTATGCAAGGTTGCATTGAAATATGAGCCAAAAGAAAAAATAGCCTTATCCCTAGTACATTAAGTACAAAAGCTTCGAAATTATATCATCCTTCAAACCACCAACATTGTAGCATCTATCAACCCTATGCGATATTTTCTCACACGCCACATGATGAATCAAAAATACACTCGATGGGTAGTTATACTGCAAGAATTAGATCTACAGTTTAGCTCCCCTAAAAGCAAAAAGGTGCTCATCCTTTCCAAATTCATCACTAATCTCCAAAAATATATCCAAGGATCCCCCGTTAATGATGCAATACAAGACAAATATATTTTCTTAGTGTCAGCTGATTACCCTTGGTACAGTGATATCCTACTCTTTTTAGAAACTCAAAATTTCAAACCTCAGCTCACTTATGACGACCGAAGGTGCACATGCCATCATGCCCCCAGTTATCTCCTTTTATGGGATGTCCTTTATCGAAGAGGCATCAACACCATCCTTCGTAGGTGTCTCACTCATGACCAAGCCAAGCAGGTCCTGAACGACTGTCACAATGGGGCTTGTGATGGACACCTCTCAAGGATGGCCACCGCTCAAAAATTCCTATGTGCCAGTTACTTCTGGCCCACCCTCATTCACGATTGCATCCAAGTAGTCAAACGATGTGAGAGATGCCAACGATATGCTCATAAGGCGTGATCCCCTCCATCTCCCCTACACCCCGTCATCATCATTGGCCCCTTCTGTAAATGGGGAATATACTTCATGAAATGAATCCCCCCATCATCCAGAAACCACAAATAGATAGTTGTGGTTTTCAATTATTTCACCAAGTGGGTAGAAGGCATGCCTACATACAAAAACACCACGGAAGTTTCCGCACATCTTTTCTTAACCATGTCATCACATGATTCAGTGTCCCTAAGGAATTGGTATCAGATCACAAGAAACATTTCAAAAATGAAATATTCCAGGAATTATCCCAACACCTTGGTTTTTCTCATGAGTTTGCATCACCATACTACCCCCAATCTAATGGTCAGGTAGAAGTTGTCAACAAAGTCCTCAAAACAATGTTGCAGCGCATGGTGAACAATCACAAAACCAATTTGCACCACATGGCATTCTCATCCCTATGGGCATACCTCACAACGGCCAAAGCATCAACAAGGTTCACACCTTTCCAATTAGTCTATGGGGTGGAGTCTATGCTTCCCATTGAACACGAAATCCCTATCCTAAATTCATTTATTGAACTTATCACTGATACTAAACCCCTAGAGAAAAGGTTGGTATAGTTAGAACAGGTCGACCAAAGTCGACGAGAGTCTCTCCAACATAAATAATCCCACAAAAAGAGGGTTAAAGCATCATTTAATCACAAAAACACCTGTTTATAATTCAACGAGGGAGAATTATTCTTTCACTTTGATGCCTCCCAAGAAGCTTTAATATCTGGGAAGTTAGAGACATTATGTAAGGTTCCATTTATTTTCAAACATTTCTTCCTCAAAGGGGCATAAATTTTATCAGAGCCCGATGGGACATGCCTAAAAAATCTCGTCAATGGACTCTACCTCAAAAAATTTCACCCATAAAGAAAGGCCCTCAGTGCCCTAGAATAAATATGTATGCACCATAACTTATTTTTATGATGATCACCTCAACATTGATTTTCTCTAAAACATGCTCTCTCATCCTGTGTCGCTGATGGATCTTTTGCCAATCTATCATTACGGAGTTGTTGATGGTGCTTCTCGATGGTCGCAAAACCTTGCTGCTGCAGCCTGGGCCATATACTCTCCTGATCAGAAAACTTGCTTCACTAATGGCATTTGTATCGGGTCAACCACCAACAATCAAGCCAAATATGACGCCTTCATAGGCCTTTTAGCCGATTCCTCTCTCCAAGGTATTCACCATCTACATGTCTTCCTTGAATCTGAAATGGTTGTATCCCAGTTAAATCAAACCTTTTGGGTGCGTGATCCATGATTCTTTAAGAAATACCTGCATGCACAAATATTATCCCAAAGTTTTGATTACATCACATTTACGCATATACCAAGAGATAAAAATCACATATTTGATCACATATCTAACCAAATCCTAGATAGAAATTCATCACATATATACCATCGACCATAAAAGCATAAATATTCATCACATATATACAAAAAACATTTAAATAACATACATGAAATACACCATAAAATATAACCATGTACACATCATGAGAGTCACCAAAATACATCTCTCTCTCTCTCTCTCTCTCACACACACACACACATATATATATATATCAAAAAATATATATGTTCAAGTATACAAAAATGAATATACAATCCACTGGCTCATAGTGAGGAAAAATATGTCATCAAAAATCAAGGGAGCATCCTCATACTGGGTGATTTCCGTGGTACATACATAAAAATAGATCTAGGGTTGAGGCCCTCCCTCCCAGTCCCGTGGATCAGTCTCTACACCAAAAGCCAAAATGGGACTAACTGTGGCCACCACCAAAGCTATGCGGCGCAAAGCTGGTCAATGCTCCCGCTCATGTGCCATTGTTGTCTCCACAGAGATATTCGCCAAATCATCCCAACCTCCAGTGGGCATCCCTCTAGTCAAGGACTACACCCTTCCCCAAGTGTCTCGGTAATATCGCAACTTGGCCTCGACAACTAACAGGTAAGCCTCTGTTGCCTTAGTATGCTTGTGCCATTGCTCTAAGTCACTGGTTGCTGCAACATTGCTACCCTCCATAGAGGGTCCACCAATCTCCAAATGGCATTGTTACACTGCTCGCGCAAGCCTAGGAGGAGGCCTCACATATGTAGGTCTTTGGGGCACGGGTGTTTCCCCTGTGACACCCATACGTCTTAGATAATTACCTAACAATTAGGCTAGAGGTCGTACTTGGGGTCCCGCATCTGCAAGTAAACACATATGGTATCAATATCGTCATATAAAACACATATATACATGTAAATAATACAGAAATGCGGAAAAAAAAAATATCATACATGTTGGTCCCCATGCATCACCAGGAGGAAAACCCATGTCTAGATCCCACTGGAAGTCAACACCATGGTATGGATACTCCAAGATCAACTGAGGGTTGAAGTTAAACCAACTCTCCATAGTGGTGTTCTGGTAATGCACCGCAATTCCACCACCAGCTCGTGGCATCACCGAATCCCATTGTTGCATGCGTGGGTTCCTAGCAGGACCTGGTGCCACTGCTAAAAAGGATTGAAGCATAAAAACCATCTCATACATAATGCCACACAAAATTCTCACATAGAAAAATCTCCGAAGCTTGCCACACTTCACTTGTGTAAGCTGGGATGTCATGACCCTGTAGAAAAATCAATCCCAGTCAAAGAAATGGCTTGCCTGCAACTGTTGAAGGACTGCTATCTGGGGTCCTGGTACTCTATAGGGGTAAGCTGACCCCGCCAACCGAATGATCATAGATAAAGAAACTTGCTCAATAAGATGTAAAATATAAGTTGCTTGGATACAACCCTCCTCATAGGGGTTGGGTGCACAATGACCTTCAATATCCACCAAACAACAGATGTCCACATGTCAAACAGACAATGGATAAGGTAAATTATCCCCATGAGGTAGAAACCCAGTCACAAAATACACATCAATATGGGTAAATTATTTTTTGGTCTGTAGGTTTTAACCCTGAACAAAAATTATCTACACACGAATCTTATAACAGAAAATAAACAATAGCAAGAGCATAAAACATAAAACAGATAAACACAGATATTTTCCCCTAGATCCCAAATCGGGACGACCAGCTTGATTTTTCATTATATTCCTTTTAGTGTTACAACACATATATATACATGCTAAAGCATACATAAACCCTAATCCATTAACCCCGGATTAGAACATAACCGTAGTTCCCTTGACCGGATCTATAAAAAATACCAGGGGCCAAAAACCATCCCCAAAACCATGTGCAAAACCATGCACAAAACCATGGGCGCGGACCATCCACCGGAAATTAGGGACCAAAAAATTCTCACCGGGGCGCTGCCCCCCCCCATTGCACCGATTTCAAAGGGGGGCTATTGCCCCCCCTCTTAGCCCCCCAGGCATGATTAGTCATGGGAATAATATAAAACATACCCAACATTCTCCCACTTGTTGTTTTCTTTCCACGGGGGGCCACAGGAGGGCTTAGTCATTGGCCTAATTCTTCAACACCCATTGTTTCTCTACACCAAGAGAACTTCTGAGTGCTCACAGACTTTGTCAATGCATCTGCAACATTCTTCAAAGTGTCCACCTTTACCAACAACACCCCTTTAGCCTCAACCATATCTCTAACAAAGTGATATTGAACATCAATGTGCTTTGTCTTTGAATGATAAGCAGGGTTCTTAGCCAAGAAAATTGCACTTTTGCTATCACAGTCTATCCTTATAGCTTGCTATACCAACCCCATACTTGAACACAATCTCTGCAACCAAACTGCTTCCTTGCTTGCATGAGTGGCTGCTATGTATTCTGCCTCTATAGTTGAAAGAGCCACTACAGACTATATTTTACTCATCCAACTGACTGCGCCTCCAAATAGGCTAAACACATACCCACTTGTAGATCTTCTTTGGTCCAGATCTCTAGCCCAGTCTGCATCAACAAAACCATGAATGTCCAACATTCTTTCCAATCCTGGTCTTCCCTGGTAGCACAATCCATAATCACTAGTGCCACGTAAATATCTGAAAACCCGTTTCACTACTGTCCAATGCTCCTTCCCTGGGTTTGACATAAACCTGCTCAATACTCCCACTGCATGTGCAATGTCTGGTCTGGTACATACCATTGCATACATCAGGCTACCCACTGCACTTTCATATGGAACACGGGACATATACTCCTCTTCTTCTTGTGTCTTGAGACACTGTTCAACATACAGCTTTACACCTACAGGAATAGGAACATTCACCGCTTTACTATCCTTCATATTGAACCTCTGCAATATAGTCTCGACATACTTCCTCTGGTTTAACCAGAGCTTCCTCTTTGCCCGATCTCTCTTAATTTCCATGCCCAAAATATAGTTTGCAGCACCCAGATCCTTCATGTCGAATTTGGAGAACAGTTGGGTCTTCAAATCTTGGATAATTTCTTTGTCATTTCCAATCAACAACATATCATCCACATACAAGACCAAATAAATAACACGGTCACCAATTAATTTAAAATAAACACAGTGATCCTCCTTGCTTCTAGTGAAGCCAAGTCCCCGCATATAGGTATCAAATTTCTGATACCACATCCTTGGTGACTGTTTTAATCCATACAGAGACTTCTTCAACTTGCATACCATTTCTTTCTTACCCTTCACCATAAAGCCTTCAGGTTGCTTCATGTAGATCTCCTCTTCTAGATCCCCGTGAAGAAATGTTGTCTTCACATCCATCTGTTCTATCTCAAAATCAAATGCAGCAGCAACAGATAAAAGTAATCTAATAGAAGTAACCTTGGCAACACGAGAAAAAATATCACCAAAATCAATTCCCGGCACCTGGGAATAACCTTTCGCTACCAACCGAGCTTTGTATTTCTCCACCTTGCCTTCTACATTCATCTTCTTCTTAAACACCCATTTTCTCCTGATGGGCTTCCTTCCAGCTGGCAACTCCACCAGATCCCATGCCTCATTTTTGTGCAAGGATGCCATTTCATCAACCATGGCCTCCTTCCAGAGTTTTCCATCCTCTGAATCTACTGCCTCCCTGACAGTTCTGGGTTCATCATCAGTTATAGTTAAGGAAAAACCTGAACAGAAAGCAGATGGACTATAACTTTCTGGTTGCCTTCTTTCCCGAACTGATCTTCTCAAAGCTGGAGTTTGTGGCTCTTCATCTTCTGAGTCTTCTTCTGTTGTAGAGTCTGATTCATTCTCCTTTAGCTCAAACTCTATCTTCTCAGGTTCCTTTGGTAGGACTTCATGTTTAACAACATCTTTCACTTCTCTAAACACCACATCTCGGCTGTACACAACCTTCCTTGTTTCTGTGTTCCAAAGCTTGTAACCCTTTAAACCATCCTTATACCCAATAAAGATGCACCTTTCAGATTTATTATCCAACTTGGTCCTTTTCTCCTTTGGAACATGTACATATGCATCACATCCAAATACCCTTAGATGTGAAAGAGAGGGTTTCTTACCAGTCCATACCTCATGTGGAGTCTTATCCTCCAACACCGATGAAGGTGATCTGTTAACTAAGTAACATGCAGTCTCCATTACCTCTGCCCAGAATTCTTGTCCTAACCCGGTACCACTGAGCATGCTTCTTGCCTTTTCCATCAGTGTTCTATTCATTCTTTCTGCAACTCCATTTTTCTGAGGTGTGTATGGAGTAGTCTTCTATCGTGCTATACCACACTTCTTACAGAACTCTTCAAATTCCTTCTTGCAGAACTCCCCACCATTATCTGTCCTCAGTGCCTTTATCTTCTTCTCTGTCTGGTTTTCCACCAGAGCCTTAAATTCCTTAAATCTGTCAAAGACTTCAGATTTATTCCTCAAGAAATATATCCATGTATTCCTTAAGAATTCATCTATGAATGAAACATAGTACACAGACTTTCCCAGTGATGGAACTGACACAGGTCCAAACACATCACTGTGCACAAGTTCTAATATCTTGTTCGCCCTCTTAGCACCAAAAGGAAAACTCACCCGATTCTGCTTCCCATATACACAATGTTCACAGAAATCGAAATCCAGAGAACAATTAGACATACCTTCTACCATACCATCTCTATGCAGTATCCGAAGGCCCTTCTCTCCAATATGTCCAAGCCCTTGATGCCATAGCATGGTCTTTTCTCCAGAGACAGCTAGACTTTCCGTCCCACTTTCAGGAACCACAGAACTGTTACACCCATCAATAACAGTGCTACCTTGTAGCTTGTACAGAGTTCTAGTCCGAACTCCCCGCATTAATACCAGTGCTCCCCGAACCATCTTGCAGGCATCTTTCTCGAACACTGTTTTTACACCTGCATCATCCATCTTGCTTACAGAAATCAGATTTCTGGCCAATGTAGGAATATGCAGAACACCAGGAAGTGTTCTAATCCTTCCACCTTGCAGCTTCAGCTTGACCTTTCCACGTCCGACGATTCCGGCCTTCCTATCATCCCCTAGGAAGACATCACCACCATCATATTTCTCATACTCACAGAACCACTCCCTATGGGGAGTGAAGTGAAAGGATGCACCTGAGTCAATCAACCATGACTCATGATCTACATGTGTATTTGAAGAAGAAGCCAAATACACATCCCCACCTTCATCCGAGGTGGTTTTTGCCTCTACAAAAGGAGCATCATCAGATCCCTTTCCTTTCTCAGGAGCTTTAGATCTGCAGTCCTTTTTGTAGTGCCCTTCCTTTCCGCATTTCCAGCACACCTTTACAAACTTTCCAGGAGATTTAGATCTCCCTCTAGATTTGGATCTCCCACTCGAAACCTTATTCTTGTTTCTCTTCTGGGACCTTCCTCGTACAGATAAGGCATCTCCATTCTGACCCTCCATATTTCTCCGTCTCATTTCCTCCGACAGCAAGGCTGAGACAATGTCATCAAAATTCAAGGTAGTTATATTGCTACCTATTGCAATAACCAGACTGTCCCACGAGTCTGGTAGAGAACACAACAAACTGATGCACTTATCTTCATCTGAGATTTTAATATCAACAGATGATAGATGACTTACCACAGTATTGAAGGCGTTCAGATGCTCTGTCACCGAGTCTTCGTCCTTCATCCTCAGGTTATACAGCTTTTTCTGCAGGAACAACTTATTCACCAGAGACTTAGATTGGTACAAAGTACCAAGTTTTTCCCACAAATTCTTCATCGTAGCTTCCCCAGATACATTCAACAATACTGAATCTGAGACACACACAACCGTATTGTGCTCTTAGCCTTCCGATCTAGTTTCTTCCAGTCTTCATCTGACATTGCCGTTGGTTTAGTACCTGGATCTACCGCGATCCACTGATATTTATCCACTAGCAGATCCTCCATCTTGAGCTTCCATAACTCAAAACTCGGACCATTAAATTTCTCAATCTCTATCTTCCCACCGCTCGCAATCTTCTTTCACCACAAGAATTGATCCCGCAGATCTCCCACTGAACAGGGTCTACCTCAAGCCCAAGAAAAAAACCCTCAGCAGCAAAGGCATCCCCTTGAAGCCGAAACAGCTCTAATACCAAATGTAGGTTTTAACCCTGAACAGAAATTATCTACACATGAATCGTATAACAGAAAATAAACAATAGCGGGAGCATAAAACATAAAACAGATAAACACAGAGATTTTCCCCTAGATCCCAAATTGGGACGACTAGCTTGATTTTTCATTATATTCCTTTTAGTGTTACAGCACATATATATACATGCCGAAGCATACATGAACCCTAATCCATTAACCCTGGATTAGAACATAACCGTAGTTCCCTTGATCAGATCTACAAAAATACCAGGGGACGAAAACCATCGTACCCCAAAACCATGTGCAAAACCATGGGCACGGACTACCCACCGGAAATTAAGGACCAAAAAAATTTCATCAGGGTGCTGCCCCGGACCCCTTGCACCTAGCTCAAAGGGGGGGCTATCACCCCCCCTCTTACCCCCCCGTGCGTGCTTAGTCGTGGAAATAATATAACACATACCCAACATGGTCATCATCCCAACAACGAATTTGAAAGCGCATGAATCTATCCTACGACCTCAAAATAGGGTTATGAAAAAACTTCAGTAACCCCCATCGAGTCAAGACCTAGTGCACTACCTGGTCCCCTGCCACTGCATCATACAAGGTCACCTAGTCCCGCTCTCTCCAAATCATGCTGCCATCAAGGATATCAAGAACCAATTTTTTTAGCTTCTTAAGCTAGAAAAATGAGAAAATCTCTCATTTCTAACAAGCATGCGGCTATGTCCCACACAAGCACAAGAGACGCGCGTTTTTTAGGCCATAGGCTGTAGCGACCACTAGACCGAGGTCCATGTGTATGTGTTTAACACATATGCATGGTTCATGTTTTTGTGTCAAACACATATGCGCATATCGTGCGTGGTCCATCGACCAAGCTGCAACGACACTTGGAAGGGCATCTCCACAGCTTATCGCAACACGTTCGCATGTATCGTGCGACTAATGGGCTCTTTTGTGTGACATCCCCACATGAAACTCAAAGGTTCATGCGGCAACCACACGAATCTAGCTGAGTCCCTTGCACATCCCTAAAAAACTAACCCAAAAAATTCCATACAAGGGACCCCTGTACGACCTACCTTTCCTACAAATACCAAAAATGAAAAGGCTAGCGTACAAGCTCCTACCTTACTCTCCCCGGGTGTTTCCCTGGTACTCTAGATGACAACAACGACAAGAAAAGCTTCGGGATCAAGCTTTGGTCTCTCAAGCTCAACAATGCAAATGAAATTATATTTGGCTACTTAGCCCTATTTATCGCCCTCTTTTCCATTTTCTGGAGCCCATTACAAGAGCTCAAGACCTCCATTCTCAAAACCGTGAGAAACAAAAGGATCAGTACCACATCATATTTATCATGGAACTCTCCGTTCTGGTTATCACCAAAAATAATTTTTGGACCCCTCGCATGCCCAACACATAATTTCAAGTGTGCCTTCTCTTGTTTTTTAACTTGTGTCATTCAACCAATCACATATTATTCATATGTTTTAAAATATGCTTTCACTTGGGGTACTGGCCGTGGATACAGTAGGTACATCGCAAACAACATGATTTGACCAACACTTTGATAGACAAATACAAGATCAGGTATCATTCACCACTCAACATGATAGGATTCCTCTTAAGTTTTGCATATCCCAATGTCATTTCTCCAAAGTGCACGCTAGCGTCCATCATCTCAACCATGTTTATCACCACCTTGCCTTGCACATGATAAACATCCACATGAGTCGATAGAGCCTTCCCACTCATGGATCCATTCATATAAATATACCACCATCCATTATCAGGATACATGACCACCCACTTAAGCCCGAGAACCACCTCATTTATACGCCTTAGAGATAAACCTCGTTCTTCTTCACTCATTGCTCATTAAAACCCATTCCCAGGCCACCACTAATATTTTACGATGGATCAAGAAGGACACATTACCACATTCCACATTTGGCCTATCATCGCCCCACTTACATAGCCCATTTGTGTCACTTCATCTGCCTCATGAACCCCACACCGAGACCAACCAATGGGCCCCCCAACCTTAGAAAAAAGATACCATCCCTACATCATTATGTAGGACAACATGTTTTTTGGGGCACCCGTCTCTGTGTTTGTACATCCAAACCACCTTTACATTCTTTTGGAAAGTGTACAAAGATTTTTTAGGAAAAATATTCCCACCCTTATTTTTATGTCTTATACCCAGTGAAAGTTTATAGTCACCCTTGTTCAGGGCTTGCACATTTTCCACTGATCCCACTCATATCAATCAGAGCATACTTACACATACCCTGGATGTCATATCAACTCTAGGGCTACCCCTATCAGAAATTGTTTTGACTACCACCACTCACATTACAGCTCTGACCTTGGGGCAGTTTTCCATAACCATTATTATAACCAACTCTCATTATCATGCCTTGTTATCACAATATGCTTTGCCAAAAACCTTGATCCCTTATATAAACACTTCTTGGACAGTTGATGCTTCTTTCCTGTGAACTTCACCACTTATATTCCAGGATCAAGGTAGTATCTTGGATAAGTCCCCCCCTTTAAGGAACATCCTTGGATGGCACAATGGGAATCAACATTTCCCATTTATGTCATCGGTCCCCCTGATATTCCACATCAACACCAATTTTCATATCAGGGTGATATCGTACCTCACAACCACTGCAACTCTGCCATTTATTCAAAGACCTGCATATCACTAAGCACCCCATTCAGTAGTGCTTACGCCATAATTCAAGGGAGGTGCCCAAATTCAAAGACCCTTGCATACATAAGCATCTCACTTAGAAATTTCTTCACCTATACGATGCATCGGGGCACCAGATTCAGTCTATCTGTTAAAAGAAAGCACCCTTGAGGGTGTCAACAATTATCATCACCAGCCATCAACATGTCACCTACTATAGTGCGACTTGACAGAACCAATATCTATCAGATTTTATTAACTAGTAATTATAACGAGAATGGGACATGCCCTCCTCATATAAACTTTTTTTATTTATCACTTAGGTTTCCTATAAAGAATGGTTACCCTTTCTCCTCAGTCAAGGGGTCCCTCTACTCATCTCTGTGATAATTTATTCTCTCTCTCTCTTAAATATGTTACGTAGACTCTCAATTAGAACAAGAAAACACAATGTATTTCGGTTATATGCTTGCTCCTAACCTCATAGATCAGGGGGGAAATGTTAACACCATAAAACTGTACACTATAAAATACACTTAAGGTTTTCTAGTAAAAGGTAATTATACAAATTTTCCAGATGAAGATATTATGGAAATCCCAAAAATTAAACTTCTTCTAATGTTTTTGAAGGAAAATTTTGACATCACACTGGAAGAGAAGGTGAAATGCGTGGCTATGTGACGTTTCCTTCAAAATCTGAGCAGTCAAAGGAAAGTGCGAACCTAGTAGTTCAGGACCACTTCCCACACTTGGGGAGAGGATTCCCTGACATTTCTATTAAAGGACAACCGACTTGGAGTCGCCCTAAAGATATGCAACCCTATATGGAATCATATTGTCCTACTCTTGAGTCACTATCACTCTTGAACCAAGAGAGGGAATATGGGTTCAAAATTCTCTATATGAACAAGCCATGGGAGAACCAAAAAATGAGACATTGTTATGTTTGCCAAATTTCTATTAGAGCAACACCCCTTTTCATTGTTGAAGCAGAATAACTGAGAGTGATAGCATGTTGGCCATATCGCTTCTTAGCAATCTAACATCTTAGTGAGAATATAAAATTCCATCATTAGAGATTCTTCACACTTCTTTTGAGAGACAGGAGAAGCTTGAAAATAGACTGAGGAAAGGGACATCCTTGCTGAGGATTTTGAGCACCATAGATCAAAGGATCCTCTTCAAGTATTTTTAGTATTCTATTGTATTCTTCTACCACCAGTAGTAAATAAAGGGAGTATTTTTCCATTATTGTGTTGATTTTTTGCTTCATTAAGAATTATTTTGTATTTGTCTCTTTTGTTTAAGTTTATGTTTGTAGATGTATTGTTTTCACTATTTGCAATGCTTTGTTTTGTTTAAGTTTGTCCACTAACAGCACCAACTATCTCTATGATCCTTTGCAGGGAACAACCAACTATTAAGGAGGTGTTATTTGGTATTGCATTGCCACAAAAACACGAACACACTAACTAACCATGTTTATACAAATGATTATATCAATACTTATCTCGTTTTTTATTTCGCTACATAAATTGGAATACATAATTCAACTATAATGGTTAAAGAATTTAAATAATTTAAAATATAATGGTTAGCTGGTCATGGCGTTAATTCTCCTCGACATCCTCGAGGTTAGTCTTTGCTAATAAAGGCTAGCTAGATGTGATCCCTTCTATTGGATCTTCTCATATTTCCTCGAAAAAAACAATAGTTAGCTACAACAACAACTAACTAAACTTATCCAACCAATTGCATTTCGACAATTATTGTATGCCAAATAACTATGCTAGTATTACTTAATTATAAAATCATGTATGTCCTAAATTTTTTTATGATTGAAAAAATAGAATAAATATTCTAAAATAAATATTATCAACTAATTACAAGAAATAAAAAAGATAGTAAAAATTAAAACAATAATTGCTTATTTGCAAGTAATGTAGAATGGTAAACCAAATAAGGATATGTTCATCATGACTTTAGATTGGTCATTTCTTTACACCTTGTGATATACTAGAAAAACTTGATTCAATCATCACAACCAACACCAAGATTTCATAAAATATTTTTTTTGTTAAAGTATATCAGAACTACAAATCCTCATCTTTTTTTTCCTTGTGTTTTATACAATAAAGACAAGCTTCCTCCAAGACAATGGCTTGATTTAAGGAACTAACTTAACTGAAAAATCATTTCTTAACTATTTCTTCCTTAGTGGAGTTAAAAAACAAGAGAACCACTAAAAAATATAAGGTATGGTACTAACCAGCTTAATCACCTAATTAAACATACAACCCACATTTTGTACTCAAGTTGTATGACTGAATGCATGTAATTGTGAATACTTTAATAATGTTTATGTGGTCGTCTAGTAAGTTATTTAAAGTAAAACAATAATTACAATTTTAAACAAATTTGTTGTTACAAAGAAATTCTGTAGCAACCAGATCTTCCCCTCAATGGTACTTCCACTGCAGAGTAACCCTACAACAACTGATCATTTGCTGTAATAAAAAAATGTTGTTGCACCAACTCTTGTTGATGAAGAATTATACAACATCCACTTAGCAGGAGAACAAATTGGTATCCTACTGAGTCATGCAATTGATAGATTAACCATTCCAACAACTAAAATCATGTAATCTTGTTGATTTTCTAAAAAAAACCCATTCATTTCACATAAAAGTCCAAAAATAACAAATGAAATGTTTTTAACACAGCAAAATGGTATAAAATTGGAAAATAATGCAAGGAAATGATTAAAGCATGGGAAAGAAGATGACATAATGTACAATTGAAAAAAAAAATTATAGATCTCATCATCATAAGTAAACTTGTCTTCTTGCACATCCCCTATGTAGCTAATCAAAATATGATAAGATAAGCTATGCTTGCTGATCTGTGCAAAATTTTTGGTAGTCCAATCGAACTAAATAAGTAGTTTCCCCCCCTGCATGGAATCCTACTAGCATCTCAATCATATTCCACTAATTTTTTTTTATGTTCCTTATTGACAAGTAGGTGTCCTATACAATATGGATCTATATACAAAAACAGTGGATGTTAAATATATCCACTAAAATCCAAGTTTTATAACAGAATTAACATATATTTTACATATGTACATGGATGCGTGCAATTTTGGAAGTGAATGAGGTTCTCTTGATTTCATAATGTCATATGATTGTTACCATCTTCCTTGGTAGGTCATTAGAATTGACTGTTTTGAATTATCATAGAAGTTGACAAATTCCTTGTCAGCTTCACTTTGAATTCACATAATAGTTGCACTTATTTTAGGATTGAACAACTTCTAGGCTACAATCTTTAAATACATTGAGAATGGGATATGGTTCAGGTCTTATCCATTGAGCAATGGGTCCAACTCTATGGGCTCTTTTCAATTCAGTTTCCATTACTAAGTGGAAATTTCTTAGATTTATATCCCCAATAAAATGATTGGGGTTGGAGATGATGACAATAGATTTCTAGTCAATCTTAAGTTAGACACTAGCCTCTCCATTTGCAACCTTAACTACTGCTATTTCAAATAAATAATGTAGACTAGTGAAGGTGTCTATACATCACTAATTTAGAAGCCAATTACCCCATTTTGTCAATTTTCTATTTTAATTATTTAATTCTTCATATTTTTCTTTAATATCTTCATGATGGTTTTGTTTCAATGTTACTAATTGTGTTCTTAATTCTTTATTATTCTCCTTTATTCTCCATATGTCTCTATTTGGGTACTGCAACATCCAAATTTTTTTTCCTTCTCTAAATTTATCCTTTTTTGAAAAAAATCTACATAAATATAATCCTAAGGATTTAAGGATGCATATAATTGATTCCATGTGTATTTTTCAATATTAAGCCCTTTGACTTTTTCATGGACTTTATTTATCTGATAAATTAAATCAGAAGGGACAAATGGTGTTTCTAGTTTACCTATGAGGAATCCTCTTTCTTAGTCTTAGTATAGGCCATTGATTCTTCCATATTCTCAAGATCATATACTTGCATCGATGTTATTGAAGGTCCCTCTTAAATTTCCGTATTGATTCTACTTGGAATGTCTTCAACATATCTTCTCTACTTTGTTCTTCATATAGTTTTATATTTCTATTTCCAAATATATTCTTCATGCTACTGCAAATTTTATTCAAGTTTCTCTTTTTTCAAAAGTTGGGCCAACTAATTGGTAAATAAAATCCCCTTAACTAGTGAATTCCATTGCTAAACAAATGCAACACATACTAAAGATAAATTATCCCATGGTGGTAAATTTGGTCTCTCTTCCCATTTTGAAAATAGTTGGCCATATTTTCTTTCGATTTCAATAGAAAAATACAAAACATTAACCTTCTTGTTCAATTTTAGATATGCTATGATATGTGATATAGAGCGACGAGTGCCTCTCACTTTAGAGGAATCAATTTTGTCTTTAACCCATCTTCTTCCATTTTTAAGCCAAAACATTAATCTTCTTGTTTGTTCTAGATGTGATAACAAACACAAATGATGTGTAATATAGAATGACGAGCTCCCCTCAATTTAGAGGAATCATTTCTTTATTTAAGACATCTTCTTCCCTCTAGTACTAAATAAATAATCCACACAATGCTTTCGTTAGTAACATTGAACTCCAAATCAACCACCCTGGTAACATTTATTTGTAAATTAAAAGTCACTACAAGTAATTATTCCATTGGAACAAATTGTGTTTATAATTCTTTCAAAAATTTGAAACCATATTTCTTTTCGGAAAATATTTGCGACCTATCGATTTCCATTTCCATTGTCTAAAGGATTTCCCCCTCATTTTACTTATTGAATAAAATGACTCTATTTTGTATGCAGCTTCAAACAAATTTAAGTTGAAGGTTGTATCAATTGTCGTAATGTACTAGCCAGTAATTAAGCATAATTGTTCATAGCTTGCCAATATGAAATTTATGTTATGATCGTATATCCCTGAAGGTGATGAATCCACTTTGGTTATTATGACAGTAATTTCTCATCCAATCATTCATAATTTCCATATTTAGAAATAGGTTAATGGTGGAAGTGTTAGGTAATGATTATAGCAGTTTTAAGTCATTTATTTATGAATGCATCATAATAAATGGCCACTAAATTCATTATGGTAAGTCACTATGGTAAAATGATACACATGAGTAGTAAAGGGTGCCAAAAAAAAAAAATCAATGATGAGAATGAAAAATAAAATGGATAGTAAATTGGTATCGCTAAGAAATATGCAATTTCTTAAAGGGAGTATATTGCATATGAATAAAAAATTACTAAGCCAACCCAAAAAGAGTTGTTTCTGTCCTAGTAGCAGAAGTAGTGGTTGAGACTCATGTAAAATTCAATGAGTAACTAATAGAAAAGTAAAATAAATTCCTAACATGTGCTAGCTATATTTAGAAGATTATGTTGTTTGGTTGGAGTTTCGGTGTTGAAAATTTGCATAATTGATATGAAGAAATTTTGTTACCACAACATATTTCAAAATATTTGGAATATGAGAATATTTATCACAGGATAAATAATATTTTTATATAAATGTTTTGAATATACAAAAGTGATATGATTGAATAACATGATGGGTGTTATACAAATACTAGGCGAGAGTGTCCTTTTGTAAGGAGTCATGTCTTATTTGTATTATTCCATACTCGTGTTCATAACATTGGCTTCCCCTTTATAAATGCTTTTTACTGAAGGAATATGGATGAAAAAACATGTTATCTTTTTCTTTGTCTTGTAATCTAGTCTCATCTTTTTAAATTCTTGGATCCATCATCTTTACCGATACAAGATGATATCAAATTCTAATTATGGTATAAAATTGTTAGACTGTGAAATCATTTAACCATCCCAAATCAATATTCTATGGAACCTTGACTTTTAGGCTTCCAAATATGAATTGTTATCATAAGGCTTAATTATATTGACATCAATATTCTTCATAACATAAATCATCTATTTTTGTCTTGAGTGATATTGATTCACTGATTGGTTGAGAGGTTTGTTCTTACGATTTGGGTAAGGTGTTCTTGTGTTATGGTTTTATTTTAATGTACTTATAAAATTTTCTTTAATTATTTTTCACATATGATCTTATTTGTGTACTGATGTTGCTTGTTCATTTCCACTGGATCTTCTCTTGGAATTTTTGTCGTTTGAATGACAACATTTGAGTATGTATTTATTTCAATTGGATTAAGATTTGACTGACTTGTGAGATTAACAAGATCTTTTTTCATTTTCTTTTCTTCAACTTGAATTTCCACATTTAAATATTTTGATAATTCCTTCTTGATAAATTGTTTTACTTTGTTTTCCAATGACTTTGTTTCCTTCTTAAGCTTGTTAATTTGCATAATTAATTTGAGTCACTGGGGTCCTTTAGGAGAGAAATTTATTCATGTTTGTTTGATATATTTTTTCAACTTATATTTGCATATTTGACCTTAATTTTTGGTATTCTTGAAGAATTAATTTTGGGAAATATTTTGTCTTCTAGTGTTACTAAATCTAGCTTCAATGTAACACCCTGTAGTGTTATTTTTTTCTTCTTGTAGGAAAATGTCAAAAGCTTCTTTTTCGTATTTAAGATGAAAGACCCTAGTTATTCCATCTAGGGTGAACCTAGAATAATCACACCCTAATCACTCCATAGGGATCTAAAAAAGAATAGCAATATATAGATGTATAATCCCCAAGGTTCAATTTTAGATTAGTTATATCATATTGTTTTGTGTCCTAGCTGTCTATTTTTTCAATTATATTTGACGTGTGGATCTCCAATTGGTTAGTTAATTTATGGTTTATAAAATTATTATTTTTTACAAGAGCCATAGAAATAGTAGTATTTTATCTTTCAAGAGTCACCTTAATTCCAAATAGCATTGACGCATGGCTATATTACGACTGGTAATCTGGTGGTTACAACTTCCATTTGTGATGACCTATTTATTTAAAGTTGGAGCTCGTCAGTATGGGGTTTTGTTGATATGGATGAGGAGTTGGTTGATTATTCAACAAACCCATTTGAATTTGTCTCCATTTGGAAATATTCTCCACACCAGCAAATTGAAATGGAGCAGATTTCACTAGCTAGCTCCTTGGATATGGGTATATATTCCTCGATTTCAAATATTTCCGAAGGTCATCATATTTCATCATATCAAGGTTTTGACTTGTCGAGGATAACCACTGATCCAGCTCAACTCTCCTTAGGGTTTTCAGAGATTGCGGGGTCAGATGTTTTTGGATGGGTGATTCCACAAAAGTTTCAGGCCAATCACTCTGAGGCTTCCCTTGAAACCCTAATTTTTGTAGAAAGTTGCATAAACCCTAACTCTTAGCTCGAGACATAGTTGAAAATTTCTCCCTCTATAAAGAGTGAGGGGATTTTGGGCCTTAAATGTTTTTAGAGGATGGAGAAAGAATCCCATCACAACATCGATGATGGATATACTGCAGGAAGTAGAGGTCATAAGCTACTAGGGGATTTAAAAATATCGAGTGGAATTCATTAAAGTGAGGGTTTATTTCAACATCGAGTTTATTTGTATGAGAGGTAGCTGGGATATCCCCTTTAAGCTCTGGAGTGCATGCTGATATAGTATTGGCAGGTATTGGAGCCACATTCTTGCTGCCTCCATCTGAGAAGATATCTAAGGGTCATAATCAAAAGAAACATGGAAGGAAAACAAAATGCATGAATTTCAAGGAGAGAGGAAGTGTTTTAGTATTGGGAGACAAACTTAAATTTGATGATATTATGTATTCCACAAGCAAAGTTTTGGTCAGAAGGGCCTGAGGTAGGAATTATTCTACTCCTCGTCTGAAAAAATGGATGCAGGAGATTTGGGGAAAAGTTTTGGATGAGCTTCCTTCAGTTTTCACTATGGCAAGGGGATGGTTTGCATTCCGATTTAGTAATGAGGAACATGCGACCTAGGCCTTTCCAGATACTGGCACATCAATATGGCACCTATACTCATGAAGAGATGGTCCCCTCTCTTTGATCCAAAATGAGAACAATTGGGAGCTAGACTGATTTGGGTAATATTTCCTAGATTACTGCTACAATAATGGTATGAAGACATATTCTACAGGAATGGGTACGACTTGGGGATTTTTTTATACTATGACAGGTCATATATGGTGACAGGGAAAATGACATTTGTTAGGATTCTAGTGTACTTGTACAACAATGAAGGACAATGTTGATAGGTTGGTGTTACAACACATGGGTTATTCTCACCCACAAATATTGGATTATGAAGGTGTTCCCTTCCAATGTCATAAGTGTCATGAAGCGGGTCACATTTATAAGGATTGTCCGCTAATGTTAAAGGGGAATAAGTGATTGAATAATTATGGGAAGGAAACAAAGGGCACGATGGTGGTGTGGGAGGGGGGATATCATCATATTTATCACAACAAGATATGGCTCGTCAGAATTGGGTCACATATGTAGGTATATCCAAGGGGAAGTTGTTTTCGGTGTAGGGTATGCCAACCTTCAATGTCTCTCGCTCGGGGCCTCTTGTGTCATCTTCTCTCTCGAGTACTATTTTTACCCTATCCATTAATCCTTCTCTTAGTGTTTATATTTGTTTTGTGGATGTACCTATGTCATTTTTTCCTCCATTTTTTTGGAATTTGGGTTCTGGCTGTGATTTGGGGGTTATTACATGTCCTTTAAGTTCTGCTTCTGGTTTTTGTTCAGAACCATATCCATCTATTCCTTCTTCAAATGATTATGTTTCTCGGGTGGGTAGGAGCCATAGGTATAGTCTTTGATCCTTGGTAAAGACCCCTCTTTTATCTATTTCATAAATAGAACTTGGAGAAGTTTTGGGTTCCCTCTCAACTTTAAAGTATCCTAGGAATCTTAGCGGTCGTCAATATCACATTTCGAAAGCTATCCATAGGGCCAGTTAGGATATTACCATTGGCTGAAAATTATCATTGGAAGGGGTTCCTAGAGAAAGATGTTCCTTGGTCTCTGGGCCTTAATGAAGTGGATTTCATTTAATTAAAGGGGGTTGGCTAGTTCTACCAAAAACTAGCTCTAAAGTGAATTTTTGAATAGGATAAGCTCGATATTATTCTTCTAAAGGAAAATTTTGGTTCTATTTGTGATGTTTCAAGTGTTGGAAATTGGATAAACCAACGCTCCCCATTTGTTTTATGACATGTAATAACCACCTCTCATGGATAATTATCTCTAGCAATGTGATTGTTGACTAACACCTACGGGTTTTGGTCTAACGACAATCATGATTCCCAACAAGTGGTATCAGAGCATAGGTCACGAGTTCAATACACACACAACTCATGTTGGGGGGGGGGGGGAGATTGTTGGACATTGGATAAACCAACTCTCCCCGTGTGTTTCGCGACATGGACTAACCGCCTATCATGGATCCTTATCTCTGGCGATGGGATCATTGAATAACACCTACGAATTTTGGTCCAACAAAAATCGTGATTCCAAAAAATAAGTTCCTTATAAGGATTGATCAAGGATTGGTATTTTTTTTCTCTTGATGCGAGGGGGAGATCAAGGGGTTTCTTCCTAGGTATAAACTATAGATATGTTAAATTATTAAATATATGGGGGAGTGAAGAGGTAATTGTTGCTTATGTTTTTTCTGAGGAACTCAACATGGATATAAGGATGGAAAATATTTATGGTCCATGCCAGGAGTGAGGCGTTATGGCAAGTTATTTTATGAGGGTGAAAAATCTGATCATGGGTGGTGACTTAAATTTTACTTTTGGAATATTTGAGATATGGGGAGCACATGCCCATCTTGACTCACTTTCTAATTTTTTTTTCACATTTGCTGGACTCCCATAATTTAATCGATGTAAGTACTCCTCAATATAAACCTACTTAGAGGAATTAGAAGGTAGGTGAAGCTATGATGGCCATAATATTGGATAGATTCTTGATTCATGACTATATGATTGAAAAAATCTCTTTATCTAGGCAATGGGTGGGATTAGGGGGTTTATCTGATCATCATTCGATCTATTTGGTGTTGGTTGGAAATTTCAAAAAAACTCGAGCCCCTTTTAAGTTTAATGCAACATGATTGAAAGATGAAGAGTTAAGATCCATTGTCCGAGAATGTTGGAAACCACGCAGGGTGGGGGAGGATCGATCTATTGCAAGCCTATTCATAGATAACCTAAACAAAAAAAAAGAGGCGAACTATTTAATGGGCTAGAGACAAGAGATTATAGGATTGGGAGTCTCTTTGAAAGATCGAGGATGAATTGGAGATTATGGAGGAGCCTAATAGGGGAGGGTATGACTATTTATATGCCAAGAAACATATCATCCAGTTGGAAGCAACCAGACACATATTATTGGAATATAAAGAAGAAACTTGAAGGTTTAGAAGGTGGGCACGAAAATTCAAAATTTTTTCAGCAATTCGCCAAAGGAAAAAGAGTGATTAACACTATATGGTCTTTGGAAAATGATGCTGGAGAAAGGGCATCAAATTTCAAGGATTTGGCTAAATTGGGTTCTCAACATTTTCGATCCATGTTCCAGTCTCCAAGGGAAGCAACGCTAGATGGAATTATCCAGATAAAGTGTTTATTCCCTTAGTTTGTAGATGAATAAAACAATAGAGAGTTGACGGCATTAGTGTCCACGGGTGAACCTGAGGCAATCATTCAATGGTTCAAAAATGACAAGAGTCTAGGACCTGATGGGTGTCCGATTGAGTTTTTTCTTGAGTTTTATGAGATGATTGGAGCTGATTTATTAAACTTTATTGAGGAATGCAAGACATTTGGGTGCATGTATGAGGCCTTCAACACTACTTTCATTGTGCTCATTCCCAAGTCTGATGATCCAAGGAATTTTAATGGTTATAGACCTATCTCTTTGTGCAATTTCATCTACAAGGTTATAGCAAAAATAATTGCTAAAAGAATCAAAACTATTATTTCTTATAATATATCCAAGGAACAATTTTCTTTTCTGGAGGACCATCAAATACATGAAGCCATTAGAGTAGTAAAGTAAGGGCTCCATACCTTGAAGAGAAGAAAAATGAAAGGCATGATTCTAAAATTCAATTTATCTAAAGCATATGATAGAGTCAACTGGATCAATATTAGAATGTTTCTCACTCATTTGGGTTTTCACATAAGTTATATAAACTAGATTATGTGTTGCATATCATCTGTTTCATTTGGTGTTCTTATTAATGCTTCAACATCTGAATTTTTTCATGTTGAGAGGGGAATCTGTCAAGGACGTCCTTAGTCTCCTTTGTTATTTATGCTGGTTATGGATGGTTTAAGTAGATTAATAAAGTAAGAGAATTGATGGGTCTACTTTAAGGGTGCTCAGATAGTAGGGGATATTTTCTTGACTCTATCTCCTATTTGTGGGTGATGTGCTCATATTTTATATGGCTCTCTTGGAGATATCATGGCGATAGATTATGCTCTTAGGGTATTTTGTAAAGATACAGGTATGGAAATAAACCATAAAAAATATATTTTGTTCACTTCAGCATGTTCCAGAGATGAGTTAAATTATTATCTTGATCGTTTCCCTTTTCAATCTATAGATTTTAATGAAGGGATAAAGTACTTAGGTTTTCACCTTGAGACAAATGATTAAAAATCTATTGATTGGATGTGGATGTTGGAAAATTTTGAAAAGAGACTTAATGGTTGGAGCCATCGCCATTATCCTGTGCAGGGATGTTGGTCCTCATAGAACTTTTCTAGAGGCCATCCCTATATTTTGGATGTACTTATCATGTATACCTAAGGGTATTCTAAAAAAAATTGAAAAGTGTTGGTGCAGTTTTCTATGGAGGAGATCAAAATAGGGTAAAACATTTTCTTCAGATAGATGGGATAAAATAGATCTTCCCACGAAATGGGGTGGTTGGGGCATGAAATATTTATACTTCTTTTCCCAAGCCCTGGCCACAAAAGTGGGATGGAAACTGTTGACGATGAAAATCTTATGGATGAAGGTAGTAGCAAGGAAATACATCTTCCCCCTCTCTATGGAAGGTTGGATTCAACAAAAAAATAAAATAATATCAAATATACCAACGATTTGGAGGGATATTATAGATTATTTTAGTATTATTAGTTCTGGGCTAGCACAAAGAGTTGGTTCTGGTGAGAGAGTCTGAATAGGGATTGACCCCTAGTTCGAATGTGGCACTCAACACATCCTTCCACCTAAATTAGTCAAAGTTTTGGTGGATCATGGTAAGAGGACACTAAACCAAGTAGCATATTAGGAGAATATATCTATATGGGGTCATCAATGGTTATCGACAAAAACATTTAATTTACCGGCTTAATGGAATCAGAGGTGGTATGAATTTACAAGTGCACTGCCTGCCTCAGATGTAAGGATACATGAAAGAGAATATGAACTCATCTAGATTCACTCTACCCATGAGAGATATACCCTAAAATAGGGATATTTGTTTATATATGTAGATCATGAACCATAGGCGATATCTTTGTGGTGGAGGCATATATGGAAACTGAGCATCCATGGAAAATCGAGATTATTTTTAAGTTTTTTTATAGAGAACACAATCCAAACTAGTGAGAATATGAAAAAGAGATATTTTCATGGTCCATCTTGGTGTGCTCTATGTAACATTGATGATGAAACTGTCAATCCTTTGTTTATTTATTGTTCATATATTGCACATATATTGAACATGATTTATCAATCTCTTGTTGTTCGTATCAAGCAACAAGGGGAAATATCAATGAAGCATGGATGTCTTGATGGGATGAGGCCCAACCTATTAAACAAAGGAATATCCCCCTACTATTATGTTGGGGCATATGGCTTGGTAGGAACCATTTTTTTTTTCATGACCCTTTAGTTCATCCAGATCAAATTAGATCTCAAGTGATTTCTATATACAACATACTACTTGATGAAGAGAAAAGTAATAGACCACAAAATATAATTGCTGAATCCATTGATCATTCAATTCCCTAGGCATATTTTTATGGGTCTTCTCAACAGGGAAGATGTCGTGGCGGAGTAGTACTTTACTTAAACAACAACCATTTTTTCATATTAAATATGGGCTTGGGTATGGGAAAAAATAATCGTGTATAGTTATTTAGCCTGAAAATTCTCCTTCTCTTTGCCATAGAAAAAGGATGTTGACAACTACATGTGTTTGGTGATTCTAGAGTAGTTACCAATTGGTTTAATCAACAGTCAATTTATCATGTGCATACACTTAAGAACATTCTGGATGAGGTCATTCTTATTAAATCCCAATTTGATCATATTTCGTGTCATCATATCTCAGGGAAAGGAACACAGAACACAGTTTCTGATAGACTTTCCAAGGAGGCATCACAATAGGATTGTGGTATTTAATAGATAATTGAACACAATGGACCTGAACATTGTCAGTATTATCATCAACCTTTTTATGACAAGCAATTGTTTGATGCAACACAAGAATGACTTATATTTCACCTTATATCGACATTTTGGACACCTTTACTGTATATTTATATTTTTTTGATTAACAACAACTAGATATTAGATGACAATAAATTATTTGTAATTTTTTAGAACAAACTACATATTTTTTATATGTAATGAACTATAATATGAAGCAGTTTATTGAGTGACCTATAGTCATAGTTTTGGATATGTTATCCAACATCTACAAAATGTATTTTTCACTATTTACATAGTGGAAATTATTATTTTCCCCTGGGAATATATATATATATATATATATATATATATATAATAATTTTCTACTTTGAAGAAGCACAAAAATAATCCTTATTTTTTAAAATACTCTCTTATAATATCTTGGGACCTAACTAAATTTAGGTGGTCTATACATAATGCCACGATTCTTGGAAAAACCTTATTTGTCAATCACTTGCATGATTTTTTCAACTAACAGTGGTAAATCCCATGTTAACAACTAGCCAAATCACTTTCCTGGTATAAGACATATGGATGGGTGTTGTTTTTCTATAAAATTCAATCGTATAGAATTTTGTGTATGACGAGGTAAGGAAGGATGGATAACAGAAGTGTAAATGTATCCATATGGATAACCATGATGACTGAACCATGTAATTGAATCGTTGGATTTCACATATGGCTGTGGTGGGAGATATGTATGTTATCATACGAATCAATCAAACTAGCGTTGAATTAAATTTTGAATTATACAAGGTAATAATATGGATGGTACAACTATATCTCTTAAGGAATATGCAGTGACATGGGTAGAAACAAAGATATGGTACACATTATAGTAGTTATTTGTACGATAGTAAGGTATGGAAGTAGTAATGTTACATATGGCTGAAAAGTTTATGTAGAGATGGTACGAAAATGTACAGACACATTGCAAAGGGATGAAAATGCACAATTTTCTACATGATGATATGGTTCCAAATTGAACACTTCACAACCCTTAAAAAGGTGTCTATCATGTACCAGAAGTGCTAAGTGAAAACAAGCGTAAAAAATAAAATTGATTTCTATTTCTACTTGTTTTTAAGAAAAAATAACAAAATGAACAGTGAAGGGTTGTCTGGAAATATGCATTAACAAAGGAATTCCATTAATCTGCGTTATCATTGTTTGGGTTGTGTCTTATATATAATTTAATGAAGGATTGAATGATTGCGAAAAGGATAAAATTTATAGAGTTACAATGAAAGTACTTTCAACAACATTTGAATCCACAATTTCCAGCATTTGAATTCGATTCCAAATTTCCAATCTATCGAAACCACAGATGTTTTATGGGCATTTTTATCCAAGGCTCTAAATTCAGATCACATGTCTTGAGCCATACCTATATATTCTTGGAACTCATTTCTTATATATTTTGTACAAGATGTTCGACTATTCTCTGTATGGAGTGGGAATCTCATGGGAATGACACATGTATACTATGGCCAATTAACACTCTATGTCATTGTTGCGTGCATGGTTTTTGCTATGGGGGGCTCCATATTTGGCTATGATATTTGTATATTTGGTATGTATTGTTATAGGCTATCTTGTCATATTTGGTCAATAGGCCTACAAATCATATCAATCCACATCCATGAACATCTTGTCATCATTCCTACATTAATGCCTAAGCATGACCTTTCCAAATCCCTGAGTTTTTGGGTCCGACTGCTTCAACATAATGTTTTTAATGCCTATCACACCATGGCCCTTTAGGGACATGTGTTAAGTAGTAGGTTGCTCCATTCTACATTAGTGTCGATCAACAACAGGTTGTCCCTTGTTGGGGGTGCACTGATTCTAGGAATCCAGGAAAACTAAAAAGAATCCCAAAGCTTCCTCTTCCAAAAGCTTCTAGGAGTTGTTTTAACCATTTACCTTGGATAAGAAGCTCGAATCCTATCTGATCCTACCTTGGATATTTCACCTCTTATCCCTTGAGCTCATCCTTCTATATTAAGTGGATCTCAAGCTTAGATTGGTAAATGGATAATAATTCCTAAACTACCACACTCTCTTATAAATTTACTTCCATCCACAACATCAACATTGGTTTTTGGATACTGATCACGCTCTCATGATGTTGCCTTGAATATAAGAGAGCCATCATCTTCATGTATTAGGGTGACATTGAGTTGTGATTTCTCACAAGGAAGGACAAGTCAAATTGGGGAGATTTTTACAATATAAACACTATTTTTGGTTGTAAACTCTCTCCTATTTATATTAATACAAAGAGTAGATTATTTTCCTATATGTGTTGTGTTATTTTCGCATTCATATATTTCAAAGCCTTGCTGATTCATTGAAAAAACTGATTGAATTATGTTATGTGGATGTTGTATATCCTTGGCTTGTTTTGGTTGTATGTGCAATTTCTAATTATAGCAATTGGAGCTAGGATTGGAGCTTACAAACCAAGAGGAAAATAAATCTTATGATGAATCCCAAATAGGCCTCTTTCCATATTTCAATTTCTCAAAGGAAAACTTTATATTCTTTTCTTTATGTTGTTCTAGACCGATCCACTAGTTCTAGGGGAGATATTTTTATCCGCAATTGTATATCCCATATAACAAATTGGCGATCATACTGTGGATCACTTCATTCCCTTAGTGTTTTCCTTTTCCCTAATACTTATTTCACCTCTTAAAAAAAAAAATTCATTGCCTCACTCAACTCTGATTGACCATAAGAAGACCTTTCATTAAGCTTCATTAGATTTTTTGTGTTGGAACTTGGCCTTATCTTGACCAGCGCTTCCCCTGGTATGGAGACAGAACTTTGCAATGCTCCTTAGCATTTTCTGCACCTGCACTACAAAGAACTGGTGCCTTTTTTGCAACTGTGTTGACCCCTATTTGATGCAAAAAAAAAACTTTTTTGTGATTTTCTCTCTGATTAGCTTTGTTCCAGTTGGTTCTCCTTGTGTCCCTAAGTGTGCCTTGGTCTCTCAATAACCTTCATCTTATTTTATTTTTCTTTTGATTTCCTTTGATAATTTTTTTTTATATTTTTCTTTGTTCTTGTCAATTAGGTTATTAGAAAAATAATTGCTTGATCATTTCTTCCTTGAAAGAATTGGTGTTTCAGTCATCATTATGAATAGTTTTTTTTTTTATTATTGATTTAGAAAATATCTTAGTTTTCATCTGAAAATTAAGTGGATCAAAAAGAAAAATCTCATGCATCATGCATCACATTTAGGGTTTTGTGTGTGAAATTGGAAATTGGAACAACTGCATTAGGTGATTTATCTAACCAACTTGTTTGTTGCATCTTGTATGTTGCATCATTCTCTATTCTCTTCCATCTCGTACACAAATTTTCATTGAAAATAAAATTTCGTTTTGTCATGCTAGATTGCATCTTTAGGATATTCGGGTGAAATTCACAGTGAGCTTGAAAATCGAAACTTAATTCAAGATAAAATTTAAAATTTATTGAATCAATATTAAGGAGCATTTGAAACATTAACACAAACATTTAAAGGTCTAGAATTTATATGTGTTCCAACGTCTTTAAAAGTATGAGTAGTCATTTTTTCTAACGTTGCATTCCGGGGGTGATATCCCATTCCACGTATGTAAGTGTATCAGATCATTCTCCATGTACCTCCAGGTATATTGGATGGTGCTCCATGCATGAAAAGTATATGGGAACACTCTCATCATATGGTTACACATTAGACAACACTACCGTAGACTACAGTTCCACGTACCGTCGAGTATATTTTTGAAGTCCATCCTAGGCTGCTATCCTCACCATAGGTAACCGAGTTGGATGCCTTGTATATTGTGACACAACGAGCACAACATTCGAGGATATTTGCTACCTGTACATAAATTCTTGTTTCTCCAAGGTCATATATTGCAACTCATAGTTACTTGGTAAACCATTTTTCCTAGATTACCCCTTTTTTATTTATTTATTTTTGTTAATTTTTAAAATTTATTAAACCCACATGGAAGAACAACCCCCTCAACCCTATAGTTCATGTAGGATGAAAACATTGCATCCTCTTCCACCTGAGGAAACTCTTGGACATTATCAGAAGAATAAAAATATGCATACTATTGAATCTAGTGCTTTAGGAGCTACTACTTCTAGTTCTCCACCTGAAATAAATCCACCAGAATCATCTTTCCTGTCAGTATTGAAGCGAAGTTTACTTCTTCATTTGTTGGAGATTTTTACACAGTTGAAACAAAAGCACTTGATACTTCATTACCTAAGGTTATTGAACTTGACTATATTAAATCAGAGACAACACAACCTTAGGTTGTACAACCTGAGGCTCCTCATCCACCTACATATGTTACTTCAAGACCTTCTTCTTCTCTTCCTCTGTCTCAGACCCAACAACAAACCATATATCTTGGACCCAACGATGAACCCCTTCCACCTGGTATTTTGAGTATTGAAGAGAATCCTTAGGAAGAGCCTTAACTCTCCTCTCCTATTCATTTGAGAGGAGCTCATCTTTACCAGACCCATACTTTTCCTTCTCATCGTACTCCATATCAAGCTCCTTTGTCTGATTCTTTTCATTTCAACTTACTCGTGAATTTATCGTGACAATATTCTTTGGGAATGTTAACCAGGATTAAATTCTCTATGGTTTCTCAGCCCGTATATACTACCATGACCAAGAAAACCCATGTTGCAACCTGACCAATGTTTCTAACATTGCCAGAAACACATTTTTATGGTGGTATGTCTATCCCACCTGGTTACCAATCGTTGTTTGGTACCTTTTCTGGTGCAACATCCAGTCCATGGACCTCTCCCATGTCATCTACATATTGAATTCCATCTATAATTTATTTTATGGCGCTACGCAATATTCTCTTCCTCCCCCATTTACTCTTTTCGTTGAGTAGAAATCTGGCTCATATATTAGTGGATATGGACACTTACAATATCCTAGTTCATATTATGTTGGGTACCCTCCTCCTCGGGGAAGTTTCCTCCATATTCCCCTCCTTTATCGGTAGGGGGACAACCTGTTGGGGGACCATTCCATCTCCTCATCAAATACCAAAAGTTATATATTAGCCTCATAAAAGTAATATTCATTATGGGATGGTTGTTAGTTATTGGAAATCTACTCCGCCCGTAAAATCTTACCCGCTTGTGAATCAAGTTAAAAATTCTCAGCCTATTCCATCTTCATCTCAAATTCCTACTGGTAAACCTATATCTCAACCTATTTGAACTCAAGTACATGTAAGTCAACCTTTACAGGTTGCACCTTAAACTCAACCTCTCCCACTGGTATTTAGGGCCTCTCAGACCCCACTTACCCAACCTCTTTAAGGTCTCTTACAGTATCCACTACTTGGACAAAATATTCCTCAAGTCTAGATAGGTCATCCTATATATGGTATGGCACAAACACAAGCTATCCAACCTTATGATGGGACGATGAAAAATCCCACCAAACAACCATATCAATTGTATAAAGGAGTACCTTACCAAGGTCAGCAAGTACCTTATGAAGGTCAGCAAATGTCTTATCAAAATTAGCATATTCAAACCCAACCATTTCATCCTTTACAAGGTTATCATGGCACTAGGAAACAAGGTTATGTGTATTATGGTTACTAGAAACATCCTTATCCCGAAACATAGATACTTGTTGCTCAAGCCATCCCATGTTACCTAGGGTATCCTCCACCAAAACTTAATAAGTAGTTTCCATTCATAGCAACTCTTGAACTTCCAAAATTAACCCAACTTACCAGTGATCTCATTGCCCATTCTCCTTAGTGGTTGATTATTCCAAAGAAATTTCCTAGTGATATCCCTAAGTTCAATGGAAATCCAAAATAAGACTCATCTACACACGTAATGGCTTATCATTTGTGGCGTTCTCTGAACTCCCTCAATGATGACTCTATCCATTTACATATTTTCTAGTGGACACTCACTGGTCCAGAAGAAAAATGGTATATTAAACTACCATGATATTCATTTGATAATTTTATCACCTTAGCTACCACATTCCTAACACATTTCTAGTTACCCATTCGATTTAAAACTGAAATGGAACTTTTAACCAATTTCAAATAAAATGATGCCACTCACATTTCGATCACATTCGTGAGTGGCAACGTCATCATCATTTGGTTAAAACTTTTCTTCCAGGCCATTTTTTAGCTGAATCGCTTATTAAGTCTCTATTACCATCCATCATAGAAGACATCAATAAGGGCAGTGTCATGACTAAAGAGCATGTGATTGATTGTGCCTAGCATCTAGATCTTATTTATACCCAATCATGCAAGCTCTATGATAAAATACCAAATTATTCATGACCTTCTAATATTGTTCCTCAACCTCCTAATAAATAATCACATCCTGCCAATGGTGTGATTGGTTTTTTCATCCAGTATTCAGTGAGTAAACCATCCGACTTAACTCTCACTATGGCTACCCAAAACCCTTCCTCCTCTACTCATGTGGTTTCTACTTCCAAGATGAATGTCATTCAATCTTCCAAAGGAAAATATTAGCAACCAAGAAGTAAGAAGAAAGGCAAAGGAAAAAAGAATAAAGATAATCCTATGCAGGATAAACAAAACAATCAGTATTATGAAGATAATCGGAAGCCTTGTTATTCATGCTTGATTCATAATGAGTAGCACTTCACTCATGACTATCCATATCAAGCAAAAGTCAATTAGTTCCTTAAGTCATCTGCTGCACCCACTGTGTTGACAAATCCATTTCTGAATAAGGAGACCAATTTGGTTGCCAGAGATTCTGCTTCCTCTAACTCGGTTTTGAATGTTTCTTCCGCTAAGATGAAAAATGAGGTTAAAGACTACAGTTAAACAAATCCCTTGAATGGTCAGGATAATGTTCAACCTACAAGTTCGAACACATCTCCATCAGATCCTACTCCAATTACACTACCTACTAAGTTGGCAATTAAGCCTCCGAAAGGCGTTATCCATAAATATTATTTCAAACCTCATGAAAGAGTTGCTAAGAATTATAACATAGTTGAGGATCTCACTCAAGCTCCCCTAGCAATGTCAACTCTTGAGGTGTTTAAAAATTGTCCCGCCCATAAGAAGGCTTTTCTTTCTGAAATTGGATGTATTGATCCCTCATATTCCAACCTAGTAGTTTTTAGCCACGAGAACTATACACTTCGACTTCCAACTCAATTATATTTCATGATCGAGGCTATAGTTCACGGTAAGAATATCCATCATTCCATTGTAGACGAGGGAGAATCAACCTGTATTATGTCTCTGTCTTGTTGGAAGGCTTTTGGTTCTCCCCATTTAAATTAGTCACCGACCAGTCTGGAGGATTTTGATGGAAGAAACTACCAACCTTGTGGAATATTGAATTTTCTATAAGTATAATTAGGTGGAAAGAACGTATCCATAGAAGTTGAAGTTATCGACGGACCTCTAGATTAAAATCTTCTATTATGTTGTACGTGGGTTTATGCCATGGCTGCGATTGTTTCAACATATTTAGAATGATCGTTTTTCCTCATAAAGGTGGCATAATGGCCATTGATCAACTCACTTTCTTTTCCTCTAGTTCTCAAGTTACTGGAAGCATCCCTTTCAAGGGGATACCCCTCACCAGTATCAACATATTGGGGTTTGACTACTTAAGGATTTCTCTCTCATGGGAATATTTTCGCTTCCTCCTCCCCTTCTCGACAACTATACTTTTATTTACTATATCAATATGATATCTTTTTGTACTACTCAAACTGATTTTTGGATAGTACTGGATGGATCTAATATTGAAAAATTTGGTGACTGTATGCCGCTCATCCCCATTGAGCTCAATTATGAAGCCACCTATTCGGAATGTGCAACACACTCTACTCTCTCCTCTTCGACAAATCGGGTTGATCATTCCTTATATTATGGAACATCCTCTGATCCCTTATCTCGTACATTCTCTACTGATGAGAACATCATGGAGATAATGACGTTGGATGATGTACCGTGGGATGATCATCATCATCGTTCCTTTCCAGCTTCCTTTGAGGATAATATTAGTGAAATCTACTAACCCAATATCATTGAGATGTCTATGAATTTATTATCCATTCACGGTTTCGATTCTAAGAAGAAATTCTCGAATATTGAAGAGAATATTCCTCTCGATATTTTGATCAAAGCCAACATTGTGGAGAAATTGCATATCGGCATGTCCTGCTCTGCCAATGATATCAAGACTTATAAAGCTCTATTCTATGAGTTTAGAGATGTTTTTTCCTGGTATTATGAAGATATTCTAGGTATTGAACCAAATATTGTTGTACACAAAATCAAGACATACCATGATTTTAAGACAGTTCGACACTACCTCCATCTGGTCCATCCTAAGAAAGATTCTGCTATTAAAGCCGAAGTTGAAAAAAATATATGTGCTTGTTTCATCTACCCAATAAGTATCACCAATTAGGTGTCTAAATTTGTTCCTATTATGAAGAAACAGGGAAAAATTCATGTGTGTGCCGATTACAGGGACATTAATTGTGCTTGTCCTAAGGATAATTATCCTACCCCGTTCATCAACCAGATTGTTTATGATTGTGTCAGCTGTGAGATATTTTCATTTATGGATGGTTTTTCCAAGTACAATTAGATCAAAATTCTCCCGACAAAGTGTTACACAGTAATTTGTCACCCCGTTCACTTCCCATCCCTGATCCTGAAGTGACCTATGATGAATACTGTGCAGTATATCCATTATAGAGATTACATAAAGATATCCTTTTAAGAATAAAATAAAATTGCCTGGAATAATTTATGAAGAAGCCTAGCTCAAACCCTAAATTTCTGGATCAACACACTTAGCCAGTTGCGTGTCCATGTTGATGGTAGGTTGCAACACTTTGACCTTGCGCCACCAACGTGCTTCTGATGGGAAAAAACACGTTGATCCCTTTTTGGCAGTGTTTCCTCAAATGGAGGAACGACAAGATGTATGTTGTTTGGTGCAGATATGGTTGAGCTCTCTCATTTGGATCTCTTGATCTTATCAATAGGGATTTTCCCTTGAGAAGTGGGCCTTCCTACTTCTTTTATGGACTCCTAACTCCCTTTCCCTTCCTATAAATTGAATTTCATCCCTCCACTACTGGTTTGTCAATGTTGGGCTAGTCTGATCATTAATCCTTTGTATCCATATACTGTGATAAAGCCTAAATTTCCATTTGGGAGAAGAATTTCTTGAAGAGCCTCGGTTTGGACTTGGACATCACCAAAGGTAGGCCTCCAACATCAAGGCCATGGTTGTAATCTTCCTCTTTTATAATATCAATAATACATCTGGTGTTTCACTTCCCATATTTGTTTTGATATCTTTACAAGTAGCCTAATGCTCCTTTTTCTGTTAGGTATTTTGTATTCAATGTATGATATGTTTGTGTTACGTTTGTTTTGTCTCTTGATCTACTATAGGTATTCAAACATCAAAAGAAGCAAGGATCAAACCTGAAGGATTGTGGATCAAGGTATTCATTGAAGGATTGAAAGATAGCCCCAAGAAGAGGTAGGTTCTTCTTCCTCCTATTTCGCTTTGAATATAAACTAGGAAAGGGTACATTAGATAGTCTCATGCATTGCTAGACCCACTCTAGGGCTAGAGAGATTGCATTTGTTTGCAGAGGGGATTTTCTTCGCAACAAAATTGGTGACTCCGTTGGGGAGCTATAACCTCTTTTCCTTCCCTTTTCTAGTTTGGTTGTTGATCAGTTTGACCGATCGTTGAGATCTGAGTTTATTCAGGTCTCTATAGATTTGCATAGGATTTGAAATTTTCTTTAGGATGTCAAGTCTGGTTTGAGTGTTGGAATTATTTTTATTTTTCCTTTCATTTTCCATTGAACTCTCTTTCTACTCTTATAGAAGCGCCGACAGTGCCATTTTCTACAAAATAGTCATGTCGATCTACCTTTAAACACTACTCTACCTCTCATAGATGCGTTGATCCCAGAGATTAGGGAAAATTTAGGGTTTCCCTCTTTAATTTCTAGTGTGTCCTGGCCTCTGAAGTGTCTTTCAAGTCTGATATGATCTAGCATTACTATGTTTAGCTTGATTGCATTGTTTGAGTGATTGATTTATCTCTTTGACCTTTCTTGTGCTTGTGTGAAGAATAAATCATCTTCTATGGTCTCTATGTTAGTTTTCCTTCACTTGTCACTTGTGTGTGGTGTAAGAGATCTATTGGATTCGTCTTATAGTTCTGCATGCAATCATTCCAAACACCATTTCACATTAATTTTGGCTTGTGTTTGTGAGTTTGTTTCCTTTTCATTGGATCACCATTGCACTTTGGAATCAAATTTGATTAATTGTCAAACATATCACATAGTTTTTTTTATTTCCAAGTTGGAGAGTGTGTGTTTGATATGATTCCCCACTTCGAAAGGGTAAATTGAAAGTCATTTTCATTTCAAGCTTTTGAATTGGGTTTTTTTTCGTTTAGAAAATAAAATTGAAAGTCATTTTCATTCAAGTACTTTTGAAACTATTTGTTTTCCATTCGAGAAAGAGAAAGTGAAAAGGAGTTTTCATTTGCGATTCTTTGTTCGTTTGGTTATTTTTTATTTGCTTTAGTTCAATGATTGCATTAGTTTTCATTCAAGCATTCAAAGTGAAAAAAATATGCTTAGCACATCTTAGTGAAAAGAGAAGCGATTTCATTTTCAGTAAGTTTGAATTTGGTGATAGTGAAAGTGAATTCGATTTTAAAGTGGAATTTCAGTGATTTTGAGCTATTTGAGGGGCATCATTGCTTGTTGCATTTCTCGTTTTTTGCACTGTTATTTTCACTTCCTCCCTCATTATTTTAGAGTTAATATAAATGAAATGGATTCTTTTTTGCATTTAGCTGCATTGTAGGGATTAAGATAAAATTTCTTTGAGCCTGAAATTGAAGCATAATCAAAGATCAACTTTAAAATTTATCTTGTTAACCTTAAGGAGCATCTCGAATTAATGAAAACATGTAGATATCTAGGCTAGAGACTTGTTCTGGCGTTGTTAAGCGTAGAAGTTGTCACTAATAGTGTGTGTTATATTCCGGGGGTGATATCGCATCCCACGTATGGAAGTATATAGGACTATGCTCCACGTATGAAAAGTATAAGGGGATGATCTCATCGAACGGTTACACATTGGACAATGCTACTACGGATTGGACTCCCACGTACCATCGAGTATATATGGGGAGACCCCACTAGATTACAAACCTGCCATAGGTAACCGAGTCGAGTGCCTTGTAGAAATGATACACCAAACACAACATTCAGGGAGATTGGTTGTCGTACGTTAAGTCATTGGTAATTATTTTCTGATTTATAATGGCAAGGTGTATATTTCAGTTCATGGATACCTGGTAATCCTTTATGCCTAGATTACCCTTTTTTTGTTTTTCTTATTTTAATTCTAAAATAAACTTCCCACGATAACATCCCACCTATTTAGGACTCTTGGCCTCATCTTTCCTGGTTAATTATAAAACTTAATTGCTCAAAATTGATTCACCTTTATCTTATTTGGTATTTTTCTAAAGGTCACCGTGGTTGAATCTTCGGATTCAGATGATGGAGCTTAGTGAAATGAAATCGCCTTCACTAAGTGGGCCCGCAGGCTATTTTTGGCGCAAAGGCTATTTTTGGCGCAAAGTCTATTTTTAGATTATGTCTATTTTTATACATATGGAGCATGGTCTAGGAGTTGCAGTATGCTATTCTTGGATGATTGGTCGAGTTGGTAAAAATAGATGGACCTCTATTTTTAGACATACAGGTCGAAGTAGTTCAACTTGGAAGTAGTTCAACTAAGTTAAACCGAACACAACTCCACCAACTGTCTCATCAACTCCACCAAACTCTGCCACTGAAGTCCTAACTGAAGTCAACCATGCATGAGCTCACCAAACCCCAAGGAATAGCATAATTCCTTCTGTCAGATGCATGAGCCACATCCGTAGCTCCAATTGAAGTGCTGTAAGAGAATAAACTGAAGTTTAGAGTCCAAATATTATTAAGGGCTAATAATATTTGACTGACCTATTTTTAGACAGGCAGTCTAAAAATAGACTTCGACCTGTATGTCTAAAAATAGAGGTCCATCTATTTTTGCCAACTCGACCAATCATCCAAGAATAGCATACTGCAACTCCTAGACCATGCTCCATATGTCTAAAAATAGACATAGTCTAAAAATAGACTTTGCGCCAAAAATAGCCTGCGGGCCCACTTAGTGAAGGCGACTTTATTTCACTAAGCTCCTGGGATCTGCATTCATTTCCTTTGAGAGGGAGTCTGGTAAACCCTTTGTATTGAAGGAATTTTTGCATGTTCCAGGATTGATGAAGAATCTGATCTCTGTGGCTATGTTGGAAGACAAGGGGTATGATGTGGTCTTCAGCGAAGGAAAAGCCTTCCTGCGCAGTAAGACAACTGGAGAGACTCGGAAGATAGGGGTTCGAGTTAAGAACCTTTATCAGTTGCAAGTAGATGGTTGCGCAGCAATGGCATGCAAGGAGGGAGAAGTGGTGAGCCGGGATGATGATGGCGAGCTGTGGCACAGGAGATTGGGCCACCTTCACCATGGAGCTTTGAAGATACTGCAGTAGATTTCTACTGGGCTTCCTAAGGGCACTCTTGTGTAGTCAGATCAGTGCAAGGGGTGTACCTTGGGGAAGTATGTGAAAGCCACCTTTCATGAGAAGGATAGTCACACAACGACGATCCTTGAGAGAGTTCACACATACGTGTGTGGTCCTTTCTCAGTTGCTTCGACAGCAAAGAACAAGTATTATGTGATCTTTGTTGATGATTTCTCTCGAAAGTGCTGGATCTTCTTCATGTAGAAGAAGAGCGAGATATATTCAAAGTTCGTGAATTCAAGGCATTGGTTGAGAAGGAATCTGGGAAGCATGTGAAGGCTCTTCGGAGCGACAATGGTGGTAATCTATCTCAATGACTCAAGGTCTTTATAGCCACGTAAGGGATTCGGAGAGAGCTCATCGCACCCCATAACCCACAGCGGAACGGGGTGGCTGAGCGGAAGAACAGAACGATCGTGGGTGCTGCACGGGCGATGTTGCATGATCAGGGCCTACCCCTTCACTTGTGGGCTGAGGCATGCAATACAACAGTGTATGTGCAGAACTGTTGTCCTCACAAGATTCTTGGCATGAGTACACCGGAGGAGGCGTTTTATGGCAAGAGGCCTGATATTTCTCATCTGAGAATTTTTGGCTCACTTGTCTACATGCATGTGACGAAGGACACCAGAAGGAAGCTGGATTCGACCGCAGAGGTTGGAATATTTTTGGGGTACACTGATACACCTCACAACTATCGGGTGTATTTTCTGCACACGTAAGATCAAGTAGCGACGGATATTAACTTCAGAGAAAGCCATGAAGTGTTCGCTCGAGAGGGAGCCACACTTGCATGCAGATGAGGAGCTATTAGTTCCTAAGGATGAGCCTCAGGATGTGGATCAACCACAAGAGGAGGTTCATGGAGTGGAAGAAACCACTCATGCAACGCCAAACATCAGAGGGCGAAATCGCACTACAGAAGCTGAGCAACTGAATCAAGATGCAGAAAAGGTTGTAGGACCACCTACAGCACAGCGCAGACAGAGACAGTCACCGGATCGGTACACTGGATACATGGCTCTTGTGAGAAAATGTGTCGTGACGGAGCCATCCTCTTTCGAGGAAGCTGTGGAGGAGCCCACATGGGTAGATGCCATGATCGAAGAATATGATTCAATCGTCGTGTGCCTGCATGGGAGATTGTCCCAAGACCGGAGGGGGAATCGCGGTGGGTTCAATGGCGGGATCTACAAAGTGAAGCAGCAATTGGACGGGGAGTGTGTGGAGGAAGTACAAGGCAAGATTTGTTGCCCGAGGCTTTTCACAGATAGAGGGGATCGATTATGAGGAGACCTTTGCACCTGTCGCAAGGTATTCTTCCATACAGACGATCCTAGCTCTCTCAACGCAGATGGGGTGGCACATTCATCAGATGGATGTGAAGACTGCGTTCCTCAACGGGGTCATTGAGGAGGAGGTGTACATAGAGCAGCCCAAAGGTTTTGAGATCTTTAGTAGTGAGTCGCATGTGTGCCGACTCAAGAGAGCACTGTACGGGCTGAAGCAAGCACCTCGTGCCTGGTACACACGGATAGACAGTTATTTCACCGGACTTTGATTCTCCAAGAGTGAGGCGGATCCTAACCTGTACAATATTGTGGTGGAGGGGAAGTTGCCGATCATTGTACTGTATGTAGATGATCTGATTTTGACGGGTGATGAGCTGTTGATACTTCATGCAAGGAGGACCTTGCTAGAGAGTTTGAGATGAAGGACTTGGGCCTCCTTCATTATTTCGGGATTGGAGATTTGGCAACATAGTTGAAGACTGTTTGTTTCTCGTGGTAAGTATGCCCGGGAGATTCTAGAGAGGTTCAACATGCAAGGCTGCAAGCTCGTTGATACTCCTCTTCCAGGTGGTTGGAGGAAGGAGGATGCTACTTCAGCAGAGGTAGTGGATGCCACTGTCTATCGACAGTTGGTGGGGTCGCTTATGTATCTGGTCAATACATGACCCGATATATGCTATGATGTTAACCAGCTTTCGCAAGCTATTGTTAAGCCTACCAAGCTCTTCTGGAAGGTAGGAAAGCATGTATTGTGTTATCTTAGTGGCACATCGGGATATGGTCTGTGGTACATATAGGAGGATGGAGCGAAGCTTTCCGGCTTCACTGATGCAGATTGGGCAGGGAGCCCAACGGACTAAAAGAGCACATCCGGAGGAGTTTTCAGTATCGGGTCGACAGTAGTTTCCTGGTACAGCAGGAAGTAGAGATCTGTGGCACTCAGTTCAGCAGAGGCTGAGTACATGGCAGCAAGCTTGGCTGCATGCGAGGCTATTTGGATGAGGAAGATCCTCGTCGGATTGTTCGGGTCACACTTGGAGCCTACTGTGATTTATTGTGATAACCAGAGTTGCATTAAAATCTCGGATAATCTAGTATTTCATATAGATCCAAACACATCGACATCGTACCATCATATCAAAGATTTTTGTCAAGCAGAGAATCATGTTACTTACATATGTTCCCACGCTGAGGATCGTGCTACCGACATCTTTACGAAGGCACTCACAGGAGCAAGTTCGAATTCCACAGAGGCAGGATAGGGGTTGCAGATAATCCATATCTTGCTGAGAGGGAGTGTTGAAAATGCAACAAGATAATGGAGCTTAGTGAAATGAAGTCGCCTTCACTAAGTGGGCCCGCAGGCTATTTTTGGCGCAAAGTCTATTTTTAGACTATGTCTATTTTTAGACATATGGAGCATGGTCCAGGGGTTGCAGTATGTTATTCTTGGAGTATTGGTCATGTTGGTAAAAACAGATGGACCTCTATTTTTAGACATTTAGGTCGAAGTCTATTTTTAGACTGCCTATCCTAAAAATAGGGAAGTCAAATATTATTTACCCTTAATAATATTTGGACTCTAAACTTCAGCTTACTCTCTTGGAGCATTTCAGTTCGAGCCTTGGAAGTGGCTCATGCATCTGACAGAGGAATTACGCTATTCCTAGGGGTTTGGTGAGCTCATGCATGGTTGACTTCAGTTAGGACTTCAGTGGCAGAAGTTTGGTGGAGTTGATGAGACAGCTGGTGGAGTTGTGTTCGGTTTAACTTAGTTGAACTAGTTGAGATTAGTTTAACTAGCTAATCAACTAGTAATGAGTGGAGTGAATTAAATATTATTTAATTCACTAATTATTAACTCATTATTCAACTCAAGAACACATCAGTTCACTACAGTGCATGGACAGTTCAGTGGAGACCAGTGGAAGAGGTAGATGTAAGGGTGAGTTTGCTATTAGTTGTGACAGCAGTTGTGCATGAGATTTTGCACAAGCATTGGAGGAGATTGCCAGTGATGATTGTGCAGTTGGAGCCAGTGAGATTCGAACTTGGATCTCTCATTAGACCAGCCTTGATTGCGCAATAGAGGCAGGCAATTAGTGGATGAGTTTTGAACCCGTGACTTGTTCAAAACTGAGCTAGTTTGTGTGTAACTATTGGAGACAGTACTGAGTACTTGTGAGGAGTATTGTACTAAGATTGTTACATGTTTATCTTCTATTATAATATACAAATAGATGGGGGTTTTCATCTATAAGCTTTCCCCATTACATATTGTTTTTATGTGCGCATGCGACTGTTTCTATTTCCGCAAATTGATGATTGATTGTAGAAGAGGTTATGTGTTATACATCAATTCGAATTAATGTATGATCAGGATAATCTCAGTGGATAAATCTTCATTATTCAGCAAATTTCTACATCTTGGCCTCATCTTTCCTGGTTAATTATAAAACTTAATTTCTCAAAATTGATTCACCTTTATCTTATTTGGTATTTTTCTAAAGGTCACCATGGTTGAATCTTCGGATTCAGATCACTCCTCTTCTGAAGGAACTCAAGAGCCTACCCATGAGATTCCACAATTTCCACATGGGCCTCTTGAAGCTCAAGGTGCCGAACTTGGAATTTCCATAAATGTCCAATCGATGTCATCTCGGTCACCACATGACAAGTGGCTTTCATCATCATTTGAGGATCCTGAGCCGAAAAGTCCTGAACCTTTTGCACAGTTTACGATCTTTCCTCCAAATCCTCTCTACGATCCATTTGTGATATCTCCCGACCATATGTATAGTCCTTTTGACTGTCCCAACATACCTTTAGGTGCTTATCCTATAGCATCTCATACTACTACTCATTAGTTGTTTCCACCAGACATGGCATCAAATGCCGATGAAATTCCATTTGTGAGTAATCGTCAAAGTATTCCTTCGAAAAATTCTGCATCCCATATCCCAGAAGTTGACATCACGTCTACGTTCCCTCCAGAAGGTTTTCCATATGTCTCCACTCCTCATGATCAAGGGAGTGGGACGAGTATTCCCTCTAGTCAAATCGCACCCACGCTTCCACCCAGGTATACTTCTCTCAGAAACCTTGTTTCGGGAGCCTATGGTGCTACATCCTTATTTCACTATCCCATTTGGTCAACGATCATTCCCCCATCGTCCAGTCCATTTGTCTCAAATGTGGCTATCGTTTCGTAACCTGCTTCACAACTTGCAGTTTCTATAGGTCAAATGACCATTTTTCTAGGATCATTTGCTCCCTTGTCATTATCCACGATCACTGTGGTTCCACCTTTGAGCTGAAAATATGCGGTTTCATTCATGCTTGGGTGGAAATCGCATACTTTATATGTACCTCCCTCTTCGGGTGGGGGAAATCTAAACTTCGAGACTGTATCGGGGGTGGGAAAACCTACCGCTAGTCTTAGTGGAACTCTACTTTCATAGCCAAAAGGTGCTACCGTAGCAACCTCTCTACCGGATGGTGAACCTACTTCATCTCAACTTGTTTATTAGCAGCCCCACATGCATTACCCTCAAGTTCAAAAACCCCATGTGCACCAACCAAATGTATAATATCAGTATGTTCAGCAACCAAACATACAATATTAGTATGTTAAGCGACCGAACGTATCACAATTGTATCTCCAGCAACCCCAAAATCCATTGGATGATGTTGCAACGAACCCTCAGTTTGGTCCTCACATCCAATCTGGTCTGAAACTTCTAGGACAAACTGGAACTCACCCCAATAATCCTGGTGTCCAATACCAACAAATACATCAAGGTCATTTCCAACACCCCCAGAAGCATGAGTCGTATCAATAGACCCAACAGGGTGGTTATCTTCAGAAGGGGACGCATCAATAGCCCCAGCAAGGACCATACATTCAAAAACTGTTGCAACATGGTATCAGCAACCCCAGCCACAACAAGTTCCCTTCCCATATATACCTTATCAACAACAGTTGGGACAATTCGGCCATTATGGTCATAATCAACCCTATGGGGGAAGAACCCATACCAGCAAGGTTGGAACCCGCAAATGGGTAACTTCCAAAGATCGTTTTCTCCTCATAGCCCCCTGTTGCCATTCCTGGCTACATTGGAACTATCGAATGTGTCTAAATTGACAAATGACCCCATCCAAAATATGTTGCATTGGCCTCCAGTTCCAACCAAAATTCCTGGATATTGTCCAAATTTTGAAGGAAAATATGGGGAAGACCCCCAATCCCATGCAATGGCGTACCATTTATGGTGCTCTTCCAACTCTTGGGTTGATGATTCAATTAATCTCTTTATTTTCTAGTGCACTTTGACAGGTGCCACTACCAAATGGTACATCAAACTTCCTCGTGGTAACTTTTACAATTTAAATACCTTGGCCATCGACTTCCTCACCCATTTCTAGTTACATGTCTAGTATGAGACCAATACCCATCTCTTGAAATCATTGAAGCAGTCAATTTCTACTCATATCTCATACCATATCCATGAATGGAGGTGCAGGCGCCACCTTATTAAATTCGATATCCCTAATAAATTGTTGACAGAGTGGTTCACAAAACCTTTTGTTCATAAAATCGTCAAATATCTCGCTATGGGTGGTTGTGTGACAAAAAAGGAAGTCATAGCGTGCACTCAGTGTCTAGATTTAGTATATTCCCAATCTAGAACTTTATATGAGATTTTGCCTAATGCACCACGACCTTCAACCGATCCAACATCATCCAAATCTCCTGTTGACGATGAAATTCATATATTGGCCCATACTGCGAACAATACACCTAAGGCTTCTTTGAAGTCCAAGTCTACTTCTGCCATTGCTCCCTCCACTCCTTCGAACAATTCGAAGAATCCTGGTAAAACTTGCGAGGTTAATGTTTTTCATTCTGCCGCAACAGAAAATTCCTCAAAAGGTAAAAGAAAGGGAAAGGTAAAGCTAAATCTGACACCCCCAAAAAGGATTCCACGAATTTTTCCACTAACGATGCTGTAAGCGTAAGCCCAAGTATCCTTGATTGATATGTGATGAATATCATTATACCAAGGATTGTCCTCAGTGTGTTGAATTCTCTCGTCTTCTTAAAGGGGGACCTGGGACACCGACTACCTTGAAATAACCATTTCATTCTTAGTATATGCAAATGATATATCAACCCCAGTCTTCTGCCTTCGCAAGCTCTCAAGTCTTTATGGTTGTTACATAACCTATTTCTGTTGCCACTTGATCGAAAGAGTACTCGAATCCTTCGAAAGTTTCCGTGGAAAAAGATGTTTCAGATATTCCTTCCTCTTCCACTCCTAGTTATGGTCCTCTCCATATTGAGAGAGCTAATAGTGATTCCATTTTCTGACCACCTCCTAAGGGTGTTATTTGTAAATCATCTTATAATATAAACGCGTGAGTTTCCCAGAACAATAACATCATAGAAGATCTAGCTCAAGCACCATCAATGATGTTGGCCTTGGAAGTCCTTCAGTCATGCATATCACAACAGGATTCACTATTGTCTGCTATCAGGGGAATTTATCCTGTAGATTCAAATCTTATTACTTTTGACATTGAGAATCATGTTCCGCGGCTCCCATCACAGGTATATTTCCTTATCCAAGTCATTGTGATGGGTAAATCCATTCATCAAACTGTCGTTGATGAAGGTGATTCCATCTACATCATGTCTGTTGTGTGTTAGAAATCCATTGGCTCTTCTACCTTAATTTAGTCTTGCAACACTTTGGAAGATTTCAGCGGCAGATTCTCTCGATCGGATGTATTCTGAAATCCTTGCCAATTCAGTTGGAGTGTAAAACGGTGAACCTAGAAGTAGAGGTTTTAGATTCCAACCTCAATTACAACCTTCTTCTTGGACGTAATTGGACCCATGCGATGATTTGCATGGTCTCTACCCTTTTATGTGTTCTCTGCTTTCCTCATCAGGGGAATATAGTCACTGTTGATCCACTTGATTTATTTTCCCCAGATTATTCAACTGCAAATGTACCATATGTTGGTAATACCTCTACTCCTTATGAGAGTGTTGACCTGGATATTTTCAATGAATATTCCTTCATGGGAGTAGTTCCGCTCCTACATCCTATTATCACCTCCGTTAACATGATATCATCTAATCCAGATCTATGGATTGTTCCTAGTCCCAACCATCTTGACAGTTTTTGTGACGCTATGCCCCTCAGCCCTGCAGAAAAAATGTATCAAAGAATTATTCTAGCTTCTGGGGCTGCTTCCAAATCCAATGATAATATGGTTTTATCTCTGAACATGTATTCATTGTCTCCCTGGTTTGGTTCTTGGGATTCAATTGATCCATTGGATGAGATATTTCCCACTGACAATAATATCGTAGAAGTTATGTCTCTCAAAGAAACCCCTTGGGATGATGGTCATCATAGTTCCTATTTTCTCCCAAGCCTTAGTGAAGTCTTTACTTTTCTGGAAACCCGTGTTCTGTCTGAAATTTCTAGCCCACTTCAACATCCCATTCTGGTTCATGAAGTGTTTCCCGAATGAAAAATGGGTAACATTTCTGCCACCATTCAAATCAAAATCTCTATGAAACCAAGGATTGTTGAGAATTTTTATCTTGAGGCTTATTTTTCTCCTGCTAAGATCAAGATTTACATTGCTTTCTTCAAAATTCATGCCCCGCCCACTCCCTTCGACCCTATTTTTACCGTTTGGTAATTTTCCCACAAGGGCATTATTTCCATGCTTCATAACCATTACTCGGCCATGGGGCATGGTAACTTCATCATTGCTATGAAATTTCTCACAAAATTGGCCGAGGTAATGCCTACAAGCAATATCAATGGCAGAACATTGGGATTATTTCTGTTAGTTATGACAGAAATTGCTCATTCGAGTCTTGTATTGGACTCCATCTATGAAGTATTATCCTTGATCACAAGTACAATAATTTGTACATTAGTGTGATTTTATATTTTTTGGTGAGAATTTTTTCTTTCCAGACATGTTTCTTTTGCTTACCTTGTGTTCCACTTGGTTTGCAGATGTCATCGAACCATTATGTCGGTTTTGCTGATGGTGCTTTCTGTAGCACACAAAACTTATCTTGTGCAGAATGGGCACTATTTTCCCCTGACGATGATTTGGTCATTCTACAAGGTATTTGTATGGGTCGAATAAGTAATAATATTTCCAAATATAGTGCATTCATCGAGTTGTTATCAGATGCAATTGCTCTCGGTATTAGAGACTTGGTTGTGAAACTAGAATCACAACTCATTGAGTTACAATTAAATGGTTATTATTCAGTAAGAAACCCTCAAATTTTTCTCATATATTTATGCGTTATATTATTGGAAATAAATTTTTATTATATCACATATCAACACATTCCACGAAATATGAATACATTAACAAATACATTGGAAAATTATGTATTAGATCGACATTTGCAACATATGTGAAAAACCAAACCAATCATCATGATGTAAATACACTTTGCAACAATAGAAACATGCATCTATATATGTGTGTGTGTGTGTGTGTGTGTGTGTGTGTGTGTGTGTGTGTGTGTGTGTGTGTACACACACACACACACACACATATATATAGATACACACACACGCACACGCACACACACACACACACACACACACACACACACACACATATATATATAAGTTTGTTACATCAAAATCTCAAAAAATATGTGTTCCATGACACAATGGCTCCACGAGCCTACATCAATGCAGAAAATAAAGTAAAGGCAGTTATCCACCCACATGGTGCTCATGGTAGCAAGTGACTGCCCAGATTACTCGCCATAGTAACTGAAAAAGTTTGTCCTAGAGTCCTATGGTGTGCCTTTGGAAGCGTACTGGTATGTCTTCAAAATTCATGTATTATAGAATTCCTCTAGTCAGGCCCTCCAGGTTATACTCAATATCTACGATTGGGTTTTCTCCCTCCTCATAAGGAGAATCCTCGATCGGACGTGCTACCCTCCTCGCAATCGGGACATACATGTAGGTCTCTATGGTCCAACATCTAAAAAATAATAATAAGTTTAAAACTCATAACACATAACACAAAAAAAAAAAAAAAATTAAAAAAAAAAATTCCAAAAAAAAAAAATTTACTTGCATTAGACCATTGTCCACCTGGTGAAAGGGGAAGATCTAGATCTTCTTGGAAAACCATACCGGCATATGAATAGTCATCTACTACAATTATATAATGGTGTAACAAACTAAAAAACACTATCGGGAAATGCATTTGTTGGCCACCTCCATGATGAGGCATAATATCACACCATATGAGTATACCTGAAGCTTCTATTACTGAAACAATGGCACTTTCTCCAGGAAGAAAGTGACCAATATGGACACATACCCAATTTTTTTTAGCCACCTCGTTCTGTACTTTGTGAGTTGGATTTTCATGTTAGCCAATAGTCCCTCACACCAGTTGAGCATATTGAAGGCAAGTGACAATCTATAGTTTACTAAAATTAAGACTTTGTTGCCTCATGCAACACCTGGGCCCCAGCTACATGAGCCATAGTGTGCAAAATCGTCCTCAAAGGTAGATTGGTGATAGTTTTGATATCCACCTTTCCACTTGAAGTCTTTCGAGCACTAAGACAATGTCTCCAAATGACCACGTTTGTGCTCTCACCCCTAGTATGAGCTCTAAAGAGTATAATTCTCTCTCCTCTCCTGGACAATCTAATGATGAAATAAATATCCGAAATATCTATTTCAAGCTCTTGGTCCCCAATAATGAAAATTTGGAGATCTACATCCCATAACCCAATGAGATGTTCCAATAGCTCAAGTTGAGCTCTCAGCCTTGAGGTTTGAATGAACTTGAATAATCCACAATTACTTAAGGCATTGTCGCAATGTGGATCTTGGAGAGCTTCATGGTATTCTGCCTCATGGCCTCTTTCTTTCCATTCAATAACTAGTTTTGGCGAAAACACCTACAAAACATCCATAAATGATAAATTAGGAGTTTTCATCAGAGAAAAATTGGAAACAAATCATTGAAAATGGAGAAATTTCACGTTTTTAACTCTTCTTTGCATTCAACATGCCTGTCAAAATTGAAAATCACTGACGGTGCACCGACCTAACAGGCTATGAGCAATCGGCGTGGGTTCGATAGGTCAAACCCATGATGATCGTCCGCGACATAGAGCTTTAAAATATCCTCCTAAATCATGAAATTTCCAACTAAAATGACTTTAAAATGGAGTGAAAATGCTGAAAAAAGGTAGAGCTCTTACTTGCAACTGACAGCTCGTCAAATGGTGTCCTAGATCGGCCACACCGCTTGTCTAAAGATCAGAGGAAAATGGGGTAAAATGTGCTTCTCCAATTTACCGAAAGTAGAATGGTAAAAATGTTTCACTTTTTGTCTATTTATAGAAATTTAAAGATATTTTTACCAATATTTTATTATTTTTCTCGATATCAGTGATGTGTGGTTCTCTTTATGCAGCAACAAGATATTTTTATGGTGGCGGTAATCATTTTTTACTATTGTAACAAGTTTTGTTTTATCTCTTTTTTGGATTCGTTAAAAATAAACGAAAAAGGAACCCCTTTGAGTCATCTTTAAGCCCTTTTATGACTCTTGAAAACTGAAAATATCACTGAGCACTTGTCATTTCAAACTTGTTAAATTAAATGAATTGATGTGGTCTCAGTATACATTTACCCCTTTTTTGGGCTGATATTTACTATTTATGAAAATTTAATACCTTGATAAAACATGGTTAAGAGGTTCTCTCAGCTACTGTTTTCTACCTTTTCAGATTTGAGGGACGATTTATGAAAAGGGACCTGATGGAGTTTTATTTTCATTTCTTTTTCAAACTCCTAAACATGAAAAATGCACCGAGTAAGTCTTCCATTAGACTCGTAAAATATTAAATGACGAAAGACTTGTCACCATGACGAGATTGAGTTACTCCTTCCTAGGGCTCGTTAAATTACTAATATGGATTCATTCAAATAATGAACTTATACGCTAATAATATGATATCGTCTTCATGCTTTCTATAAAAAATAAAGAGGTACACGTTAGCACTAACAGGAAAAAATTGAAAGTGGAACATCCTATCTGTTTTTAGGCAGCATGTCGCTCTTGAACATGACACTCATATGCTTGTTTGTGTTAGGTTTGGGATATCCTTCATTCTTCACTTATCTTCCTGGGTTTGGGAAATCCATTTGCCTCTTATATGATCGCCATTTTTTGTCATCATGACCTCTGATCATATTTTGAGTCAAATGTTGCAACACTCCAGAGTCATGTCATCGATATGTTCAAGAGAAGTCTTTTTGGTCGAAGTCACACATCCTTCGCTTATTTTACCCTCTCTACCATATTCCTGAATCATTCCTATCATCCTAAGAAATCCTTTGTTGATGTAGGAATCATTATCTCCCTCTTTTGACGAATCACTTCCTATCGACTTTAGCTCATTATCTAGGAAGGTGATTTAGAGCCTTCTTTTCATTACCTTAGAGCTTTCATGCCTCGATGACAAGATCTTTGTGTTCGACAACAGGTTCACGTCATTTTCCTTCAATTGAATGATTATGTAAGTGTTCGACTTCAAATCATTTATTCACACTTGCAGATTTTGTTGTTGTACCTTGAGGATCATCATCATCATTGGTGGTTTCTCTCATGTTTGTTAACGGTTTACATCATTGACTGGTAATCAGGTTGTTTCTACCATGTTCAACATCAGTGCATCTATTCACATGGTTAGATTCATATAGTGGATAGATTGAGATATAGACGAAGACCATGGGTCATATTTGTTGTTATCCAGGTTGTGTGGAGTTATTGAGTATTCATGATTGTACACATGATCCTTTCTATATAGATGGTTGCAACAATATCGCAGATCCATTTCCATGACCTCCTTCAGATGGATGGTTGCGACCATGCCATAGGTTCATGTGTTATTTGATGCCTATTCAGAGATATGTTATTAGGCATATTCATATTAGAGTTGTCATATATTGTATTGTGTTTGATTTGGCAGGTTTCCTAGCGGTATTCCAAGTCCTTGCCTTGGTTTTTAAGGAATTTCACCCATCACTCCTTGTTCTGCCTTCATGCTTTAGGGGGCATCTGTTACACAGTAATTTTTTACCCCGTTCACTTCTCGTCCCTGATATTGAAGTGCCCTGTCATGACTATGCAGCATATCCACCATAGATATTACATCAAGATATCCTTTGAAGACTAAAAGAAAATTTCCCTGAATAATTTTTGAAGAAGCCTAGCTCAAATCCTAAAGTTATGGATCAGTGCACTTAGCCAGTTGCTTGCCCGTGCTGATGGAAGATTGCAACACTTTGAACTCATGCTGCCAGCACACTTCTGATGGGAAAATTGTGCTGGATCAGTGCACTAGAAGCTTCCAGAACGAAGAGCTTGATGTTGTTCGGTGGAGATATGGACGAGCTCTCTCATTTGGAGCTCTTGATCTTATCAATAGGGGATTTTCCCTTGATAAGTGGGCCCTTCCTCCTTTTATGGAATCCTAACTCCCTCTCCCTTCCTATAAATTTAATCCCGTCCCTCCACAATTGGTTGGTCATTGTTGGCCTGGTCTAATCATTAATCCTTTGTATCCCTATACTGTGATAATGCCTAAATTTTAGAAGGATTTCTTGAAGAGCCTCGGTTTGGACTTGGACATCATCAAAGGGAGGCCTCCAACATCAAGGCCACGATTGCAAGCTTGCTCTTTTATATTATCAATAACACTTCTGGTGTTTTACTTTCCATATTTGTTTTGATATATTTACAAGTAGCCTAACGCACCTTGATCTGTTAGGTAGTTTGTATTCAATGTATGCTATGTTTTGTGTTACATTTTTTGTTGTCTCTTAATATCCTACAAATATTCGAAAATCACAAACAACAAGGAGCGAACATGAAGGATCATGGATCAAGGTCTTCATCGAAGGATTGAACGATGGCATCAAGAAATGACCAAAATATTTACTCGCTTTTTAAAGAAAGGGGTTCCCTTCCATTGGGATGACGCTACTCAAAAAGAATTTGATGCCTTGAAATATGTTCTGATTCAGGAATCCTTGTTGTATCCCCTATATTACCAACATTAATACTTCATGTATCTCACTGTCACGGTTACTATCATCGCTATGGTATTGGTCCAAGAGGAAGATGTAGGGACTGAACATCCTATATATTATTTGAGTAAGAACTTGAATGATACCAATATCAAATATACTAATGTAAAAAATTTGGATTTGTAGGTTGTCCAAACTATCCAAATGTTTTACCATTACATACTACTACGCAAGACTATATTTGTTTCTAAATGCAACCCAATGAAGTACATATTGTCATGAAAATTGATGGCGGGAAAGTACTCCAAGTGGATTGTCATATTCCTCCAAGCGTTTGATTTTGAGTTCATCAAATCCAAGTTGAATAAATCCTTATTTTTTGCTGAGCTAATTTGCAACCTTCCCATTACTGAAACTAAAACAGCGTCTGGTGATTCTATTCCAGGCAAGTCTTTGTTCCTAATAGCGTCAACTGACCCATGGTATGGAGGAATTATCATATATATCCAAATCCAGACTTTCTGGTTCGATACTTCTCTCTCTGACCAATGACGTATCTGATATTAAGATAAACATTATATTATAATCGATGACACCCTTTATCACCATGGTATCGATACAGGTTTTCGAAGGTGCCTCACTCATGATGAGATTGAGAAAGTCTTGAATGAATGCCATGTTGGAGCATGTGGTGGTCATATGTATGGTTACATCATCGCATAAAATATCATGCATGATGGATACTTTTGGCCTACTATGTTTCATGACTGCATCATCATTGTTCAAAAGTGTCATGCCTACCAGATATACGATTGTAAAACCCATACTCTGCCTGATCCTTTACACCCTGTTATCACTATTTGACCGTTTATGAAATGGGGCATTTATTTCATGATATGTAACCCTCACTCGGAAAGGGGGCATGGCTATATTATTATAGTGGTTGACTATTTTACCAAATGTGTTGAGGCAATGCCTACAGATAATAATATCGGTGAAATAACGACTCCTTTCATTTTTTATCATGTTATTGCGAGGTTCTATGTAACATAGGCCGTAGTTATAGATCATGGGAAAAATTTTCGTAACCACATGATGTATGAATTGACTACCAAGTTGTACCTCTCTCAAGAGAGTTCAACTCCCTACTACCCTCATCATCATGGGATATATATGCTTCCGCATCATGGGATATATATTCTCCAAATGGCGAGTTAGTGAGTTTACAAGGGATTTGTATCCATCGTTGTACAAATAATATCGTTGATTATAGCGTAGTGATTAAATTATTTCTGAGGCTATTTATCATGTTATATGATGTATAATTATCAAACTCGCTTAAAAAATTGTAGTACTACAATTAACTAATGTCTATTCAGTTAGAAGTCCAAGTGTGATTCATATGTTCTTTTTGCCTTCTGGAAATATACTTTTGATTTCATCCAATATCAACAAATTTCTAAAAATATAAACACATTGACATATGCATTAGCTAATCATGTTTTAGATATACATTTGAGAAACATGTAAATTAAAATTCAACACACATCACATACATTGAATGAGATAACAGAAAGCATAAGAAACACCGATAGGTAGATATATATATATATATATATATATATAATTTGTGCCTGAGATGCATATGACCACACAGTTTTTCATATCAAAAATATTCATGAATTATATAATATGGCTATAAGCCTCTTGGTGGACTAATCATAGTGCTCATGGTAGCACGCCATTTCACGAGTCATCTTTCATAGTAGTCAGATGATACGTTTAGGAACACCAATAGTATGTCGCATCAGTATCATAGGAAGTTGGTCGACCCTAGTCTCAGATATGACATGGGTCAACCCCTCCATGTGATGCTCAACCTGCAAGGGTATCGACCACATTGAGATCTTATAGTACCTCTCATCCTGCTGCAACAACATGTACTGTTGTTGGGTCCTGCTGTGGGTCTACTGAACGCAGAAGATAAGAAGAACCCATACGTCGAATGGGTCCAATATTTTCATGTAGAAATCAATAGTTTAGTCTCGGATACATCAAAATCACAAAAAAATTGTAAAACTTAAAAAATACAAAAATTATTAAAATGTTTTATTTTACCTATGGAATCCCATCTCTCAGCATCAGGAAGCATGAGATCTAGGTCTCTACAAAAATCCATCCCTACATATGGATAATCCTCTATCATAATGAGTTGCATGCGTAGCCATCTGAAGAAGACTGGTGTGAAACTCATTGATGATGGACCTACATGTCTTGACATGAGATCCACCCACCTCCTCATCTATGGGACTCTCAGATATGCGGGCTTGAGTGAAATATGTTGTGTCCTGAGCAATGGAATCCATTCTAAGGAAAATGAAATAAATATTGAACCATAAACAAAGTTCTTCAACCGTCCTATTCTTTCATGTTTATCAGTAATCCCTTGATCCAGTTGAATACTATTATCTCTGTACATTCTAGAGCGTATTTCATGTATGACCTTTTGGACAAATATAAAGTAGAAATGGAAAAAAATATAGAAATAATGAATAGAATCATCCTCAACGGTAATTGGAATACATGTTTTATCTCAATTTTCCCATCCTTGATCGATTTATATCAAGGTATACAATGTGCATTGATGTAATATTTGACTATCTCTCCACCCCTTCTCGCACATGAGAATGAGATGGGGACACCTCTCCTTGATAAACCAATCAAAAAGTATATGTATTCCACATGTATCTCAAGCATATGCACTCCAATTTTGAATGCATGTGCCTGAATATCCCATGGTCACACAAGATATTCTAACAACTCCATTTTTTGCCTCATACTAGGAATCCATAAGAATTTCAGTAGCCCAAAATTCCTTAATTCTTGGATGGTGGCGGGATCAATAGTTGCATCTATATATTTTACTTCATGTTCTCTTTCTCACCATATTAAATTCATTTTTCTCTGATGAATACCTTAAACATGACAAGAAGGATCATTAGGATGAAATTATGAAATTCATGCAAAATTTTGGGAGAATTTTGTGTGAAAAAGACAAAACCACTTTGTGAAATGTGCCCAACACACCCTACTAAGGGAAAATAGTGCACGACATTGCCCTAGCCATTGTAAATTACCCCTATCCAACGCTCCTTTTGAATTTACAAGGGTGCGTTGGAGGTAGGGCGAAAAATTAGAGCCCTAGAGCTCCCAAAAAATGAAAAAAAAAAAAATTGCAATTAAATGTCAAAATGGAAGCATGAGAAGAAAGATGAAGGTTATAGCTCCTACCTGGAAGTGATGATGCTTGAAATGATCCAATATATTGGTCACAATCAGAATATCGGGGGGGGAATACTCAAAACTCACTCTCCAAGAGGTAAAATATGAAATGGTAAAAATAAGTTATTTTTTGATTATTTATGGTAATTTTTACAATTATTTTATTAATATTTTAATGTTTTGATTTAAATATGATTCAATTTTATCATGAAATAGGTATTTTTAATATTTTGGTGGTGTTATGAGCAGGTTGATAGTTTTCTAATATATTTTATCGTGTTTTGAATCGAAATAGATCATTTTGATCAAAGAGCACACTTTTATCACTTTTTTCAGGTTATGTAAACCTACGAAAAAGGAACCCCCTAGGGTCCTCTTTCAACTCTCTTTAGACTCCCTAAACATGAAAGTATTGTTGAGAACTTTTGTTTTTGAACTCTTTAAACCTAATGAAAATATGTTTACTCAACATATGTTTAACAATTTTGTCGCGTCTAGTCAATAGGCCTGCAAATTGGATCAATTCACATCCGTGAACACCTTGTCATCATCCCTACACAAAGCCCTAAGAAAGACCTTTCCAAATCCTTGATTTTTTGGGTATGACTACTTCAAAACAATGTTTTTAAGGCCCAATGTACCCTGTCCCTTTATTGATATGTGTTCAAAAACATGTTTCTTCATTATGCTCAAGCGTTGATCAAAACCAGGTTGTCCCTTGTTGGGGGTGCATTGATTCTAGAAATTCGGGAAAATTAAAAATAATCCCGAAGCTTCCTCTTCAAAAGATTCCAAGAGTTGTTTTAACCATTTACCTTGGATAAGAAGCTTAAATCCTATCGATCCTACCTTGGATATTTCACATCTTATCCCTTGAGCTCATCCTCTGATCTTAAGTGGATGTCAAGCTTAGATTGATAAATGGATAAGAATTCCTAAACTACCACACTCTCCTATAAATTTACTGCCATCCTCAACATCAAGGTTGGCTTTTGGGTATTGATCATGACCTCATGCTACTACCTTGAATCTAAGAGAGTCACCATATTCATGTATTAGGGTGACATTGACGTGTGCTTTGTGACAAAGAAGGACAAGTCAACTTGGGGAGATCTCTACAAGATCAACATTATTTTTAGTTGTAAACTCTCTCCTATTTATATTAATTCAAAGAGTAGATTGTTTTCCTATATGTGTTATGTCATGGTCACATTCATATATTTCAATTCCTCTGTAACGTACACCTCCCCTCACATCTACCCACTTTCATTGGCTTACCCAGGTAAACATGAGATGAGGGGAATTTATGACCAGAATCAACCTCCTAGGCGACCTTAAGGAAACAGAGACGAAAAAAAACCTTGTTGACTTCCCTAAAGTTCCACATGACCCTCCATGATTAACCTGACCCCTCCAGCTATCCATGCCCTAAGGAAACCTGACTTCTCCATGAGTTTTACCCCCATTTGCTCCCTTTCCAAGTCAACTGTGTGACTGGAAACCCCCAGTCACTCCCACAGGCCTGCATCAATGATACTATTGAATTTGTTACTCATTATTGTGCCAACAAATGTGAATTTTAAGTCTAGATTCTAGTGTTGGGGATATACCTATGCCAAGAAATCCCTGTAACTTTCATAATTAATAAATTACACAAGGATTGTGCTTGTAAACCAAAAATTGACACCAGGACTAGGCCTGACCATCCCTAACCGGGACTGAAATTCTGTCAAACACTTGGAAACAATGCATTCTACAGGTCATGAATACAAGAATGAGCATAAGGGACTATAAATTCATATTAAAATTATCAAGAGGATCACCACCCTCTCCCATTAGCTGTCTTAACATTAATTGGGTATTGCATCCATTATTCTTTCAGTTACAAGTAAAAACATGAAATGAACCATGAATAGAACCAATCACATAACCATGCTTATAAATGAAATATACCCACATAAATATCCATAAGATAAAAACCATTAAATCCACATAAATACAAGTATAAAACAAGAGAAAGCTTTCATTAAACAAAGGCAAGAGCCAACCAAGTTCGGGACTTCCACGTACCACCCAACCATAGACATGGCTGAAACAAATATTTCTTTTAGCTAGTAAACCCCATGCCATATTCCAATGATGAATGTGGGATCTCATGGATAAACCAATCCAAAAACAACCAAGGGAATCCAAATGTTAAACCAGCTCCATCTTCACCATACCTTTATCGCACCAAAACCGACACTGAGATCACAAAATCGAACCAATATTGCAATGCCTCCGGATCTCATCACTATCCTTGAGTAATTTTCCATCTCATTATCTCTTGGATTTACCATAATCCACACTGGATCACTAGGCCCTTACTAAGACACCACCCTCAGGCTTTACCGTGTATCCTGCCAAAATTGATCAAGGGATTCTTCGGCCTTTGGAAATGTTCTCGATACCACCACCTCAGATTCTGAAAAAGGAAAGGTAAGGCTAAAAACCACCGTCAAAACCTAGAAAAACCATGCTACCAACAACAAAAGAACCAAATACCAACATGGACATATCATGCATGTCAAAACCAACTAGGAAATCATACATCCAATATGTTACCTTCAAGTATTCCTGTTGAAGCTACTTGATCTTTCTCTTCCTCACTTAGTCTTTTTTTTCCTTTCCTTTCCTTTTTCTTCCTTTGCTTGCTTGATCTATTTCTCCTCTTGGTGCTCTTCTCCTCCCTCAGTGTAATTATGAAATTGAATTGACAAAAGGTTCCCAATTGATGCTATGAGGTATTTTTATCATTCATGCCTCTAATTTCTTCAATTTTCCATTATTTTCCTTCAATTTTCTCCACACATGCAACCTGTGACCTTTCACCTTCCTTTTCTCCTAATTTCCTTTATTTTCATAAATAAATGTGCCAAAATAATTTTTTTCTTTTTTAATAGCTTATCCATTTCCTTTGACAATTTCCTCTTAGCCATAAACACATCTAGTGATGCCCACTAGGATATATTTTCCCAAAATTCAACTTGGAATAAGTGTCCCTTAACCGTGGTATTATTTTTTCCTTTATTAACTTTTATTACATGAACTTTTAGCCTAGGTCTGTTACAAAACCCCCCCCTTGGGGAACACCATCCTTGGTGTTAAACCACACCTATACCTCAACAAAACCGCTAAAAATCAAACATAATGCACATGGAGCTTTATAACTTAGCTTAATGTAGCATTTACAATGAATAACCTACTCAAAATAATAATAAAAACCATAATGACAACATGACAATATAACAACCATATCGCTTATGTTATCTTCATAACTTAGTTCATGCCAGTATTTATAATAGCAACAATACATAAATATGTACAAATACCAAAACTGCTTTTCCTCAACCAGAAAACAACGAAGGATACATAACCTGCATCTGATCCACAATCTCCCATGTAGCTTCTTTAAGCCCAAAGTGCTTCCATTGCATTTTAACTTGATTTATGGCTCTGTTCCTGAGCATGAGCTATTTCCTCTGCAATATGCACTGAGGTTCCGACTTTAATTCTCCTTATTTCTCCACCTAAAATATAGACCAAGCAATATCACGATCAACATCCTTAATATACCTTTTAAGTGGTGAAACATGAAAAACATCATGGAATTTCACTATTGGAGGCAATGCAAGTCGATAGGCCATTGGTCCAATTCTCTCAAGGATCTCAAAAGGCCCGTAATACCGTGGTGGTAACTTGGCACATGATCCAATCCTCAAGGAGCTCTTCTTGGGCTTGATGCACAAATACACATGCTCCCCGACCTGAAACTCTTTAAATTCCTTGTCCTGGTCTGCATAAATTTTCTGCCTATCTTGTGCTTCCTTTAGATTCTTATTTATATCCTACATCTCTTGTTCCATTTATTCCAACATGTCTGGCCCAATAAGTACCCTATTCATTGGATCACTCCACTGATGGGAGTATTACAATTCCACCCATATAGTGCCTCGAAAGGAATCATCCTCAATGACTCCTGATAACCATTTTTGTATGAAAAATCAACCAATATAAGTTACTCCTCCCATTTCCTCTGTTGATGCATCACATACATCCTCAACATGTGATCTAGGATCCTATTGACCCTCTTTGTCTATCCATATGTCTCTGGGTGATAAGTTGTACTAAAGGCCAACTCTATCCCCAAACTTGCAAAAATTCCTTCCAAAAATTGGAAGTGAACTTAGCATCCATGTTCGACACAATATTATTCAAAACACCATGTAATCTCACAATCTCCTCGATGATTACCTATGCCACCTCACTAGATGAATATGTAGTCTTCATTGGAATGAAGTGAGCTACCTTTCTCAACCTGTCGACCATAACCATGATAGAATCATGCTACCTCAATGTCCTCACAAGAAATGTAATAAAATCCATGGAAATGACTCCCTTTTCCATTCCAGAATCATAATAGGTTGTAGTAGACCACCTGGATGCTTACACTCTTCCTTCACCCACTAACAATCCAAACATATAGCCATGAAATCTACCACACCCCTCTTCATATTCAACTAATAGTAGAACTTATTCGCCACCGTTAATGTCTTATGATATCCTCAATGACCCGAGTATGAATTGACATGAAATTCCCTCAAGTTAGGATTCTTAGCTCATTGTCATCTGGCACATAGATCTTATCCCAAAATCTCACCAAACCATCTGTCGTTAGACAATAGTATGCATCGTGATCACCTGTACCTATACTTGCACCTGCACCTATACTCTGTTGTAACTTGTTCCTGAGCTCCATATACCTGTTATCATGTTGTCCTGCCTGTAAGATACGATCATGTAAGTTTTTCCCATAGGAACTCATAGCTGCTATATGGTTCACTTATAGTTTCCTACTGAGAGCATCTGCAACCCTATTCTCCTTTCCCTTAATGTATTTGATTTGGAAGTGAAACTCACTAACGGTGGCCAACCATCTAGCTTTCCTGGCATTCAAATTTGATTGGTAAAACAAATATCTCAACCCACTGTGATAAGTCAGTAATATAAATATCCTGCAAAGAAGATAATGCCTCCACATTTTCAATGTGTGAATAATAACTTCCAACTCAAGATCATGAGTCACGTAGATGCTCATTCAATTTCATGGACTCATAGCACACCACATGTCCCTCCTACATAAGGAATCCACCAAGTTGTCTTTTAAAGGCATTTGTAAACACCACAAATTCTTTATTCGGATCTTCAATCTTAAGAACTGGAACATTGGTCAACAACTGCTTCAGCTGCTCTAAACTAGCCGCATATTTTTCTATCCATTCAGACTTCTTACCTTTCCTCTGCAAAGATGTAATACGATATGCAATGTGTGAGAACTTCCTGATGAACCTCCTGTAGTAACCTGCTAATCCAATAAATGACATGAATTCCTCCACATTCTTAGGAGCTTCCCACCCCATGATAGCTCTTATATTTTCTGGATCTACTGTTTTGCCTTCCTTGGAAACAACATGTCCCAAGTAGTGTACCTATGTATAGAATAAAATTCACTTGATAAAATTAAGATATAACTTATTCTCTCTTAGCAATCTAAAAACTACTACTAAATGCTCGAAATTATCTTCCTCATTCTTAGAATATATCAAGATGTCATCAATGAATATAATAAAAAAAATTTCCAGATAAGGATGCAACACACTATTCATAAAACACATAAATGTAGTTGGGGAATTAGTCAAACCGAATGGAACTACAACAAAATCATAATTCCCATACTTGGTATTGAAGGTAGTATTTTATATGTCCTCTTATTTGATGTGTACCTGATGATATCCTAATCTCAATTCGATCTTAGATAAAATTGTTGATCACTTCAACTGATCAAACAAGCCATCAATCCACGACAAGGGATACATGTTCTTGATCGTCACTTTGTTCAGCTGCTTGTAATCAATGCATAACCTGAGAGTGTCATCCTTCTTCTTTATAGACAACATTGGTGCACCCCAAGATGATACACTTGGCCTAATGTATCCATTATCAATCATTTCCTTTAGCTACAAATTCAACTCTACTAACTATAGCATGCTCATCCTATAAAGTGACTTTGATGTTGGTGTTGCCCCTAGTACCAACTCAGTAGAAAAATCCACTTCAATGTGAGGAGGTAACTCTGGAATATCTGTTGGAAACACATCCTGAAACTGCTACAATACAAGATACCTTTGGAATATTTCTGCATCCTCAATATCCTTACCTTGTCACTGGAAACATGCACTGCAAACATCACATAACATTTTCTGCAATTGCGCTTAGCCTGCATAGCGGTGACCATCCTCACTGATGTAGGCTTGTTCTTTCGCTGCAATAATCTCTTTTCTCCATTATCATCTAGGAACTCAATTTACTTGTCATAAAAATATACTTTGGTCCTATGAAGGTAGCATTAATCCATACCAAAAAGCATGTTATACGATCCCAATGGCAGTAAATTCAAATGTGTTGTTGTAGGCATACCATTTAACTCAAATGCACAAGCCCTTACCTAATGGTGAACTCTCTTCTTCATACTTGTAGCCAAATGCACCAACTGAGATTCTGCATTCAGTTCTTTTCTCACGCCACACTTATTCACCAGGTTAGGATTAACATAACTATAATTAGATCCAGGATCAATCAAAATACAAATAACTTGATCATAAAGTGTACCATCCATCTCAAGGATAGATTCCTGGTAATCCACGTGCATGTTGTCCACAACTGCATAAATCTGAGGAATGTTATTACCAACATCCCCAATTGTCTATGCCTCATGTGCACTATAGATCTAGGGTCTACCACCATGATATTACAGACAATCCCTCTTGCGATGATACTTTCCACATATCCAACACTGCAACGATGCTTTACCATCACCTCTAGTTTGTTGCTCTCTTGGCTGCGATCCATGTCCCTTCTCAACTGTACTGAAATTATTGTAAGGAGCCACATTTTATTTCTGACCTGCATCTTGATGTCTTCCCCAGTTTTGTGGCCATCTTCCTTTAGATTTCTCATTTCCTTTCAAATCATGCTTAGGATCAACTTTTCACTTTGACTGCTCATAAAAATGCTTCAACTTTTGAATGGCTTCTTCTAGCGATCTAGGCTCATCAAAATCAATCTGGTATTTGTATGCTACTAGAATCCCACTGATGAATATTTAAACCTTGGCCTTATCCTCTTTGATATTAAGGCACATATATCAACAACTCCAAAAACCTGCTAGTATACTCATCATCTGGCATGGAACCCATCTGCAACTCATAAAACTCCTTAGCTCTAGCATCATAGTACCTCTCTGACATGTACTTCTTCTTGAAGAGCCTCTAAAACTCATCCCAAGTCAATTAATCCTCCTGAATACCTCTAACATTCTTCACATCCTCCCACTAGATATTTTCTTTCCCTTTAAGACTGAAAGTGACTATCTTGGCTTTCATGTTCTCTATATAACTATTCAATATGAATAATTTCTTCATCCCAAGAAACCATGCCTCCACATCTTCTGAATTCTTCATCTCTCCATCAAATGTAGGCGGGTTAAATTAATTGAACTCCTTAGGAAGGTACTCACCCCTCCTATAAGGATGATGATGGTGAATAATATGATGATGTCTCCTGGAAGAGAAACTAGAATGATGCCCATACATACTAGTCCTCCTGTAAGGTGTGTCCAATTTTCTTCCACCTTTAAATTTGTCTGCTCTATCCAATCTATATTGAGACTGACACCTACTACCATAACCTCCATTTGAATTTTCCTCCTACTCTTGATTGATCTTCATCTGTCCCTGTTCTGCAACTCTGACAAGCTCTGATGAATCACTGCATTAACCTCTATATGCTTTTCCTAAGCCCTTGCAAGTCTTTCCTAATCCTTAACCAAATTTTCATTATCTCCCTTACAACTTCTGATCTTTGCCCTCAAGATACTCAATTTATCTGCTACACAAGGAGAATTCTCATCTCCTTGCTTCCCAAATGATATGTAGGGAGAGTCACGGGAGATATATTCTACCATTTTTTTCGTCATCCTTAATTATATTCTTCCTGAAAGTATATCATGTCAGAAAAATAAAGAGATACCAAAATAAAATCCATACCTTATTGATATTTGGGGGAGGCTTATTTCATCTACAAGATCAGTCCACATTAGCATGTACATGTATAATCATAAACCTATCCAGATAATCAGTATATCAACATATACCATCATGCATGACCATACCAACAATATACCTTGATCCCATGCATGGCGATAATAACCTTGACAACATCAGAATTTTCCCAAAGAGAGTGCAACCACACTCTGATACCACCTGTAACCTACACCTCTCCTTACATACACATGCTTTCACTGGCTTACCTAAGGTAAACATGAGATGAGGGTAAGTTATGACCATACTCAACCTCCTAGGTGACCTTAAGGAAATGGATTCAAAAAACAAACCTTACTGACTTCCCTCAGGTGCCACAAGATCCTCCAGGAGTAACCCAACCCCTCTAGGTGTCCATCCCCAAAGCCAACCTGAATTTTCCATGATTTTTACCCCAATTAACTCCCTTTCCAAGGCATCGGTGTGACTAGAAACCCTTATTTTCTCCCACATGCATGCATCAATGCGACTGTGGGATTTTTTAATCAGTGTTGTGCTAGTGAAAGCTGATTTTAATGCTAGATTCCGAGATGGGGCTAGAAATCTACCCAAAAATCTGTGTAACTTTCATAATTCAAAAATTACACAAGGAAAAGGCTTCTAAACCAAAAAATTACACGTAGGACTAGGCCAGACCATCCTCAACCAAGACTGTCATTTTTTCAAACACTTGGAAATAATGCAATCTAAAAGCCATGAACACATGACTGAGCATAAGTGACTGGAAATTCATAAGAAACTTATCAAGAAGGATCACAACCCTCTCCCATTATCTATCTTAACATTAATTAGGTATTGCATCCATTATTCTTTTAGTTACAAGTAAAAACCTGAAATGAACCATGACAAGAACCAATTACTTATAACCAACACATAACCACAAAAATAACCATAATATAACAACCATTAAATCCACATAAATACACATAAAACGAAAGAGAACTTAGCTTTCATTAAACATAGGAAAGAGTCAGCCAGGTTCGAGAATTCCATGTACCACCCGACCATAGACATGGCTGAACCAAAATTTTCTATAAGCTAGTCATCCTTGTGCCATATTCCAAGCATGAATATGGGATCTCATGGATAAACCAATCCAAAAACAACCAAGGGAATCCATAGGTTAAACCACCTCCACACTCACCATACCATGATCTCACCTAAACTGGCATTGAGATCACAAAAATGAACTGAGATTGGAATGACTCTGGATCTCATCACTATCCTTGAGAAATTTTATGTCTCCTTGTCTCTATGCTTTACCACAATCCACACCGGATCACTAGGCCCTTGCCGAGACACCACCCTCGAGATTTACAATGTATCCCGCCAAAACGAGTCAAGGATTCCTAGGCCTTTGGGAATATTCTTGAGACCACCTCCACCTCAAATTCCAAAACCATTCTCCAATTCCAAAGCTCAAAATCGATAATAATCCCATCACACCATGGCTATCTGAAAAAAGGAAAGGAAAGGATGAAAACCATTGTCGAAGCCCGACAAAACCATGCCACTGACAGAAAAGAACCAAATACGAACATGCACATACCATGCATGTCAAAACCAGTTAGGAAATCATACATGCAATCTATTACCTACAAGTATTCCTACTAAAGTTTCTTGATCCTGCTCTTCCTTGCTTGATCTTTTCTTTCGTTTCCTTTCCTTATCCTTCCTTTGCTTTCTTGATCTCTTTTTCCTCTTGCCACTCTTCTCTTCTTTGAGTGTAATTCTGAAAATGAATTGAAAAAAGGCTCCCAACTGATGCTATGAGGTATTTTTATCATTCATGCCTCTAATTTCTTCAATTTTCCATTATTTTCCTTCAATTTCCTCCTCACGTGCAGCCTATAACCTTTCACCATCCTTTTCTCCTACTTTCCTTTATTTTCATAAATAAATGTGCCAAAACATCTTTTTTCCTTTTTAATTCTGTAGAAATTACCTTTTCCAATTTTCCCTCAGTCATAAACACATCTAGTGATTCCCACTAGAATATCTTTTCCCAATATTCAACTTGGAATAAGTGTCCCTTAACCATGGTCTTATTTTTTCCTTTATTAACTTTTATTACATGAACTTTTAGAAGGGGAAATTTACGACCTTGTTGATTCATTCAATAGAGTGATTGAATTATGTTACACGGATTTTGTAGAACCATGGATTGTTTTGGTTGTATGTGTCGGTTCTAATTATAGCAATCAAATCTAGGATTCGAGCTTACAAGATGGGAGGAAAGTAAAGCTTGTGACGGATTCCAAGTAGGCCTCTTTCCATATTTAAATTTCTTTAAGGAAAATTCATGTTAATATAACTTGAAACACTAACTTGACCATGAAAGTTTCTCGTTTTGACTTCTCTTGATGAAATGGTGAATATCGACAAGAAACACTTGAAAATATCAAAAAGGTCGTTAAGAACACTAAGAAGCTTTGTGTTGTAAGTTTGATTTTCCATTCTATCATTATGATTCCATTATATTTTATATCTTGATGAATACTAATAGTGTGATAAATATGAAACTCAAAACAATCAACAACAGAAAGAAAATAAGTATATTTTGTAAAATTATCAAACCGTTATTGCCAGATAGAATGCCATTTGCAATAAATAGAATGTCAAGTTAGGTCAATGATAAATTTTATCCTCTTTTTATTTCAATGGGTAATATTAATTATAAGTTAAGTTCAAAGGTAATAGTTGATGTTCATTGGACATGTTGTGAATGCATATTTTGTTCCAGTCAATATAATAACTATAAGTGCCATCCAAGAAACACATGTGACTGATTATTTTTATTATTGGAATTTGAGTAGATCTGAGCAAATGGGAACTCTTTTTAAGCATGAAAATTGGTATCTATTATCACACATGTATATGCATCTCATTGTATATTTCGATTTTTTTCATACATGCATAAATTTAGGATTGTTTAATTTTCAGTGCGCATAGATATTTTTTCGATTTAATCATGGCTCAAAATTAGGTTTTAATATGTCATATAATTAATATTCTTTGATATATCAAATAAATTTATCCGGTCCTAACTTGAAAAAATAACCTTTTATCCATGAACGATGCAATTTTACTAATTATGGAATAACACTCCCAATATGAGAAGAGTTGAGGTACTTTATTTGTTACCAAATAATTTGTAATTTCTACAAACAATGGTGTGATAAGTGATACTACAAATATATGTTTATTTTGAAATGAATCATCCATAGGTTCATCCATAGGTTCATCCACTTTATTGATATCAATCCTTGAAAGGAAATTTGCAATGACATTTTCACAACCATGTTTATCAAGTATAGTTATGTAAAATTCATACACAAGTAATATCCAACAGGGTATTCTACCATTTATTATTGGTTTATTCATAAGACACTAAATTTATGAGTGATATATGTGAACATAGGTAGAATATCCTATGATATAATGGGAAAATTTCTTAATGGCATAAACAATTGCTAAAAATTATTTTTCAATTATTGTATAATTCAATGTTGCATTAGCAATATTCTTGATTATGTGATATATTTCATTCATTGTTGTACCTTTATTTTGTCCTAATACAACACCTAAACTATTTTCATACACATTAGAATAAATATGGAACGATAATTTCCATTTAGGCCCCTATAAAATAGAACTAGTTGTAAGCTTTTCCTTAAGAGTATCAAATGCTTGTTGAATGAATGTTATTCAAATGCATTATGTGTCCTTTAATAGTAGAGAAAATAATGTAAGATATATTTGAATAAAAAATTTTATAAACCTTCTATAATAGCCAACAATCCTAAGAAACCTCACAGATACCTTTGGTTTCTAGTAACATATAAGTTTCTTATGACAATGATATTTTGAGGATCTACTTAAATACTGCTCGTTGAAACATGATGTCCTAATACAATTCCTTCATTCATCATTAGGAAAATGTTTTTCATTACTTAAAGGAGAGGCAATTTTTTTTTTTTTAACTTTTGAAGGACTTTTTCCAATTTAGACAATGCTTCATCAAAGTCATCTTCGAAAGTTATGAAATCCTCCATGAAGACTTCAATAGTTTTAGGAACAAAATCATAAAATACGCTCAAAACAACCCTTTGGACTGTTGTGGGTGCATTACATAATCCAAACAACAAAACTATATAGATAGATGTCCCCCAAGGACAAGTAAACATAATTTTATCATGATCCTCCTGAGTAATTTGAATTTGATTATACCCACTAAAACCATCGAATAAACAAATATATGTATTTCCTACTAATAGATTCAAAACTTAATCAATAAATGATAAGGAAAAATGATCCTTCCTAGTGGCTTTGTTCATTTATCTGTAATCCACACAAATTCACCATTCAACCTCTTTTTTTGGAACCATGACAAGTGGTCAAACCCAGTAGCTGGATGAAACATGGTAAATGAACTTGGTTGTCAAAAGTTTTTGGAATTCTTCTTTCATAATGTCTTAAAGGACAAGGCTCATTTGGGGTTGCGACTCTCTGATAGGAATTGCTCCATGTTGGATATGAATATGATTTATATTAATAAATCAATATAGGGCCTATCATATCTTTATAATCCTAAGAAAATTCTAACAAATATTTATGCAATAATTCTTGCAACTATTGCTGCTGAAACAACTATAGTTGATTATTTATATTCAATGATTTTCATGGAAAAGGTTAAACAATTTTAATTATACATTTCATGGATTCGTCAATAAAGTACTCCTCTAGGTATTAATATTGGATTTTGTATTTAGGAGAATGTAATAATGAACTATCAAAACCAAGTGATTATGACTTTGTACTGGAAATTTCTTGTTCCTATTTAACTTGTTTGCAAAATTCTCTAATTTTATTTGTTGAAGGATATAGATTCCGCATGAAATCAGAAATAATAATTTTATTAGTTGGTTATTTCATAACAAAATCCCAATCTATTATGAGAATTGGTTTAGATAATTCAAGCTATTAATCCTTTCCATCATCTGAAGGTATTTATAGTAATTATTTCAAGTCTAGAATAAACTTAACTAGTGGATATAATGTAATTTTCTTTTCTACCTCTCCTTAAGAAAGAGACATATTCCCATATGTATACTCAATATAAGCATCTGTGATTGCTAACCATTGTCTAATCAAGATCACAAGATAACTCCTTAAACTAGTTTAAGTATGCAATCTAATGAAATTTGTAGGGTATTCCCAAGAGTCAATTGTCACTTGCAGATCATCAAAAATGCTACCTGGTTTATATGCTAACTTGTCAACTATTTGTGAAATTGTTGGTGTCTGTCTCATAAGTTGTGAAGTTTTAATCTTTGCATGATATATTTAGTCACAATGTTTATTATAGCTCTTAAAGCCACTAAAGTATATGGAATGAATGTTCTTCCAATACAAACTTGTATAATTATATTACCGAAATATTCATATTCTGGCCTAATAGTTTCTCTTGATATAAGGCCAAATAATTTCCATATGAAATGGATAGTAGGGCTATATTGTTTTGTCCTTCTAGGATTCTTTATGCACAGATCCCTTGTAACTTTGTTATAAATTGGTTCATATTTTATAGCCTAAATCAAAAGATTTTTTACACATAAATTCTTTAATTCCTCCATGATATTAAATGTAGGTTTTGGACGAGTTTTCACTTTGACAAGCCTCACTAGAAGGGGTGGAAATATATCCATATTTTCCTTTTCATGTTTTGTGTCATATTGAACCATGGTGTTAGGGTCTATCTGCAAGATCTATTTCCTTCCCCATTTCTTCTTATTCATCTCTCACCACCTTAATTTAAGGTACTTTTTCAATCCCCTAAATTTCATATGGACCTAAGAGAAACTACTTGAAATTCTAACATAACAATTGTATATGTGCGAGTATAATTTACTTCATTGTTATGACCAAGGTTATTTCCTTGGATTAATTAAATCTATTGACTTAATCGAACCATTTTCCAAACTTTAATGTTTGGATTTGGATTTTTTTGGATAGAAAATTAAGATGGTCTTATAAGAGCAGGGTTAGCGGATTGAATTGGAGGTGGTGGCAACAATTTGTTGTTGTTGTTGTAGTGGCCATTTTTATTAAATTCTATAAGATTTCTTTTGATTTTGCCATTAATATCCTTGGAATGGATATGATTGTTGACCATGAGGTGTTTGATAACACCATGGAATATGAAGAGGTGTTTGAAAAGGTTATTGATTGGCCATAAATTAAGATTGAGGCTACAAATTGGAATTTTATTTAGATGAATACCAATTTTGATTTAGACAATATTGGTTGAAATATCGTGAATCTTGATTCATCCCAGGAAACTATTTATGATTTTGTCCAAACATTCATTGATTAATAAAATTGACTTGTTACACATTTTGTTCAATGATTTGATATGCTACCCTTAACCCTAACAATTGTGAGAAATTACTAACATCATGATTTTCTAAATAAATGTGGCATACATTTATTGTAGCAAGTGGACACTCATTTTTTGGATGTTTATTAGTGAATTTTCGACAAAATATAGCTAATGATTTATCGTTTTCCACTTGTTTATTTCTTTCATGTAAAACATATAACTAGATAGATAACGAAATTAAAATGACTATTTTCGTATTCTATAATAGATTTATGATTTCACCATTAGTTACATTAGTAATTGTTGGCTTGAGGGGTCCTAACCCAAGTTCAGAGTTAGTGCGTAACCAACACAACCCTATTACTACTGGCCCTTTCGACAATAACCTACTTGCTAGGTGAAAGTCTCACTCGAAGCAGTATGGGGGGGTGTCGGAACCAAGCTTCCAGACCCTGAGTGAGAATTAAATTAAGTGGGTGGTCTCATATCTACTTATTAAAAGTCTACCTTGCGCACCGAAAACCCTAACCAGAAACCCTAGGTCGACTTACACAGGCTAACCCTATGCATGCACATATAGTAGATCCAAAATCCCCTTAACTATTCTAACAATGTGATGTTCAACCCTTACAATAATTTATCTATGCATTAAAAATTCATGTCAACATTAAAAAAGGTATGCAACAGGTCTAATCACAAGTAATATAAATCAAATAGATGAAACATAAATCATACGCAGAAATATATCACAGAAATAGATTACAAATGCATTTAGTACTTAGAGTTATCCAAAACAAATCTTTATTCATCATATTTTCTCAGGAACCCTTTACAATCCACATAAACCCTTATACTTATTTAGATCTACCTGCACACACAGCCAGTAGGGTTCGCACACAGTCCAACTAAGGTCTCCGTGCACACATCTAGCAGGAGCCTTTTAGACACAAAACACTTAACACATACTTACTTCAGAGATCTATCATCAGCATCAATTTACATCAAAACTTGCCTATCCGACTGGATCTAGACTTCTACTTATACCTTAGCCTATGTTCATACTAAGGTCCTCAAACCATGGCTTGAGACTCCTAGATTTACCCTTTAGCCCATTACAACTCATGAAGGGGCTTTGACCTGCCCCAAAGCCCCTTGAATCTACATTTCTTAGCCCGAATGACTCAAAACTACAAAAATACTATTATTTAATCCCAAAAATGCGGTCCTAAAGGACCCTGGTCCAACATTCCCCCAACACAATCTCATGACTTGTCTCGAGTCACAGAGGTGCTGGGATCTTCATTGCAGTGGTGAAGGGCGCAAGGACTCCCGTACTCTAATCAGTGGCAATCTGAGTCTTTTCAACCAACTTCTTGACAGTCAGCGCACCACAGTGTGGGGATATCACTTGGTCCTGCAGCACTCCTGGGTCGCAATGGATTTGGTCCTCCCGCTTGCATATAATCCTGGAGCAAGGGGCACCGATATTTTGTGTGACTAAAACCTTTACAACATATGCACCATACCTATGCACAAACCTCCTTCCACCTGTCATTACGTAGGTTCTAAATTTCCAGATGCATTGCTTCTAACTGACTCTCGATTTGCATAGTTCCAAATTGGTCATCAATTCTAGGTGTGACTTCCAGTTTCATGGAAACCTCAAGAGCTTCAGCTTGAGAACAAATATTTTGTTGATTCATGGGGCCACGTAGATGTGGCAAGAGCATGGAAATAAACCACTCTTTGTGTTGGTTATCATCGTAGACAAATCCTCCATCATTGATAGTGTGCTTTAGTCGCTGATATGCCTCCCAGACAGATTCGTTTGGCTCTTGTCAGATTTATTTCAGCTCTGTTACACATTGAGAGTAGGACTTTAGTTTTCTGAATTGCTGCTTCAAATATTTCTTGATCTCATCAACGGTGGGGTTAGCGTTCTGAGTTAGATATCCCATAAACCAATCTAGTGCTCGAACCTCAAAAGTCATAGCTAGCTGCGCTCGTGTGACAACATTGGTGTTAACGTTTTGTGCAGTCCATACTGCATTTTCAACAAACCAGAACCTATCCATGTCTTCATCTACCATACCCTTGTAGGTGGGCAGCTTCATATGCGCAAGCATATTGCCTCCTGGTGGTGTTGGAGGTGGAGTAGGAGATGACCTACCCCTGCACGAGTTCGACTATGGGGTGGATGGAGGGTTACCTCCTGCGTGCATAGCTTCTCCACTCTCTATATCACTGTTAGGAAGATTTCTCAGAGGGCTATATACTGATTTTCAACCTCTTTGGTTAACCCAAAAGTACTTTTTGTTGCGTGTAGTGCTTTGAAACTCGTTTGGGGGCATTCACTCAATGTGACTGCACATTACACCCTTTTCACACAATAGCATCTTAATCAGCAAAGGTAGAGAGCGTATGAACCTACCTCTCGGTCCTTTGAAGAACCTTCTTTCTGTTTCAGAATATGACACAAATTGATCAACTCCAAACTCTGTCACAAATCCACCCAGAATATTGTCAACCCAATGGTCTACAGTCTAGGTAATGTTGTTATCAGCCTTTTCTAATTGTTGGATCAACTCAGGTGACCACTAATTGATTTGACCATCCTTCCAGTAGGTCTGAAACTCAGCTAACCTTATCAGCCACTCCTGCAGTTCATGTGCGAGGGTCAGAAAGAAGATTTTGTGAACCTCTATAAAAATATGCTTCTATTTCCAATCTTCAGTAGACAACTTCTTACTTCTGTTTTCTTTGATGGCGAATTCTTGTATCTTTTTTTCAAACCAGTCTTATAATTTACTTTTTTATGGCTGCCACATCACCAGATATCTCTCAAAATGATCCCGATCCCGGCAACAGAACCATTTGTTGGCTTGAGGGGTCCTGACCCAGGTTTAGAGTTAGTGTGTAACAAATAAAACCCTCTTACTATTGGCCCTTTCGGCAATGACCTACTTGTGCAGGCCAAAGTCTCACCCAAAGCAGTATGGGGGGGTGTTGGAACTAGGTTTCCACACCTCGAGAGAGAATTAAATAAAGTGGGTGGCGTTATATCTACTTATTAACAGTCTGTCTTGCACACCAGAAACCCTAACCATAAACCCTAGCTATAAACCCTAGGTCAACTTACATAGGCTAACCTTGCGCGCGCACAGATAGTAGATCCACAATCCCATTAATTGTTCTAAAAATGTGATGTTTAGCCCTTACAACAATGTATCTATGTGTTAAACATTCAAGTCAACATTAAAACATGTATGCAAACGGTCTAATCACATGTAATATAAATCATAAACATGAAACAGAAATCATACGCAGAAACATAAATCATAAACATATTATAGATGCATTTAGTACTCAGAGTTATCAAGATCTTTATTCATCAGATGTTCTCAGAAAACCTTTACAGTCCACAGAAACCCTTATACTTCTTCAGATCCACCCACGAACATAGCTAGCAGGGTCCACACACAGTCGGACTAAGGTTTCCGCACACACAGCCAGCAAGAGCCTTTTAGACACAAAACACTAAACACATAATTATTTCAAAGATCTATCATCAGCATCAATTTCCATCAAAAATTTCCTATCTGACTCGATCTAGACTTCTACTTATACCTTAGCATGTGCTCATACTGAGGTCCTTAAACCATGGTTTGAGACTCGTAGATTTACCGTTTAGCCCATTACAACTCATGAAGGGGCTTTGACCCACCCCAAAGCCCCTTGAATCTGCATTTCTTAGTGCACATGACTAAAACTACAAAAATACTATTATTTAATCCCAAAAATGTGGTCCTAAAGGACCCTGATCCAACAGTAATATTCCTTTATGTTGGAGTTATCACACTTCTCGATCCTTTTCCTTTTCTAATTTTTATCTTAGATAATTTTTAGATATCTCTCTTATTTCATCATAAATGAATGTATATATATCTCCAAAAACAATGAGGAAGACTTCATCATTTCTTCCCTTACACCTTTGAGTGATACCAACTTAAGTGACTCATCATCTAATTTACTAATTGTAAAACATTTGTAACTAAACTAAAACCATTGACCATTATCTTCCAGAGTTTCATCCGATCTTTGTGTCATATGAAATACCTCATCTCATCTTGTTTCCCTTTATTTACAATAGTATTTATATAGGAAACCATCTTCATTTCCTCCCAAGTATCTATACTTCCTCCTTTCATTCCCACAGACTATCATAAAGAAATATCTTCCAAAGTTAAATGAAGTAGCCTTAAATTTGAGAGTCTATTTTGTAATCATAGGTTCTACATAAGACTTTGAATTTGAAAAAGAAATTATTAGTATCCTTGATGGGAGACCCATAAAGTACTCAAAGAATCGAAGGATAATATATTCATTTAAGTGTCATTGGTTGCCACCATTAGAGGAAAGGGAGGTTCCTTCTCCCCTCTTCTTCCTTTTCATGCCTAGTATGCCTACCATGTCATGTTTTTTCTCTTTCTTCCTCACATAATTCTCATGTCCTTCCTACTTATCTACCATGTTAAAGTAGGCATCAAGTCCTTAATAAAAATATTTAGATATTTTTCTAACACATCCAAATCGTCAAAGATCAAAATCTAGAATCTCTCATTGTACTATATTCTTGGGTTATTTCTTAATACTTTTAGAAGTTGAAGCAAAATCTTATTTCTTTCTTCATTTTCTAGAAATTGGATTATAGGATATTTAGGAAGAAATATACCTAACTTATCCCCTCTCTCCCAATTCATTATTTTTAAAAAAGGAAGAATGAAAAATACTAAGAGGACTCAAGTGGAAATTGTTTCCAACTTAGTCTCTTATATTAACTTATTTTTGAAGGTCAAATACAAAAGACAATAATATAAAAATTGGCATGTTCCATGGAAATGACGGGAAAAAGTAGTAGGATCAGATCATTTATGAAATGAAACACTACATCTATCAACATAACCTACTTATTTATCAATTCCAAAATGTATAACTTTTACAAATTTTATGCACTATATATACATTTTTAAAGTCTTAGCTTCCTTGGCTAATTGCTTAGTACAAAGAGTCTTCCTGTGAGGAATAAATATACAAGATCTTGTTTCTAACTTCTTTATGGAAAATAAACTATATAACCATGTTTATATAGATGATTACAACAATAATCCTCTCAATTGTTCAATTTAGCTACATAAATTGAAAGACATAATTTAACTATAGCGACTAACTAAGTTAACTACAACAATTAAAATATAAAGGTTAACTATAAAAGCCAACTAAATTAAGTACAACAATAAATGACTAAACTTATCCTACCAGCTAAATTTCTACAATTATGGTAGAAAGGAGTAGGTCATCTAGTATTAATTAATTTCAAAATGAAATATGTCTTAAATGGTTGCAAGTTTAAAGACATGTTGGGCCTTGTAATTGCTTCATTTCAGTTGCTTAACTCTCTAGTTTTCATATTAATTTGTTGTCATTTTTAATCCACACTTATAATCTCTTTCTCATTATGATCCACAACTCGATAAAAGTTATTTTTACGCCGTAAGGTGTTACTATTTGAAAACAACTCCCCTAACTGCCACTGTGTCCATGTTTGAGCCATTGGATCAAATGTTAGACTATTGAAATTTTTTAGGCCATTAGATCAAGTAAATATTTATATATACGCTTTTTATAATGTTAGTTTATTAAATAAAATATTGACATAATGTAATGAACATTTTAACTAGGTCAAAATACAATAAAAAATAATAATAATAATAAAATAAAATAATGATAAAATATAAATACAGCCCATGGTATTGACCCATGGTATTCATGTGGAATGTAGTTTCTTTATAGGGGGGAACTAAGATGACCTAAATCAATCTTAAATCTAGATCTAAAATAATTATTAAATAAATTTATTTTTAAATGTTTATAACCATTATTCTTTTAAAATTTTACTTAATAAAATGTATCTAAATTTTGATACATCCAAATATACATAGTTTTTCTTGTTCTATATTATTTTTGTTACAACTATTTTATTATTCCAAAAATACCTGGTTTTTTATATATATTATTTATGTTACAATTGTTTTATAATTCATGAGTATTATTTCTTAATATATAAAAAATTAAATTAATAATGAAAATTTTTAAAATATGTGATTTTTTTAAAATTTCCAAATTATTTGAGAGGACATGATTTATCTTGAGCAATAATGATAAACGTTCATAATTTTCATTTCTTAAATAACACTAAATTTACCTTTAAAGGGGTCCATAACAATTGTTTGTATCAAAGTCAAGGATACAAGAAAGGAGACATGGTGAAAAGAAGCTTCCAACCTTACAACAAGCCCTAAAAAGGCATAAAGTTGAATGTATGGAATCCATTTTCCCTAATACAGATGAGAAGTGCAATGAAAAATCTTGGAATTTGGAAAATGTCACGAAGCTTATCTCATGTTCCATTTGTTTAGATCTGAAGTTTATGGAAGAAGAAAAGCAGGACCATGGATACTTATCAAGAATGTATGATTCTTTAGAAGGAAACGACCTTGACAAATCTATGGAGGACCAAATAGAAGAATTAAAAATAGAAGAGGACTCTTCAGAAAATGGATTACTCAAGGATTTTGGAATCCAAATGAGCTACATTATCTCACTGATTCAAGCAAGTGCTCAAAAAGAGACAGACAATAGTGATATACAGACAATTTATTCATAAACAAGAGAAAGCTAGAATTATAACTTGAGATAGATTTATGGGAAGAGAAACATTCCAATTTTAAGGAGGAGTCAAATTTACATGAGTAGTAGTTCACTCAACATAATTCTCCACCGCTTATTCTGGAGGAGAAAGTTCCAACTACCTCATCAATTGAAGAAGGCCCACATGAGAAAATCAGAAGAGATTGTCACTCTGCTCTTTTTTGTCTAGTAGTCTCTTTACCTCTATCCTTAAATTCAATGACTCAAAAAATACTAGACAAAATACACTTACCTATTGCAATCAGTTGAAAAAAAGGTATATCTTAAGGGTCACTTGGGGAGGAATCTATTATTTCAAAGATCGGGAAAATAATTTCATTTCAAAACAAAAATGTATTATCACTAGGGAAGGGAGTTGCTACATTTTAAATTTGTTCCCATTCTTGTCACTACAAAATTGGATTGTTGCTTTTTATTTGATGGGAAAATAAATGATCTTTAAAAGGCACTAAAGTCTTCAATTATGATCCTTAAAGAAGTTGCTAGATTTCCTGATTATGAGCTGATTTTTTCTTCTTATTTTTGGGCCTTCATGATGTTTGTTATTTTAACTGAGGTGAAAAGTTCCAAATAAATGAAATATTGGTCGTTCAAAGAGGAATTATGGAAATACGATTGTAGATAATTTATTAATATAAATTATCTGAACTAAGATTAATTAATCATCCCCAAGGGTTAAAAAGGGCCCAAATGTCTCTTATCCATAAAATCGATGATTAACGTAACTCTATGCTCTATGTTCAAATGACAGGTGAAAGTGGATTTAACATACTTAAGCTTCTTAGTAGTCTCTTATGAATTACAACATGTCATAGTGATAAGTTTTTATTCCATTAAATAATTCTAGCTGTAGAGCATAATTCTAACTGTAGAGCAGAGTCAGAGTTCTAGGAGTAGTATCACATGAATTCAACATTGCGAATGTGAGAGAAGCAAATAATTTCATGGAAGGGTGAAGTCTGCCTAACTTGGTCACAAAAAACAAGTACATCCTTCATGTAGAAAAATAAATAAACATGCAGATTTCGTCATATAGAGGTCTTAAGTACTTTGGCCAAAATGTCTTGTCCATTATGAAAAACACATCTTACATGTAATTAATAACAAAGAAGTTGTTCCACATCAATTATCCAATATGGATATTTTGATTTGATGTCCAGTAAAAATAATTCTCCAACCCTTATTCTGGAGGATTAGTTCGAACCGAGAAAGTTCCTACTACCTCTTCTTTCATATTTGCTATTCTTTCCTATGCCACAACCTTACAACGTTTCCTTTGCAACATGTGGTGCAATTTTTAGCTTATGAAATTATGTTTTATTGAAGAAAACAAGGTCGTTTTATTTATTATATGATTGAGCTAACAAAACTTAACTATATATAAGGACTTTGAAGGTGGAAATAGGTAGTTGCATCCACGATGATTCTTGGTTTATCTTGACATGTGTTTTTCCTATAATAAGGAGTCAGTTGCATAAGTATAGTTTTTGGTATCCCTGTCGAATATCTAAGATTTATCTTAATTTAGAAAGAACATCCCGAGAATCCCTGATTGAAAGGACGTTCCTCATTTCACAAAATTCTATCGTAACCTCTTTTGTAATATATAAACAGGAAATCACCTTTAGACAAAAGATGAACAATTATTAAATTTGAGGCAGAGCCGTGCATTGAGTTTTGGTTGTATTTACTTCATGAAGACTTTAAATGAAGAGAAATATAAATTGGTTTCAATTTTTTCTTTTTCATATTTCTATCTGAGTTTCTTTTAAGGACAAATTGATTCCTTGGAAGTTCGGGCCCATTCCCAAGGACGAAGTATTTCTTCTCTTGTGTAAAATATATTACCTTAATCCCGTGTTGTTTCTTCCTATTCAATTGATGTTTCTTCGTATGTATGGTAAATAGTTATTGTGGATTTTGTTTATAATTTGTACATTTAACAACAATCTAGTTTATTTCACTATTTCTTGATAATTGTTTCCTTAGACACATAATAGTTGTTCCTTAGTTCTTTATTGTTGTTCTCTGAAGTAGTGTTGTTAGTTATAGTTATTGGTTTATTGCGCAAGTGTTAAGAAAACGAAAATATATTAGAATAGGATTGAATTTTTTATATGTTATTCCTTGATTGAGTTCTTATTCAAAGTAGTGTGATTTATTAGTTTTCAGAAAGGTTCCGATTTAGTTTAAAACATATAATTTATTTTTAGTCTTGTTTTTTTTTCTTTGCATTTTTCCTTTTTTATTTTAAGCGTTGTTAAGTGTAAAATATTGCAAGGGTGAGAATAAAACATATTTGCGTTTAATAGAAATATTAGGATTTTAGATCATTTCATGTAGTACTAATATTAGTCCGTAGTAGTTCCTTGCATATATTTTTTTCAACTTCCTTGAAATGCTTCTTGCTTTGATAAGATTAATGTTTAGGTGATTAATTGTTTGCTTTTAGAAATTAAAATCCCCAACATTTTGGCGATGTTTCCAGGGAGGCTATAAAAAAAGTGATACCATACTATTAATTGGCTATAGATGCACACCTGACTCCAAGAGGGTTGGATATTAAAGGCATAAGTTAAGAACCCGCACTCACACCCTAGATAATCTTGTGGTGGAGTCTGCCCTTGGCTGGTAGTTTCTGGTCATATAATGTGTATTAATATAAGAAGAATTAGAGGTAAAAATAAAAATGAAACAAATCCAAAAATAACTCTTGTGAGTAACAAATCCCAAGGCCAAGTCAGCCTTGGGAAACTGACCTTTATAAATTACATGATACAGAAAGCATAATCTCAAGCTTCAGTGGGATGTTGCCTAATAATTGTAAAAGGATGTACTTTTTTATTACTCCTATGGAAAAATCCTCTGTTGTAGTGGAAGATGATATTCACAATAGAATTTTGGGATAAACAGTAAAAGAAGAGGAGAGTTTTCAATCCTCATTAATCGACATCTTGATATTCATAATAAGAGTTAAGGAAACTCTTATAATTTGAGAGAAGGAGGAGGTGAAACAAGTGACCCAAAATTTCAAAAATTTGAACAAGATCCTCCTACAACACCAATATCAAGGGTAGGGATTGTGATCCTTGACTTAGGTAGTGTTGTGAGGCCTAGACATATTTCTTCAAAACCAAAGCAAGTTTCTCAACAATATACTAGTCCTTATCAATTAATACCTCCCAACTTTAGGATCAAAGAAGGGTATTGACAATAATAGAATTTCAATCAGCCACAACAACTTCAATAATAAAATTTCCTATTGTTGAACTACAGGAAAATTCACCCATGAAATCTATACCACTACATGGTCTTCTGAATTTCCATGGATTGGATTCAGACGATACATATGCATTCATGTTTGAATCCGATGTCGTCTGCAAATGATAGGGTTATTACCATTGATTCACAAAATCTAAAGCTATTCCCATCTACCTGAAGGGAGAAATCTTACGATGGTTTATGGGATTAGGAGGTGGTACCATTAAATCTTGGGACAAAATGAAGGAAGACTTTATTAAAAAATACTAGGACTATTATCGGTCCACGGATTTGAGAGAAGAAATATTTAAGATGACTTATAAAGAGGATGAGACTTTATAAGAGTACATAGAGAGGTTTCAATATAACCTGTTGAGGTCATCATATACTACTCTTCCTAAAGAGGTATTGAAAATTTCCCTTCTTAGAGGGATGAAAGATGAATGGTAGAAACACTTAATTTAATGGGACAGGGAGATATTTCAAAGGAAGAATATGATGATATTATTAAGCTATGTATAAGGTGTTCCCAAGGAAGCGTAAGGAGAAAACATGAAGTACGAGATCCCCTGAGCAGAGCTAGTAGAACCACTAGAGGGTGAGTTACTTGGGAAAAAATCAATAATTTGTTAGAATATTTTGAAACTAATATTCTAAGAACCCTGACTACACATTTGGATGTATTACAGGTGAAACGGAAATAGGAAAATATGGAACAAGAATTAACAATCCTTTATCCTCGCTATTTTTGAAAACATGGCTACAAGGAATATCCATTAGATGTGATTAAAATTTGTGCAATCTGTGCAAAAGATAACTCAACAGATCATTTTCCATTCCTATCAGGACTAACTTATATGTCTACAAGAAGGCACGGGGGCGTCACTCACAAACCAATATTATATCACGTGCGTTCATATTGGGGTAAAAAAAATCAAAAAATCAAAAAACATTATATTGTCTTTATAACTAGAGGGGAGGGGGTTTTTTATTTATTATATAAAATATTTATATTTTGAGGTATTTTTTTTTAATTTTTATGGCCAGGCGGAGTTAGGAAACTCGTGGAAGAGAAGGAGAGGGAAAATCGATTTTTGGTCGACTGGAGCAGGAGGGCGAAAATGCGATTTTGGTCGATTGGAGGCGAGAAGGAGGGGGAAAACGCGATTTTTGGTCGACTGGAGCAGAGGAGGAAGGGAAAATGCCATTTTTGGTTCGACTGGAGGCGAGAAAGAGGGGAAAAATGCGATTTTTGGTCGACTGGAGCAGAGGAGGAGGGCGAAAATGCGATTTTTGGTCGATTGGAGGCGAGAAGGATAATGTATTCGAAGCTCGAGAAAGAAACTGTGGGGGAACTGGAAATGTGAGCTCCGGTGAAAAGCTTAATATCGATCTGTAATATAATTGTGATCAGCTCCGGTGACTGTTCATTAAAGGTATGGATATTGCCATTTTTAAGCAACTGCACGCTGACCTGATCATTCTGAAGGAAAAAATGTTTATGTTGTCTGAAGATGTGTAAACCCCAGATGCTATTCTCCTCTCAGGGCGTTTTATCCACAATTCTCGGTCATGTTTTCCAGTTTCAGGGTCAAATGTGTAGGCCTGTGATCTCCAAAGACTGCGTTGATTTTTTGTGAGTTTGTAAATTGTAAAGGTAAAGATTGGCTAGTAATTTAATCCCTGGGAGGTACGTGCAATCTTTATAAATCGTGGGACCGATGAACCAATCCTGAAAGGAAGTCGGAAGAGATCTACAAATGCACAGAACCATACCATATATGATTTTGTCTCTTTCAAGGGATTCTAGATAGGCATTTGACACCTTCTAATGCCCAAAACAATTTGTAACGGAAACAGGATATGCATACCAGAGATTTGGAGATATTTGTAGACTTTTTGAACTTTGCTCCTATACCATAGAATGCAGCTTGCTTTGATGGGATTGATTATCCTTTCGCTCTATAGAAACGGACTTATTAATGACCTTGATCTCCAGTGGATAGGTCTGCAGCTTATAATCAGAGATTAGAGCTGATGGAGAAGCAAAAATACTTTCCAGAGAGTGCGGTCTTGAGAGGGTTCTTCCCTTATTCATTCAGTCTCTTGAAACAAAGCTAAAATGCTCTTTCAGTACCTTTTCTATCCTTGATAGGACATGCAGCCTAATCTCTGTAATTAGGGCTTTGTAAAACTGCCCAGAATTTCTACTTCTTGCTTCCACAATTTCGGTCTAGGGAACTCGATCTTTCTTGAGGTATAGTAATGCCAAACTGATTTTCTTTCTGCCCATTGTCCAAAGCCTTACCTCTGATATCATGTTGAGAAATCTAAGGCAAAACAGATATAGAATTTATTACTTAATTTCTAGGCAATTCTTGACACTTTCTTGTGAGTTAACTTGGAGCATTAGTATTGTTATTTAGTTCTGTTTTATCATCAAGACACTTAGTTACTAGGTTGAATCAGGTATAAAGAGTATTTGACACTTCTTCTAGGGCATACAAATGCACAGAACCATACCATAGATGATTTTGTCTCTTTCAAGGGATTCTAGATAGGCATTTGACACCTTATAATGCCCAAAACAATTTGTAACAGAAACAGGATATGCATACCAGATATTTGGAGATATTTGTAGACTTTTTGAACTTTGCTCCTATACCATAGAATGCAGCTTACTTTGATGGGATTGATTAGCCTTTCGCTCCATAGAAACGGACTTGTTTATGACCTTGATCTCCAGTGGATAGGTCTGCAGCTTATAATCAGAGATTAGAGCTGATGGAGAAGCAAAAATACTTGCCAGAGAGTGCGGTCTTGAGAGGGTTCTTCCCTTATTCATTCAGTCTCTTGAAACAAAGCTAAAATTCTCTTTCAGTACCTTTTCTATCCTTGATAGGACCTGTAGCCTAATCTCTGTAATTAGGGCTTTGTAAAACTGCCCAGAATTTCTACTTCTTGCTTCCACAATTTCGGTCTAGGGAACTCGATCTTTCTTGAGGTATAGTAATGCCAAACTAATTTTCTTTCTGCCCATTGTCCAAAGCCTTACCTCTGATATCATGTTGAGAAATCTAAGGCAAAACAGATATAGAATTTATTACTTGATTTCTAGGCAATTCTTGACACTTTCTTGTGAGTTAACTTGGAGCATTAATATTGTTATTTAGTTCTGTTTTATCATCAAGACACTTAGTTACTAGGTTGAATCAGGTATGAAGAGTATTTGACACTTCTTCTAGGGCATACAAATGCACATAACCATACCATAGATGATTTTGTATCCCCTTAGGGTATCCAGGCACCAAATGATAGGCAAAAACTTCTGTTAGTTTTATTTGCCTTGTTAGCATACAAAAGGGAATGAAACCCAAATAGAGGAAGTGCTACCATAGAATTTGAGAACCACTCTTGAGCCTAGAAGTAAGGCTAATGAACTATTATGCATAAATACATTTCAAAGAAATAAAATAAAAAATTTAAGGAAACACTCTCTTATTAATAATATAAAAAGAAAAATAGTACTCACCTGGCAGATGCCAAGTTCTTCGCCAGTAGGTTCTTTAGGGGCTAAAAAAGAAACACAGAATTGCCAAGACTGGCCTTTGAAACATCCAGTGTGGAACCAATGAGCAAATTAAGCATAATTTTTGTGTGGATTTTCCAAGCACCTTTGGAAACAGATTGGTTATATCTTCCATGATTTTTCTTAGAAGCCCATCCTTTAGAAAGAATCTATCTTTGGCAACCCAAGTTTCTGTAAGAAAAGGGCTTAGTGATTTTGGTTGGATTCGTCTTACCATTTTCTCCTTTGTTTGGTCTTTAAGATGTAAGACAACTTTCAAAGGCTTTAAAAATAATTCTATAAAATGGGTTGGCATGATTTTGTAAATGATATATCATGTTAAATCAATGCCAAGTCCTTTCTTCTTGGAAAGTATATCATAGCAACACATATCGGAGCATAATCAGAAATGAATAAGAAAGTGAAGTCATGTAAAGCTCCT